>VMDO01000980.1:96779-114279 GCA_007922755.1 Pedetes capensis
ATTGGTTCCTCTTCATATGCAACCTCTTGGAATGGTTGGTCATCTACCAATTCTTTCTTGTATAATGACTCTGTGTATTCTTCCCATCTTCTTTTGATGTTTCCTGCATCATTTAATATTTTCCCTGTAGAATCTTTCACTACTGCCTCTCGAGGCTTGAATTTTTTCTTCACTTCCTTAAGCTTGAGAAACACAGAGCATGTTTTTCCCTTTTTGTTTTCTGCCTCCAGGTCCTTGCATATGTCATTGTAATATTTGTTTTTGTCTTCTTGAGCTGCCTTCTGAAATCTTCTGTTTAATTCCTTAACTTCATCATGTCTTCCTTTTACTTTAGCTACTCGACATTCAAGGGCAAGTTCTACTGTCCCTTTTGACATGTAACTTGGTCTTTTCTTTTTTTTTTTTTCTTGTCTTTTTAAGAACTTTTTGCTTCCTTCTTGAATGATACCTTTTATGTCATGCCACAACTCTTCTGGTCTCCTATCATTTGTGTCTAATGCATTAAACTGATTCTTGAGGTGGTCTCTGAACTCAGGTGGGATATACTCAAGGTCATACCGTGGCTCTCATATACTTGTTCTAATTTTCTTCAGCTTCAGTTTGAACTTGCATATGAGAAGTTGATGGTCTGATCCACAGTCAGCACCTGGTCTTGCTTTGACATTTTGTACAGAGCTTTTCCATCGTCTCTTTCCACATATGTAGTCAATTTGATTCCTGTATGTTCCATATGGTGAAGTCCATGTGTGTAGTCTCTGTTTATGATGTTGAAAAGATGTATTTGGAATGAAAAGGTCATTGGCCTGACAAAATTCTACCATGTAATCTCCAGCTTCGTTTCTGTCACCAAGACCATATTCTGGCAATATATCTGACAGTGTTTCTTTGCTGTTCATAGGGTTTTCAATGGCTACTTGTTTTGGCAGTGGTTCACCGGTGCCTCCTCCCAAGTCTGTCTTAGTCTGGAAGGTCAGCTGAAACCTGTCCACTATGGACAACCCTGCTGGTATCTGAGATACCAGTGGCATAGCTTTTAGCCTCATCGCAACACACAAGCCCCCACTCTGCAGCAAACTGATAGACATGTGGGAGTACCAACAGCTACCTCAGTGCAAATCTCAATTCTGTGTGTTGACTGGATTTTAATGATCTCTATGCCTCCAGGTCCTCTCACATTGTCCATCTTGCATATGGTAGCCAGATCAAGCTTCCAAAACACCTTTTCTGGAATTCCATTATTATATGCCAAGCTTCCGTACCTTTTTCTTTTCTGTCTCAGCAAATTTGAACTTCCTTGCTTGGTTTTCATAGCCTTCCATAGCCTGACCTATCTTTTTAGGAGAAAATGACTAATTTTTGTTGCTTTCATAAATGGTCATCTTAAAACTTAGGTTAGTTTTCTTCTTCTCACACAATCTTATCTCTTTTCTTTTATCTTTACGTCTAAATCATGTCATTACCCCTCTCAGTCCTAAAAACCATACCAAAATAAATAAATAATTAAATAAACTTTGAAACTATCTCATTTCCTAACCTATTCATTCTTCATGTTCTGATACATCCATCAGCCATAACAAACCCCACAATTACAATATTTGCTTAAAGAGTACTGAACTTTGAAGGCTGTCAAAATATCATAATTCACCTGGTTTATTGTCTTCTAGGCAGCTTTTACACTCCTTGAGGACAGGAGATTCTCGCTTTTCTGTGTCTCAAGTTCATATACTCCATGCTGCACCCAGAGCTGTTATTCAATAGATTCCTCTCCAGCGGTTTATACGATCAATAATGGCAGCAGAGAAGAACTCTCCAGATAATAGTTTGCATCTTTTCCTGTACTTCATTCTGATTCTGATTGCAATTAATTCAACAAGTATTTGTCACCTTTACTTTAGGTGCAAGTATTTCACTTTCTTTCTCTAAGGTATGAGAGTTTACAAATCTGTTGAAATCGGCTAAGGAAGGAGACTAGATCTTTAAAGTTATACTCCATCTTTGTCAGCAAGTCTTTCTCCTTTTCTCTCTCACATATATTTACACATTTTAGAACTGAGTTATCACACACCATTTTCCTTTCCCTCGTCCCTTTTTGTGACTGATTTGTGAATGTGGAACTCATATGCATTTAATTCTTCCAAGTCCAAACACATTCTTGCTTGAAACAAAAGCTCCAGAGGATGAAATCAGAGTATACGATTATTGTACAATGGCAATAAAATCACCTCCCCATACTTCCCTTGAGAGCCATGGTCAAGGAAGATCTGACTCAGGGCTGAAACAAACTATCAAATTGACTTAATTTTATGAACTACAGTAGTTTGAACAAGGAAATGTCTTCGAAAGATCTATCGTTTCTAAAAGTGTGAAGAAGACTGTATGGGAAGAGACTGCTTTGAAGCAGACTTGTAGAAAAAAATTCTTATGAGCAAACCTCAACAATTTCTCTATTTTTTCCTTTAAAGGCCCTTTCTTTCTTTTAAGTGAGGAGATTGCTGTTAAAAAATTATTTTATAGGCTGGATGCAGTGGCTCATGCTGTCATCTGGGCAACTTGGGAGGCAGAGGCAAGACGATCACAAATTCAAGACCAGAGGCAGTTTGAATAACTTGGTGAAACCCTGTCTCAAGATAAAAGAGTGAAAAATGGGCTGGAGGTGCAACTCTGGTAGAACACTTGCAAAGCATGTGTGAGGTCCTTGGTTCAACCCCCTAGTACTACAAAATATATATATATATATATATATATGTATATATACCCTTAAAATGGAAGCATTACACTCTGGAGACCAACAACAATCTACCTATGAAGCATCATTCGGCCCCTTGCTGTTCTATTTAATTTCAGCTGAACTTTTTTTCTTATCCACTCTAATTTGCCTAACCCCCTTATTTGCCATTCTCAAACTATTTCTTTACATTTTACTGGAAATGTGTGACAATAACAAAGTGTTTTAAGGAATAGACATAATGATTGATTTAGACACATAATTCTAGTTCACAGCATAAAAGATATTTAGATTAACACACATTCTCTCAGAGCCACTAGGTGAAAAAGGCCATATTTGATTAAAGGATCTTAAAATGTAAACAACCTTCTTGTACCCTCAAAAAGCTTGAATCTGAAGAAGTCAAAAAGCAGCCAACCATCCTATGAGAGGATATGATATACTGGTAACAGGAACTAAATATTCTTGAGATAAAAGTACTCAATACAAATAACTGTGAAAGAAGGAAGAATGAACGCAACCTGTACCTTATTCTTTATCATGGCATTTTAGAAAAAGTCCTGGAGAAACATTTTATAGACAAATGATAAGACAAGGACAATGGTTATCTTTGAGAATCTTCCATTCAACCTGCATAGTGTGTTGTTGTTGTTAGGTGCCGTCAAGTCGATATAGGAGTCATAGTTGTTGTTGTTAGGTGCGGTTGAGTCGGTATCCGACTCATAGCGACCCTCATAGGGTTTTCAATGGCTGAGTGCTTCGGGATTGCCTTGGGAGTGGATTGCCAGGTCCTTCTCCCATTTTTGTGGTGCTGGGAATTGAACTCAGGACCTCAGAGACTGCAGCGTAGCGCTCTACCCACTGAGCCAAATCCCAGCCCTTGGAGTCATAGAGACCCTACCTAAAACAGGTGAAGCACTACTGCTAATGCTTCTATGCTACTCATAGGATTTTCAATGGCTGGGTTTTTTTTGTTTGTTGGTTTGGTTGTTTTTTTTTTTTTTTTTGCATGGGGGAGTGGGTTGCTGGGTCCTTCTCCTAAGCCTACAGCATCTGGTGTTGCCAGGCGGTCTCTCTTTCAAGTACTAACCAGGTACAACTCTGCTTAGCTTCCAAGATCTGGTGGGATCGGATGCCACAGTGGTATGACGACAGGCTTCTAAATAATGTAATGAGATAAAAGTAAAGTGAGGCTGAATTGGGAACTAGAAGCTTGGGTTACACTGTGAACTAGCTGTGAGACTCTGACTCATGACACTGCTGGGAGTTGCTGTTTAAAAAGCTGTACCATGAGGGTGGTGGATTCAGGGTTTTAAGGATCCTTTTGGCTTTCCCATTTTCTGAATATCTACAATTGTTTTTGTCAATTTACAAATACTTTACTATAAGGTTGAAAAGATGTCATCATAAGGCTGAAGACAATTCACCATTATCTCCAACATGTTATTTGTGAGTGTTGGGGTCTGCATGTCTACGTCCCCACCTCCAAATTCATACGTTGAAATCCTAACTCCTCAATGGGATGTTCTTAAGGGGTAGGGACTTAGTGCCCTTAAAAAGAGATTACAGAAAGGTAACAAGTCCTTTTCACTCTTATAGGTGGACACAGCAAGAAGGTACATGTATGAAGACATGCACTCTCAACAGATAGTAAAGTTAAGGGTCCCTTGTTTGATCTTGGACTTTCTAGATTCCAGAACTGAGAGAAATGCATTTCTGTTGTTGACCAGTTACTCAGTTTGTGGTGTTTTGTTATAGCAGTCCAAACAGACAAAGAGAGTAAGCTTATATCTACATGCTTCCATGTTCATATTCCCTATCACATTATTTGTCTTTTGGTCCTTTACATTTGCATACATCTTAATACTTGTCGAAGTAGGTTCATACTCTTTACCTTACATCTTCTGGATGAGTCCTCTACATTACCAATAATCCAAATAATCTTCCCTCACTCTTTTGCTAAAAAATACATCTTACAACGTTCTCCTTCACTCTTATCTCCTATTACTCTACTTATTGCTTAACTCTATGCTTTTTCTCCATCTTTTCTTTTAAAGGACAGTAGATACATCATTTCATACCCTCTTCTCTACCTTCTTCCTCTGTTGCCTGATTTTCTAAATCATTGAAACAGCTTTGACATGATCAAGTGCTTAATGCTGAAGCCTCAAGGAGAGGCACAAAGGTCACTCTGGAATGATATCTGTCCATTTGATTTTAAAATATTCCAGTTTCCAAACTGGTTTCTTCAAAACCATGATATCCCTCAAAACTCTCAAGGTAGCAGTTTGTACTAGGGGAGAAGAGGTTTGCCTGGGCAGTCAGGTTTCCAGAGCAGCACTGGCTGATGGCCTGTGTGGTATGGTCAGGTTGGTAGAGTGGATATTAAACATGGCAGTGGCAAAGAAAGTGGCTACATCTTTTGAAATGCAACTTCCATGCTTATTTCAAATAATGTGCTATTAGTTTTCTTTCATGGTTCTTGAACAACAGAATTTCTGTTTAAGGAATATTAGTAATCTAGTGGAAGCTATGGAAGAAAGACCCAGCAACCCACTCCCCAGAAAAAATATGCCATTGAAAACCCTATGAACAGCAGAGAGGCACTGACAATAGCGTTTTGCTTGTTATATGTAGGGTCACTATGAGTCGGATAGCGACTTGACGGCACCTAACAATAGCAACAACAGTGGAAGTTATAGACTTCTTCCTCATAAAGATGCACATATGTATAATTCCGCAGACAATGAAAAGGGAACATAGAATTTGTAGTTCCATACATTCCAGGTTAATAAGCTGTGTAAAAATAGCCTGAATAAGCACTTGTGTGGATGTTATGTACCTCTGAGAAAAGTAATTGATATTCCCTTTTATGGAATTAAGGTAAAACTTTTTTTCATTTCCCAGAAAAAAGGATTAAATAATCTCGTTTGTACAGTCACAACTTATTGGTTTCTTTTTTTGTTATTGCAGTTTTCATAACTATTAAAGACAATGTTATGGAGGAATAGCATCTTGAAGGTTATGGTCAAAGAACATGGATATGTCTACGTGAGGACAAATTAGCAAACCATAAAGATAAAAACTAAACATAACTCCTCTTGAAAAGAAAAAGATTGCATCTGCCTACAGTACAAAGTAAAAAAAAAAAAATGTAGCTCATTTTTAAAACCCAAAATAATCAAATGTGGTGGAATCATAAGCTTACATATTGCCAAGAAATATTACCACAGGAGCCTAAAAATGGTAATGAGTCTCTCCAAACACTTAACTAACTCCTTATTCATAATGTAGTTTAATAAATAATAAAGGAATACCAAAAACCGACAAATATCACCTCGGGCATCTAGATAACCAGAACATCCAATGTTTCTATATTATAGATAATTTCAGGCATAATTTTGAGAATTTGAGTTCTAGACAAATATTTTAAAGAAATCATAAAAATGCCGGTATTCAAAGTACATTAATAAAATTTAGTATGTATTCTTAAGAAGGGAGGGGACAATTTTTATTTGAAAACCAAACTTATGAAAAAGGAGAGATTTTAATCTTTCAATTTGATTTTTGAATACAGTTAATATCCAGACATCCTTTTTAACTCTATAATTCAACCACACATTTTATCACTGAAATACCTAAGAGAAACATGAAAACACTGAGAGATGATATCTTTGCCTTACCAACTGCTATAATGTCATTTTTCTTGGAAACATTATCAACCAAAACAACAACAACAAAAACGTCATGAGGTTTCAATGCAGAAAAAGGTAACTTTGGAAAAGTCTAGTGATATCAAGAAATAAAAGAGATTGAAAACTTGCAGTACTAACTTCAAAAACTTACAAAAAATTTAATTTTTAGAAATTTTACTTTCATCTGTACACAATACTGATAGCTTTAAATATTCTGAGAAAAGCCATGGGACAGTTTAAAAGTTGAAACTTTTAGAGCCAGGCTCAGTGGCACGTGGCTATAATCCCAGTAACTTGGGAGGCAGAGGCAGGAGGATCAAAAGTTCAAGGCCAAGGGCAGCCCCTGTAATTTAGAGAGACCCTGTCTCAAAATAAAACAAAAAGTAAAAAGGGACTGGAGGTACAGCCCAGTGGTAGAGTGTTTGCAAAAACATGTGTGAGACCCTGGGTTCAACACTCCAGAACTACAGAAAACATAAATTAAATAAAAATAAATAAATAAATATTGAAAAATTTAAATATTATGACAACACATACATATCCTTGACTCACAACCACTACAGTTGTATTAAATATTCATAATATTATTTGCCATTTGTAAATATGTCAATAAATCTTAATTGGTTCTTGGGGAAATTAATCTAGTTGATTTCCATCAAGGAATTTTTAAAGAAAGCACAAAACAATATATTTTGTCTTCAGTTGTGAGTTATACAATAAGAGAGAAATAAGAGAGAAAAACACATTCATTGTGTACCACGAATTCAATTTTTCCTTTAAAATATTTATGAAACCTAAAAGAAAATCTCTTTACTCTCTTTAATTCATTTACCTTTAAAGAAGGAAATAAAAGCTTAAAATATTATAGATCTTTGAGAATATACATGGAATAAATATTTATGATTATTTTAGTTAACATGGATGAGAAGTAAAAAATATCAACATTCTTTTCCTCCAAAACTTGTTTTTTTTTTCAATTTTGCTTCTTATCACTTAATGAACACTTCACTAAATGAAGACTTCCTAACATTTCATGAACACTTCACTAAATAAATAATTAAAAATGTAAGTTTATCAAACATTCTTGGACTGAAATCCAACAACAACAACAACAAAATGCCTGTTCTTTATTAAAGAATACATACAGTCCCACTATTAAGGTTCAGAGTGCACAACTCAAGTAATTGCAAGTCTAAAAGTGTCATGAGATTCACCCCAGGTATTGCAAGCTGAAATTCCAGGCCTCTCTGTCATTCCCTGAAACATCTGCAGCAAAATCTAAAATTCTTGATAAAGGAGGTTAATTCGATTTTAAAAGCATATTTAGTAAGTCGTGCAATAAATAAATTGAAAAGTTTTATACCAAAAAGCAACCTAAAAACATACAACAGAACTTAATTTAGAAGTTGATGTCCAACGCATGATTTACTTAAAGCAGTTTTAAATATGATTCTCTTGATACTTGGCCCAATTAAATAAAAACTGACAATTGATGTTAAAAAAACTCATAAAATTAAGACCTTCTATTACTCTAAAGTAGTTAAGAAATGTGCAGTCTTAACATTAATCTGGTTTCCTCTATTCTAACACTTTACAAGGACTCCAAAATTCAATCTATATTGTGGAAAACGGAATGGGGAGGAGAATTAATGTAGAAGGATAAAGGGGAAAAGGATAATCTTAATGTAAACAACACAACTTCATGAGTACGTTGGAAAAATAGGGGAATATAACCCAAATATGGGATTGAGTTTTGCTACATATTAGTCATAAGGCTCCATAAACCTTGTAAGTTGATAAAAGTGTAACCAAAAGTGATATAATAGTTGGATAATGGAAAAAGCCAATCCTGTATTATTCTGTACCCCATCAACATTTACCAACACAGGGAGGGAAAAAATGCAATCTATATAATTGTGCATATCTAGATACGCATATACGTAACCTAATGTGTACAAGCATCTGCTTCTGTGTTTATTCAAAGTAATCTGTTTTGGTTTCTTTCTTGCCAAACCACTTCTGGTGTTTCAAGCAGAGCAATCACAACATACACCTTCTTGTTATTATTTATGTACGGAAGGCCAAACCAAATGTCTGGGTGGGTCTCCAAAGACATAAAATAGGTAGGTTTCTTTTTTTTTTCCAGCCACAGGACCCAATTACATGTAAATAAACTAACTCCTAGTGAAAGATTGGCTCCAACAGAGAATACCACACAACCACAGACACTGAAATTAAATCACAGTCATAAGTATAGAAGCCACCACCAACATACTGTTAAAAAAAAAAAAAAAAGTCTTTTGTGCACAAAACACAGGCAAATAATGTGCATTTGTTATGGAAAGGAATCACCCCATTTCTTTCTGTGAGGTGCTTCCTGTTCTAAGATTTCCTAACCTATAGAAGATTTCCATCTCTGGTTGGATGTGTAAAGTGTACCAGTGGTTGCTCTAAATGCTCCTCCTCACAGAAGCAGGAAAACTGCCATGTGCTGTTCGAGGTTTAAACAATGAGTCCTTTCCGCTGATCTCAGAGTGGCAGAGACCTGACAAATGTGGGAAAGTCCTCAGCTGTGAGATGAGGGCTTAGGTTGTGGGCTCCTGGTCAATTGAAAGGTTGCATTAAATGTAAATTATAGGCCTGCTCTTTAGATCTATGCTTCTTTCAACCAGGTGGAAGGCAAGCAGAGCATAGGGCTCATTCAGAGATGTCCTGGAAGTAGCTCCCTAGCAAGGACAGGAAGCAAGGCAGCCATGAGTAATTAGAATCGCCATCTCTGAAGGACAGAAATGAAGGAAGGAAACATTTTCATCATATAACCTCATATTAAATTTCCTTTTTAATGTGCCTCTATGTATTTTTCTTCCCAATTTATATGAAAAAGTATTAGTTTTAAAACTACAGCAGAAGTGGCAGTAAATATCTCAGTAACAATTGTTCTTTTATTAAATATTTATTGAAATAAATTCCTGTGCTTTCTCATTTTTCTTCTTCTGGTTCCAATATTTATTTACAGCTGATTATTAACATCTGTCAGTATAATGGTTCCATCCATACAGAAGCCGAAGGGTAAAAAAGTCACACACACCCTTCTAACATGACCTGTAGTTAGACAGAAAACAGTTTTCCCAGTCACCGCTTGGCTTCCTGTCTGTGACCTCTGAAAAGCATTGGAGGCCAGGGTTAATGGCCTTTCCAATCTCTGTGATAAGAATTCATTTTGTTCTATTACCAGCAGTTATCTGAGGAGCCTGCTGCATCACTTCAGCAGGGTTCAATCAATGAGAGGACCTAATGAAGTAACCAGCTGTAGCTCTATTTCCCTGGCCAGCTCTATCAGACAAATAAGATCTATCAGTCACATCTTAAGGCTGATCCTCGACACAGCATCTTCACAGGCTGGACTCGTATGCATATGAACTAATGATAGCCCACCATTTCTTTAAAAGCTTCTCCTTTGATATAACTTTCCTGACACTGGAAATGGAGTGGACTAAATTCTGAGATGTTGTATAAAGAAGACAATAGTGTAAGACGAGAGAAGAGTGAATTTGCAGAATAGTTGAAAGAGTTTATACAAATAGTAAAATGTTAAAATGACATAGTGACACAGCTTAGGTCGTTAGCTTGGCTATCCTCAAGGGTTCATGCTGTGGGTTGGCATTTTTTAATCTTCAAAAAAAGGGAGGGAGGATGAAAAGCTACTATTTCCAATAGAATTTTATTGATAAAAGTTTAATGATAAGACTTGCATTTTGACTAGTCCTCCAAAACACAAATATTAATAGTTATGCTACATTTTTATATTTTGGTCAAATAACAGTCAACATAAGATCATAAGTTAGCTTTGGCTTACTGCACATAGCTATTATCACTAAACATACAAATAGAATTGCTGTGAAACTCTAAATTTTATACATAGTAATTATTAAATTATTAATCCCCCCATTCAAAAGAGAATTCAGAGAATTCGTTAATGCTATTTTCACACAGATAGATTTTAGAAAGGTAAAAAAACATCAAACCTTTCTACCTCCAATTAGTGGCCTCATAAATGTACTAAAGAGTTATCAGAAATCCTGTTCGAAATTACTATTTTGTGGGAAGAAGTACTTATGATAACTCTGGTTTTTAGATTATTTCTCTGAGAAATACTGAATGGTTCATAGGAAGTCATGAATACAACATTCATTTTTGCTGATATGTTGAAAGCTACAAGTATTCCAGTTTACTTTATTAATAGGTTAATCAAGATGAGTTTTGTGTACTATAATTTGTATTCTTTTAACTTGGCTGTTCCCTTTGTCAAATTGAAAAGGAAGAAAGCATGACTATTTGCTATTATGCTAAAGAGATGATATCTAAAAGAAGCTATGTAAATGAAAAGTATCTGCTAACCTTGTACTTGATAAACATGTTCACACAGGCAAAAATGCTTTATTTTCTTAGAAGACAATTGTTATTCATGCAATAGTGATAATGTATTATGACATAACAGTACTAAAGACTGTATCTGTCTTTAAAATTTTATGGACGTATAACATGGCTTTCTTGTTGAAATTGCAATCAGAGAGATACTTGAGTGATATGGATATGATATCCAGATGGTCTTTTCATTTCAAACCTTTTGGAGATGTAAATGAAAGATTAAAGTATATTAGCTAAGAGGCTGAATGTAACAGAAAAAAATCATATTTAAAGAAGATAGAGACTATGTGTGTGAATGTGTGTGTGTGTGTGTGTGTGCGTGTGTGTATGTGTGAGAGGGAGAGAGGTAGATGTTAGTGGACCTCTAACCATCCTGATATGTGTGAAAAGGACTGAAATATCTTTGCTGCATATGTAAACAGATAAGAATATGCCTAGCAGGCATTTTAGGAACATCTGTCAATTTTTTATAGAACATACTGATTGTGGGCTATTGATTGCATTTAAACAAAGTTGTTGCAAAAAAAAAAAAAAATCAGCTAACAATTCGTGTAGAAAGGGCCAATCAATATTTAAATGACTCACTTTATTGATTTAAAATTAACTTTCAATTAAGAGATCCATAGGACTCTTAACTGCGACACTTATCCATTCAAGAGAAAATAAAGGTACATTTATCGATACACTTAAACAGCAGTGGCTGGTTTCCTATCGATTCAGTCATTTGCGCTGGGATTCGTTAGCGTCATCAGCCCTTAACTCGCTTACTAGGTCTTCGCAGTGTACAGTACTGCAAGATGTAGGAATGCGCAAAACAACACAAAGAAAGGATAGAAACTTAAACAGAATTAAAAGATATAGAAAAAGGTAAGTCAACCTTACACTTTCTTTTTTTTTTTTTCTTTTACTATTATAAAAGGAAGAATGTTTACACAGATATTTGGGTGACTACTAGAAAAATTGACCATTTAAGGGGCTAATTTTTAAAGCAAGTACTTTTAATACAGCATATTTTGAAATTGTGTCAACAAATGAAATCTTTAAATGACTAGAAAAAAAGCTTTACTGGGATCTATTGACTAACAAGATCACTAACTTGCATACAATGGTTATATTATAATCAATGGCAGCTAGAAAAGAAGAGTTCATAGAATTTTTTGAAGATAATTTCCTATTGGGAATGCTCCATATGTATTTTAAAAGCCATATTTATTCAACAGCATTGCAAGAAAGTCACACAAAGCTATGGTGTATTTTTGAAAATTTGCCAGTTATTGTATTTTATAAATTATTTTAATCAGAGTTTTCAGAAAAAATAAAGCTGAGAAAATTAAGCTATTTTCTAACATAGGTAGATGAATAAAAACATTCATAGATAAGAAGGTTTTTCCATAAATTTCAAAACCATAACTATCTATTTCTTGTGCCTTTATTCCCACTGAATGGGCATTCTGGATATAGAGGAGTGCATTGATTGTAAACCTTTTACTACAATTTCTGATACTATATCAGAAAAACAAAACTGAATGATCTCCATGGGCGAATAGCATCTTAACAGAGCTGTCTCTGACAGCCCTGATTGTAATACATGTGGCAGCATTACTCTTCTTCAGGAATTGGAAACCATAGGTGTTGGTTTTTGGTTTTAAGATGACAATGCCTCACATAATCCATTGCTCTCTTCCTCATATGTTCTACTGTGCAGAGCCATCTGTATGAGAAAGAAATTATCTCAAACAGAAATCACCTACTCCTTTATTGACATATAGTTCCTGGGAAGAGAGACAGAAGAGCTAATCTAATTCTGCTTCTATAGATCCTGTTTTTAATCACCTTTAGAGCTATAGTTAGTCTTTATTCTCTTATGATACCCCCATGGATACAAAAAATGTTCTCTGTAAATTCAAAGACTAACCTTTAGTGTGTCATTGGTGTCCTGGGTGTACCATAGGATGGTTATGTTATACCACATGAGTCTCTAGATTTTTTCTAAGGTTGTAAGAAACATTTGGAATTGATGGAAGTAAAAAAAAAAATCAGAGATACAAATGTGCAAATACAAGAAACCTCTCCCACAAAATAGTCACATAATACTGGTGTAACACAGTTTGGAATATATACAGCAATTATATTTACTAAGAAGTGCAGGGTGTCATTATTTCTAACTAGAAAACCAAAGGTGGTACTAATTAAGTGATGGCAGGTGGCACAGGACGTCTGTCATGGCCTCTTTGATCTGCAGAGAGAGATGTGTGGTTCCCTGTCTAAACACTCGGGAGTAGTAACAATTGGCTTAAGCACTATTCAGCCCTAAGGTGCTTCCAATAGGGGATTCACTTTAACACTTTCTTATCACACCAAAGAGGTGAAAGGCAAGGCATCATTATGGAGTGGCTGGCAAGGATTAAACAATTTTTTGATTTTACTCCAGTATATATACCTCTTTAAGAACTTAGGGGCACTTAGAGTTAACTATGTTGTTATTGTTATTGTTGTTAGGTGCTTTCAAGGCAGGTCCAACTTATAGTGACCCTGTGTACAACAGAACAACACATTCCCTGACACTGTGCTATACCCAGCACTAAGTCAGTGCTTCTCTGCTATTAATAGGTTTTCAGTGGTTAATTGTTGCAGGATTGTTTCAGGAATGGGTTGCCAGGTCCTTCTCCATTTTTTGTAGTGCTGAGGATGGACCCCAGGGCCTTAGACAGTCCTGAGTAGCACTCTACCAACTGAGCTTTATAAACCCCAGCTGCAAGGAGGTAACTATAGAAACAAAATATTTTAATACTCCAACTATAAAACCATACAACAAAAATAATTAAAAATTGAATGCTTTCAATCATTTGAAAGCTACAAACTGCCAATTATACCAGGAAAAAGGAAGTATGGAACTAACAATGCCTGTTTGGTGGACCTAACTAAAATATTTGTTCTGTACCATAAACCAAATGATCATCATTTCAGCCACCTTTAATCCTAAAAAAAAAGAAAAAAAAATGTGAGCTAACACTTTTTTTCCATGTCATAAATCCTATTTTATTTATGACCAAAACTGATTGCAAATACCATTCTTAAAGTAGGCCAGAGAGCACTGACTACCTGGGTGAAAATAACAATGAATGTACACCCCTGGCTCATGGTCAGATCTCAGGAGTTTCATGTGGCCATCTCCTCTTTCCCCTGTCTTTACTCCTTATTATCTGGATGACATAAGGCATTAAATGGTTTGGAGTTAGGAATCTTGTCTTTTAGATGATCACATTACACATGATTTGAGTGGGATGCTATAATTTAACAGTGATAGAAAAGGAGATCTGCTTGAAGATGATGCACCGTGCTGAGTGAATCAAGAGAAAATGCCGGCAAACATGCCTAAAAGGCAAACCAAGTGATTCCTATAAAGGATGAGAAATGAGTGTTATCTAATTTCTGAAATTCTCTTATCTAGCTTCATCTGCCATGGTAGCATTTGTTTCAGGAACATTATTGTATTTTTTACAATAGATACATGGCTGATAAGACTTGATTCTAGATAAATTTGTCACATTTTCAGGTATCTTACCTTATATGAAATCTCACAGCATGTCTGGTTTATTTAAACATTTTTCCTCCTAACAGCTTACTTACACCATAATTTCAGAAAGGTTTCATGTCACTTTATCCAAATCATGGCTAAGACGGACATAAATAACTATAGGAATTAGTGCTACAGGGTGTAAAATTGGTCTTCTTATAGAAAAGGTGCATTCATTTCATTCTGGAATTCCCTGCTGAGAAATGATATGTGCAGACTATCTAAAGACACTGTAATCCTCTGACGCTTATATATATATATATAAAAAGTAAAGTTGCATGTAATCTTGACTAGAAAAATAAGAGTTGTTCATACCAATGACAAATGCTAAGCATTCTCTGCTGAGCTCAATTGATAATTCTTGTTCTCTAGAAGAAAAAAATGCCAGAAACTTATGAAAATCATGTTTTTCTACCTCAGTGGAAATAAATTTAATAGACCTAAGCTTCATTCAGAAATGCAAAATGGCTATATATCTTGAGTGGGTTCTAAATTGGATAGGCCTCTATGAGCTGATTTCATTTAGATGTTTTTTCCCCTTTATCCTTTACAACATTCTCATTTTTTGCATTGTAACTAAAGTGAATATTCCTTAAGTAAGTGAGGCACTATCATCTGTAAAATATAGGAAACAAATGTGGTCATATGCCATATGTCATTTGATTAACTGTGCAAAATGGAGTAACAGTAGCTATAGCACATAGAAGGTCACACAAGGGATTTTTCACCTCTTCTTCCACCACAGAAAATCAGGCAGCATCAGGCATGAGCCCTACTTTCTCACCCTTGCATGCCACTGATTAGTTCAGCCTTAGTAGTACAGAAATCCTTAATCTTCTCTTTTTAATATTGAAGAGGTAAACCCCTTTTACCTGCATGTGGAGCCTGCCTTTTCATCAAAGCTCAGGAGATTCCAGCAACAAAATCAATGTATGCATGTTCAGAGCAGTTTTCAGGGGTTTGTAAGACAAATCTCTCAAATGGGGGCTAGTTTAATGCTATTGAGCCAGGCTTCGATCCGACTGAGTGAGTGAACAGCAAAGCAGCAGTTCACTTTCCAGGGCTCATGCTATAGGAGGAGAGACCGTTCTCAATAAGTGCAGCTGTGGAATTTCCCTGTGACCTCTCACCTCACCTAATCCAACTTTAAACCTTCCAGTGGACTGGTTAAATAAATAAATATTTAAAGGTAACCCCAAATCAACAAACGTAATTAATTAATTTCTCCCTTCCATGTTAATACACCACACTGGGAGAAGCTTCCAGGCTGGCTGGAGTGCCTTTGGGGGGCCAGGGCAAGTTCTGAAAACTCAGAATTCCTTTTGAAAGGTATAATACTCACAAAAGCCAATGAAAATGCTCATTTCTCTCCCTTTTCTTCAAGATATAGATTTGTCTGTTGAGTCAAGAGGGCAATTTGTTTTAAATGGAAGTATTCCTCTCCTGGTATTTATGGTATCCACTAAAAAAGCTTTGATTATTTAATAGTTTAAGCTTTCTATCTTTGAAAATATTCAATGACTGTTTTTTAAGCTGGTCAAATTCACTTCATGAGAAATCCTAAAATCTTTGGCGGATGTAGTTTTTAACTTGCAAATTAAATCTATGGTTGATATTTGAAAATTATATTTTGGACATTGTACTGCATTCAACCCTACAGTGAAAAGGCCTTTATTGCTTTATCCAAGTTGTTTTCATTAGTTTTGTTATTTTCCAGATTACCTGATGTTAAATCAATCAGGAATTTACACAGCTACTGCTGCTTTCTCTTCATGCAATAATATTTTATTATGGCAAGAATAAGGCACTTTTGAATATTTCCTAACATTTTGGAAAAATCAAAAGGAAACCATCTCAGATTCCCTTTTTTATTTTGAGGCAAGTATTTTCTTGGACACTAAAAAATCTGCTGGACTTCACGTAAAAAACTGTTGAGTCTAAATTATGATCCAATGCTACAACAGGAGTATTTCTCAATCTGATATAAATTGATTTTGTATTTTATAATGTGAATATAAAATATACACTGTCATTTATTTCTTCATGCGAATGATAGACTATCTTCTCATTGGTATGTTGTCACAATGAGTTTTAATTTAAAAGTAAATGAAACATAATGGGGCAAAAATATTCCTAATGATGATTGGGTATTTATATGATCTTTGCCTATTTTTCCTCTTAATTTGACTTTGGGTTCTTAAATTTGCAAATTATATTAAATCAGATATTCTTGTCACCCTAAAAATGATAGAAATGATTGATCGTTAAAGGTTTTTTATACCTTTCTAGAATTAGTCTGCCAAAGAAAGACATGTACATTGAACATTCTTAATAACATTTAGTCCTCTGTCATTCTGCCCTACTCTTAGGAAGTTACCTCTGATCTGTGATCCACACTGTACCACATAAACACACACACAAAGCCTATTTAAAGTCAGTTAGGAAGAACCAGTGTAAGTAAATATTTTCAAAGTGTAGTAGCCTTAAGTACGAAACTGGGTTTTATGTGTATGAATATTAAATGCTTGCTCATTTTCACTTTAAAAAATTTTTACCATTCATTCTCATACATGAAAAGAACTGCTGTATACAGCCCCCGCCCATACTGATCTGCAGTCTTCCAAAAGAAAAGTCTGGATTTTTGTTTCAGAACTAGGCAGAGGAATTTCCCTTGCTCATAAATATTTTAAAGTAAATTTGGGCCGTTAGAGTTAAATGGACTTTACAGTTAAATGGATATTGCTTACTATCGGTCGACAGCTCAAGTATGCTGACAGGAATTAGTGAAAAATGTGCTATCATAGAAAATATCACGCTTTTCAGTCTCAGAGCCATGAAAGGACACAAAGGCCTTCTCTGGTCTTCTTCTGTGGACTAGGAGTTCAAATCTAAATAAGTACCAGAAGATATAAAGAATTTCCTATTATTTTCTCTTCCCTAATAAGGGCATTTACATTCCAATGTGAACGTAGGAATAGATTTGTGAGGGAATGTTTTCCTGTTCTTATATTTCTTTCAAAAGACACTATTGACTCTCAAAAAGCAAGTAAGTATTTGAATGGGGCTGTCCCTATG
>VMDO01000980.1:119279-136779 GCA_007922755.1 Pedetes capensis
GAATTCCCAGCAGCATCATTACTAGACATTTTCTGCCACCTTTCTGAATCTGAAAAGCTTCCTACATTTAGTGAAGATTAGGTAATGCTACATCCAATCAATAGCAGCTATCAATTCTATACCTTGTTCAGCAGAACAAGTTGATTAAAGTAAGTAGAAAGGCTGACTAAATATTGCTTAAAACTAGATGTTTCTTAAAAGTAATCCATAGTTTAGAGAAAATATACTACCTGAAGACAACAAACATTAAAATTATGATAGACACAATGAGAGTTGCTCATCTGCCATTTTTTTACCCCATAATATTATTGAAAAACCAGCCCAGAAGCCCAAGTATAGACAGGAGCTTTATGTTCATTCTGCTTTTCCAGGGTTTGGGTTGTTTACGACATGGTCCTATGGTTACATAAATGCATTCTGTTCTAATGTTCATGAGCTGTTTTCTAAAATGACTGTTTATTAGAGAGATCAGTAATATTCTAAAGAAATGATAACACTATCTCTGGAAAAAGTCACTTCCAAATTCATGTATTTAGGCCCAATAGTAAGTTTTCAATTTTCAGACCTGAGCAAATTGTAAAACCACTGATACTGCTTGTGGGACAAACCATGTTCACAAGACATAGATGGATTGAAAATACAACAATGGCTGGCCTGGCTGATCTCTTGGTGCCTTTCTAAATAGCAGAGATACTGTGGTCATAGTGGTTTCTGGACATTGCCTCATGAAATAGCCCTAGATATGGCCAATTTAAATTTGAAGAGACGTAATCTTTTTTTTCCAATGTTATCAAGACAAAATCACACACTGCCTATGCCTGGGAAATATTAGCTTTTATTAGAATTTATCCAATGAACCGGTGTAGGCAGTCATATGAAAAAAATGGGTGGGATGAGAAATCAGAAAATAGAAAAAAAAAAAAACCTCTGTATTTATAATGCTTCACCATGTGGTAAAACAGTCTGTCCTTTCTCTCCCCCGTTAAGGAAACATTGTCAGAAGAAGTGGCAATAACTCTTCCTTTAAAAAAGTTACAAATAAGAAATTGGACACTTTAAGTTTTCAGACCTACCCAGGGTTCTGGTTTTCAAATTCTCCAGAGTGGTGTGGTTAGACAATTACAGTTAGTTCTCATTCTTCCAGGCAGCACTCAACCACTGAAATATTATGGTACATTTGTTTAACCATGCTGTTGCTCATCTTCACCACCCCAAAGCCCAGCTGAGAGTGGGGATCATGGGAGTCAAGATTACAAGACAAATCCTGGCATACATTTGAATACCCCAAGGGTGAGTCTTGATCCCTAACAGAAAATGTATAATAAAAGATCCAAAATACATAGTTTATTGTTACACCAAAGAGTATTCTAGAAAATAGACATTCTTGAAGTTTACTAGAAGTGAAAAAAGAAATAATTCATATTCATTGTTACTTCATATCTATATGTTACAGGTATACTTAGCTATAGATATAGAGATCAGTTATGCCATCTCTATCATAAGATGATGTAATTGCTATAAATATCATATGCAATAGTCAGTTAATTTACCTAAGCTAAAGTGATGTAATTTCTATAACATCTCCATCTTTCAAAGTCATTTGCATTATTTCCCAATATAAACTGTTAGCTAGAATCAGTTGCTGTGCTGGTCTAGTGTACCTTTAGTTTAAAATGTAGGTTCCCAGTCTTTGACAATTCCAGGATCACCCCCAAATTTCCTTTCCTGCTTCCAGCTTCCACACAAAACTTTCCAGGATCTTTAGCCTTCCATAACCCAGTCCTTTGAATACCTATTTCTCTAAAAGTTCCAACACCTGTGAGGAAACGTGTGGTTTTATCAGTTTTCATAAAGACACTGAGAATAGGCCTCGGTATATATTACATGAAAAAGGAACAGTAAACCTAACAAAACAAGCAAAGGTTAAATAGGCTGGAAAACTTGGAAAATCATTGACAAGTATTTCACTGAAATGCTTGAAATCATTTTTGTTATGAAAATCAAGAGAGCTTAAAATTAACATAGCTGTTCTTTTCTGTGTAGCTATTTTACTTTATCACATATTGTTAAGTAAAAGGAAGCCTTCACATTCCAAACACAAACTCACTAGTTTTTATTTAATCATTCCTCTTTTTATTGTCAGGTATCATTACAGGAGAGGAGGAGTGGAACACCTGGGGTTGCATCTTGTCTTCCCTTTTCCTGAGAACTTGAAGACACTGTGCAGGGAGTTACTTTGTACTGGAGTCTCCCTGGACAGCTAAGCCAGAGACAACGTGACTATGTACGTGTCTTCTGAGATGGACTCCAAGTAGAGAACAGCTTGACTTCTCCACTAAGAAGGAAGAATGATAGGCCAGCCACTTTCTCTATCTCTCTCCATTTTAATTAGATTTGAAGAAGTTTTGATAGGATGATATTTTTTTGGCTAATTACATAATCACATAGACTATAATTATAAAGAATCATCCTTAAGTAAAACTACCAATTGACAATTAATACGTTGTTTATGAGCACATAATTTTGGACCTAAAGTACAAATTTGGTTCTAAAACAAAGAACAGGGAGTGTTAAGACTAAAAATGGGGAGATTATAGTCTGCACAGAAGACTTCCAGTTTGGTTTCATCATTCAAAATCGAGAGAGGAGTTGCAGTTTGCTGTACTGATTTTATTGCTGTGTATTTTAAAGAACAAAATTTGTAACAACCACATTGTCACAGAACAGGAGAAATATGTGGCCATACCTGAAAAAGACCTCTCCAAAGCATATTTTCCTGAATTCTACATGTGCAAACCTCTTCCCACATGAGAAACTCACAGGAATCTCTTCTGAGAAGAGAATCTGAGACAAAACCTGCCTAAATGAGATCTGCCTTATGTATTTTCAGCTGAAAAACTTAAAATACGCATATTTATATTGCTGTGGAAAATTCTAACCTTTCTACAACAGCAGTGCAAAAGTATTCCCAAATTCAAAATTATTAAAATTGATAAAAGATATTTAAGTTGGTGTCTTTCCATGCCAAATACAGTTCCAAGTAAATATTTATAGCAGAATCATAAAGCCATGAAATGTTGTGTTTTTAATAGGAGTAACAGAGACATCACTATAAGAGAAGAAAGAGCTCCATTAAAATACTTAAAATGCTGTTTGGGTTTATGACTCAGAAAGGAAGGGTCCAATGGGCATCAGGTCAGGTTTTCCTATTCAAAAGAATCAATTTTAAATGGAGTGCATTAATTACTTCAACAGTGACTTGGAAAGTGCTTTGCTGATCAAAATAGTCTTAGATACTCATATTATTCTTATTTTTCTCCTTATTTAGTATTTTATTTGAATCAGCTGTTGACATTTCAATAATGATGATCTTAGTGTCACCACCAAGATTATTGGCTTTTTTTAATTAAATAAAAAGAAAGAAAGGGAAGAAAGGAAAAAGAAAAGAGAGAAAAAGAGAAATGAAGAAATTGAAATTACAGGTCAATCTCTTTTTTAATAGTGTATTTACATGGCTACTCTTTTAAATGAATCCACCAAAAATGGCAATTAAAGTATATTGTGGCTTAGGACTTTTGATCCTAGGTAAACCAAAATCATTTTTATAGCAGTTAATATACCCACTTCTCAAAATCCATCTGTTGGAACTATGGAGGGCCAAAAGCAAATCAATGGGTATTTCTTAGGATGAGCCTTTTTTTAAAGATATGCATTTGCATTGAAGACTTCATTCTATTTACACTTTGAATTCAAATAGGGATTTTTAATGATGAAATTGTTTGTTTCACTTTTAAAAATTGTTCTTGTGGTAAGAAAAACTGTCTTTAAACATTATTTGATAAAGCAATAAGTACACAGATACATTGACTAGTTTAAAATAACTTTAAACACATACATTTGACAAAATCCATAACTAATTCCCTCCTATCAATATTGCCTTTTTTAAAAAGGAAATCACTATTTCACCCCTAATCAAAGGCAGGCAGAAGACATTCCAAAATGTTCCCTGGGAGATAACCATGCTACCTTCTCATTCTGTGCCTTATTCTGTACTTCACATGAGTTGGAAGGTGCCAAATAATGCCCATTGTTATTGTGTGGTTACAGTGTCCTGGGAGTTTGGACAAGTTATTAGGTCAGACACTAACTTCCTAAGTAGAAAAATGATGTGTTCTCCTTTGTGCTCTCTTCAGTAATGGCTGGAGTCAGTGCTAATTAAGGCCCCGCGGCAATGTGGTTCCAGAGAGGTCAGGGACTTCTTTCTGACACCTAAACAGTGCTCAACTCAAAGGAACTGCCCCTAATCTGAAATGATGTGATGTAGAGCTGGCCTTTCAGATCCACTGTATATTTAAAGAAAAATGACAGTTAATGGCAGGGGTGTCAAAAAAAAAAAAAAAAAAAGCAGATGGAGTTGCTGGAAGAAATGTCACTCTGTGGCTAAGTTTACCTGCAATTAGTGACACTGTTAAAGAACCAGTAGACAATGAAGCCCTGGGCACCTTGTTACAACTTTGGTATTCCTAAACTGTTTTGAAGGAGAAATCTGCATCATGCACTCTCTGTGATAAGTAAGTTTTGATAAACTAAAGAAATGTTTGCTTAAGGATCTAACAGAAGACCTTCCTTTCCCCCATAAACATATCACTCTTCCCTAGTAGTCCAGAATGATTAAACTATAATCTTTTTTTCCCCGTGGTTGTGTTAATAAATAACACAAATAATAAATTCAAATAAAAAGAACACTCTGTTAAATTTCTTATTGGAGATAAGTCTTTGTGGTAATTAATCTTGGAGTCATTTTCTTTTATTCCTTGAGGCACAGAATTTGGGAAACCAAAGCAATATTCAAAGGAGAAACCAAGATTTATTGTCAGTTAGTTTTAATAGACACCTGCACAGATTACTAATTACCTCTAAACTGTAAAGTCTGTTGGCATGAATTCATTCTTTGCTTGCTTTTTATCTCCACCTCCCTCCTCCCACACACACCAGTGACACATTTGCATGCCTTGAATTAACAATGTATTTACCCCAGGATTTCATGTTGCTAGTACATTATAGAATCACTTTTTACAACAGAAGAGCTGAGGTTGAACCAGTGCTTTGGCCATTTAGCATTAGGTTTTGAATATTTGTAACTAATTCTAAGAATTTCCTTCAGAGCAAATGAATACAGGTCACCATCTTTGTAACCAAGTCCTAAATTCCCTTGAAAAAATACAATTCATATTTGAAAATTATATCTGCAGTATTAAAATTTTCAGTTTAAAGGTTGTAAAGTTAAAGCCATGGTGCATATCCAATGCCTAATATGCTATATATTCACTGATGCAATGTCTTTGTGTAAAAGGACTGTTTCATAACAGTATGTACGACCTTAATACATACTGAATCTTGTACACTGTAATATGAAAATAAAATATTACTAATCATAGAATTTTAGAGGTGAGAGATCATTTATAGCATAGCCTACATTTTACAGATGAAAAAATATAATCCCTGAGATGTTAGTCAATTTTTCCTCAGTTAAAAGTAACACTGAGAATAAAATCCTGTTTTCTATGTACTCATTTGTTGTTAGGTGCTATCAAATCAGATCCAACTCTCAGCAACCCTAAGTACAGCAGAAGAAAATGCTACCCAACACTGTGCCATGCACAGGATCTTTTTAGGCTTGTGCCCATTGTTGCAACCACTGTATTCTTCTCATGTTTGAGTTGTGCCACAACAGCAAAAGAAGGTCCCAGGGACTTTACTCTATTCCTGTCATTAAGGTCAACTCTGATTTAAGAAGGCAACTCTTCCCTAGTCATTTCTTGAATGCCTTCCACCCTAGGGGGCTCATTTTCCAGCACTGTTTTTGATAATACTTCTCTGCAATTTTTAGGGTTTTTAATGGAAAATTGCTTTGGGAGTGAGCTGCCAAGTCCTTCTCCCTAATCTGTTTTAGTCTCGAAGCTCAGCTGAAACCTGTCCAGCATGGGTGGCCCTGCTTGTACCTGAAATACCAGTTTCATTGCTTTCAGCATCACAGCAACACTCAGGCCCTCACAGAAAGACAAGCTGACAGACACTTGGGGTATATACTCAGAGTAGAGTGATTTTTCTTCCTTATTCTGCCACCTTGTCTTCCTCAAATAAGTTCAGTACTTTTACAAAGAAGGAAACACCACATCACTGAAATGTAGTAAAAAACAAATCAGCAGACATAAAAGTAAGTTCTCAAATTTGTTATACAGACATGATGTTCATATTATTTATCAATACATTGTTAGACTATACATAAACGCTCCCATTTATCTAAATAGATTTCTATGTTAAAACTCAAACCTTCTACTTTAAAACATAAGAAAGCCAGAGTTTTTTCCCCCTAAGATTTACTTAAATACGTGAGACTAATATGCCTCTGTGAAATAGCTAATGCTTGCTGTCACTGCATGACCAAAGGTGAGCAATAGTCACCCAAGATGGCCATACTCAACAGCACCAGGGGATATGTCTAAAAAGTGAAGACAGAAATTACAAAGTGAGACTCTCGAAACTTTTTAAATTCAGGAAAACACCTGGCTGACTGAAAAGTACCTCAATGAATGGTGAGGAAAAATTTATTTTGCCCAATATTGTTGTTGGGTGCTGTCAAGTTGTGTACTACTCATATAGAGTTTTCAATAGCTGATTGTTTTGGGATTGCATTGCCAAATCCTTCTCCCATTTTGGTGGTGCTGGGAATCAAACTTGAGACCTCAGAGACTGCAGAGCAGCATTCTACCCACTGAGCTAAATCCCAGCTCCTTTGTGCAATGAGAAGGTGGGAAATCTTCTGAGCTATTTTTAACCAGCTTTTCAATCTGTTTATGACTTATCTTTCTTATAACAATAAAATATTGGAATAAAATATTAAGCATAAGACCTTGTCTAAAAAAACCTCCCCCTACCCCTTTTTTGCTCTAATTCTAGTAAGAAACAGTCTACCAAAAAGAAAAGTGTAAGGCAGAGGCCTCCCGGCCCCTTTAAAAATTCTTCTCTGGTTGAGTGGCTGTTATTCAACCAAGGCAGACCCCAGCAATCCATCCTCCTGTGCTCAGGCCAGGCTGAGAGGAAACTCAAACGTTGCCCCTGGGAACATAAAAGGTAGCAGGCTTCTGAAACTAAATTATTCCAACGCAGGTATTAAGCTGCTGAATGTTAAATGGCACTACCCTTTACATTACCAAAAAAAAAAAAAAAAAAAAAAAAAAAAAAAAAAAAAAAAAAAAAAAAAAAAAAAAAAAAAAAAAAAAAAAAAAGCCAAGACAAAGATAACTAATGACATCAATTCAACAAGCCCTCACAACTTAGACCCAGTGATTATTTATTCCTCTCACAGAAGTCCAAATCTGACTCCTTAGTAGACAGTTAAATATTGTCTTATGAAATTAATAATTTTAAACCTTACTATCAAAGTTTTTTGAAAATGGAACGTTTCCAAAGTATAATTTAATTTTTTTAAACTTTTTATATGAGTGTACTTTGGTCTGTTAATTTTTGTAATATTATTTTTATGATAATTCTACCATGATTGATAACAAATATATAGGAACAATGTGGGATAGAAGTCTAGCTCCATCATTTCTCAACTATGTGATTTTGTTGCATTTTTTAATGTCTGTACCTCAGTTTCCTAGAATAAAATATTATTATTCCTAGAATAATAATATTTACTGTAATTTGTCTATGATGAGAGTATAATTAATACATTCTGAGTCCATTATAATGCCTGATGCTGGGTAAGCAATCAATGAATTATTATTATTGTTAGAAAAGGTCTTGGACAACTTTGAGTGTAAAGTATACTTCTTTGACAACTTAATTATATTTATAAAAATATATCCACATGTATAAAATGACTTTTGCAAACTTGCCAATATACAAATATAGATAAGCATCAATAGAAAAGCTATTATATTTTGACATAAATTATAAAGTAATTAGACAGAGAATCTTTTATAAATTGCTAGCATGTCAGAGGAAATCAAATCTGAAACAAAATCAAGCAAATATTGCACATTTTAAGCGAGATTCAAATACCTATTTACATAACAAAGTGTAATGTTTCAGAAGATGCTGTTGTGCATTAAAACTTGAAAAATTATTCTGCTAAATGCATACACACAAGTTTGCTATTTATATGACAGGGTGCAAAGACATTAATAGAATAGGCTATTATTTCCAAAATAATTTCACTCTATTTTCAGTTCCATTAATTGCATAGTAATTAAACTTTTAAAACCCTACACACACAAATTTAGATAATTCAGATCTAAAATCCACAAACTGAGATTTAGCTAACTAATTTGATTAATGGAAGTGAATGAACTACCTACTTGTGACTCATGGATCTACATTTATCCTGAATTTTTACTTCTCATTGTATAAATCAATTTAAACTGGTTAAGTGCTAAATGCACTATCTTCATAGCATAAAGTGAAAATGAGATTTTGCAGTCATTTGGTTATCTTTATTAATGGAAAAAGCTAACAACAATTGCTTACTATGATAAGCACATGTTTGTTTCCTGACAAAGTATTGTTTTTGCACAACACAGATAAGACTCACTCATTATCCTTGGTAATTTTTCTTTATGATTCCCCATCAGAGCACTTCATACAAATGTTTCTTTCAAATTGCTCTATTATGTTATAATCAAAAGAGAGAATTTAGACAAAATGTTTGTTTACCATTTTGGAGACAGTCAAAACAATCTGTGGTGCACTCTTTGATATTAATTCCTACTCATCCAGGAGTGGATTTTGGCCAAAATGCTTGATTGCTCTTTTGAGGACTTTTATAGTCAGGGGTTAGTTTAGTCTTACATGAGCCAACAGCCAGGCAATAATAGAAGTAACTTACTATTAAGCCAGCTGATTTCTTTGTCTATTCTCCTAATGACAAATAAATACTTTGATTGTAACTGTTCCAGATTACAAAATAACACACTGGTGTGAAATAAATATTTTTATTAATTATTTTATTGGAATATCCAATTTAACCATCAAGGCAATGTGGGCAGCCAGTTAAAATAATCTGATAAATTCAATAAAAAATAAAAACAGCAGAGTAATAATGATCATGTTAAACAATTCACTTAGTATAGTACCCATTTCAGACCCTCACTTTGAATATTTTGTTTTTCCTTTCATATAGAAAGAACCAAAAACCTGACCCTTTATAATAAAATAGGATTACTTGATATAATATTGTATTGATCTCATGAGTGTAGGCAGCATTGATCTGGGAGAAATTCAGTTTTCAACTAACCAGCTGTCATATCTCCAAATACCCAAAAATGACACCTCAGTGTCTAAGGTCTAGTTGACCAGAACTAACCCAGAGACCATTAGTACAATCCACCAGAGGCCTTACTATAAATTGAGTGGCATGGAAGATATAGTAGAAGAAACAGATTTAAAAAAAAATGAAATCCCAATCAAAAGCCAAGAGGCAAGACTTGTTGTTGGTAAGTGCCACTGAGGTCGGTTCTACTTATAGCAACTACCTATAAAAGAATGAAACACTCCCCAACATTGTGCCATCCCTGGAATTATGTCAGTACTTCTCAGCTATTCATGGGGTTTTCAATGGGTGATTGTTTCAGGATTGCTTTAGGAGTGGGCTGCTAGGTCCTTCTCCCATTTTGTCAGTGCAGGGGATTGAACTCAGGGCCTCAGAGAGCTCAGAGCAGCACTCTACCACCTGCGTTAATCCCCAGCCCTTAAGAGGCAAGGTAAAAACAGATAAATTAGTAATCAAGAATAAAACTTATTATGTATTTGAGTGCTAATTTATATGACTCAGGAGGTAATAACAGAAGATCACAGATGAGCGATATATGTCAATAATGCCAAAGTTTTGAGGAAAGAGGGAATGGATCCTAGCCTATAAAAAGAGAAAGAGGGTTGTTTAAGATGAAAGAAGAACCAGTTGCACTTCTGGAAATATGGACAAAACAGTGAAGAATATAAGACTATGGTCGTATGGCTCATGTTGGGAATGAAGTAAGGAAGAAATAGAATTTCCTGATCAGAGACTACTATATTACTGTCTATATTACTGTCCAACCTAACATCTTTCCTTAGCAAGAAGATTCCAAACACATTAGGCTTCAATGATCTCTGATAGTTACTAATTGTGTAAATTACAAGGCAAGTTATTTAGCCTGAGAGAGACTTTGATTTCCTCATTTGTAAAATAAGGAACATGATAGTGTCACTTCTTTACTATTAATGTAGAGTGCTTGCTCTGTGTGTCCTGAGGTCCTGGGTTTAATCTCCAGCCCTGCCAAAACGGGAGGAGGACGTGGTAGCCCACTCCCGAAAGAATTCCCAAACAATCTGCTATTGCAAACCCTATAAGCTGCAAAGAAGCACTGACATAGAACTGGGCATGGCACAGTGTCTGGGAGGGTTTCATTCTGTTGTACGTAGGGTCGCTATGAATCAGACCCAACTCAACTGCACCTAACAGCCACAACAGTAATGTTAAGAATATTAGCTAATGTTAGGAATGTTAGCTGATATGTGTGAGGCATGTAAATTAGTGATGAGCCTATAGAAAATATTTAGGAAAGGTCTGTTATCATCATCATCATTAATAAATATTATTAATGGTCTTTTCCTAAGCCTAGTTCATGATTTCATTCTTGCTTCCTAATCATGTACACTGTGTCTAAGCTAAACTGCACTTCTGACCTCTCCAACACACCCTGTGGTTTTCAAACTCAAAGGCTTTCCTCACCATGTTTTACTTTGCTTGGAGTATCATTACCTAACCACTTCCTTCTCCTCCTGTTGAAATCTTGCCTATATTTCAAGGCTATCTCATTCTGTAGTCATCCATTTTGATTCAGATTTACACATTAGATATTTTATCTGGGTTCCCATAACCCTGATTTTACTCATTTTATAACACTTGATCATTACATTTTCGTCTTAACTGTAAACTGGAATGCAAAGATTTTTTTTGTTGGATCCTTGTCCAATAGTATGCCAATCAAAAGTCCTTTAATCTTTGCTGAATCTAAAACAGCTAAAATATACAATATATAATATGCACTTATACCTAGTGATTATGCTATTTACAACAAAAGAGATTGTATAACTCTACATTAACATATTTGACTAGCCACGTTATCATAAAATAATTGTGTTGGTCATTTGATCTTCCCAGAAAATGACAGCAATCATGCTATGACTGGTTACTGCCAATAAATTTCATGCTTTGAGCTTTTCTTCATCCTGGTAAACATACAGTCCTGAATGTTCCATCCTCAAAAGTGTCAGGAAACATGGCATATGCTTCCCAGGGAGCTTCTGATTTTCAAATTTCAATCAGTGGTCACTGTTCGAAATTTCGCCTATGGGAACTCAATTATTCAAATTTTTTCTTTTTTCTTTCTTTTTGTATCAGTGATATAATTATTATATCTTACACAAAAACTTAGTTGTGAGTACAGAATATTATCTTACATATTCCTTATGTCATAGGGCTTAGTTTTCAGGAGCTATGAAAACAGAATCCCTATGGATTCTAAAAGACAATATGAAAATATCAACACTTTCAAAGTTGACATATTTGATGTATGTATTTATACATCACTTTCTCTTCTGTCTAATCAAAGCTACTCTCATCAAATAATTTTCCATTGATCTACATATTATAAACTCACACCATCACTTCACATACAATGTTCAAAAAATAAAATTCATGGTCATCTAATGTCTGACTTCATAACAGGTACTCCTCATTCAACTGCAATGTATGTCTTTAATAATTTTCCCAGATGAGAATGATAGTGAGGGAAAGGAAGAAGAGAAAGATGAGAAGAATTTTGTCACTAACTCCAAATAGTAGGAAATTCCTTCATTGTCTCTTTCCTACCTTCCTTCCTTCCCTTCTTTCTTTTTGTTTTTCTTTCCTTTTATGTGTTCTGTCTCCAGAATGTCTATTTCTTCCCTATTGAGTATTAATGTCTAGAATACAGTTAAAAGCATGGATTTGGAGTCAGACTAATTTTCAAATATTGTATAATGACACTGTGTAAAATTTTAAATAGACTTGACCCCTCTAAGCCTGGGTTTATGTGTAACGCAGGAATAATAATAGCAACTGGCTTACAGTGTAGAGAATTACTTGAACTGAGGTGATCACAAGCAAACAAACATTTTGCTTTTGTTAATGTTTTCATTGAGGCAATTCAAATTCAGAGTCAAAATATGAATTGATCTATGAGCAATAGATAACTAATTTAGTAGAAAAAGACATATATAAAGAAATTAGAGAGCACTCAGATCAAACAACCATTTGTATCTGAATTATCTACACAATTGAGAAAATGTGTCACCTTAGTCTAAAATCTTTGAACAGTACTCCACCTTATTTGGCATCTACGGACAAGGTTTTAATGTTCAGGATCCACTGAAAGTCCTTCTATTTCAAATAAAAATAATAGCTGCTGTCAAGTATGTTAATGTCCATAATCATTGTAATTTTTGTAAATTATAACTGTCAATGGTCACAAACCTACCCAATGAAAACATAAGGTAACAATTTGGTCTTTATATTACTACTCTCAGAAAAGAAGAGGCACTTGTAGGAAACTTAAGTAGGAAGGCAAATTTATAACATTGATTCTAAAAATAGTTCCCCCCCCCATGGGATTATTTTAAGGTAACATTTGCTAACAAATATCTGAAACTAAAATTGTACCACTGTTTTCAATTTCCATTTCAGGGTAATGATACACAATGGTACTGTAGCTGCTGCAGACAACATTTAGAGAATATATTCAAGGTATCTAGAATACTATAAGCTATTTTCATTAATATACAAATTTTCAACTCTCTTGCTACCCCATGTAAATAAAATTAACTTGACTCAGTATGGCATAGTCTCATAAACATAACAATTTTATTCATTATAGATAATTACTCTAGAGAAATATAGCTTTACATTATAAATTTATGCAAATAAAATTACATTTTGGGCTCTAGATTAATAGTTATGTTGGTTTGGACTAACATAGGGTATTAAAATTTTATCAGACACTTCCTAGATTAAAAGGTAGTACTAAATTTAAATAATTGCATTTATTAGAAATGAAGGTATCTAATTACCTGTGGCTTGTGTATTTCAAATTTTTATTTTGTTGAACTTTGACATTTTAATGGCATCAACTCTGACATGTAAATGAATATAAGTAGACTAATTAGAATATCTATTGGCATATCATTTTAATATGTTGATAGTCTAGGGGGTAAAGTAGGAACTAACACTATTCCAACATTTTATTACATTAAAATATAATAAAAATTCACTTGAAGCTTTTTTTTTTCATTTTTTGTGGAAGAAAAATTCTCAGTATGCCTAAGAATGGACGCTTGAAGGATGCTTATTTTTGTTAATTATAGGCTGCTTGGATGCTTAAGTAAGTCATAGACTTTAAGTCTAAAGGTAACCCTGCAGTGTTCTTGCTTCATATTCTAACTATCCTCAGAATAATTACAGAGTAGAGTTTGACTGTCATTCATGAGTATCTAGTCCATTGTGTAAAGAGAAAAATAAAATGGCGGCCTGCACATTAGCACATCACCCATGGCTGGGGCAATGACAAGACAGATTAGGATGTATATTAAATCTCACACATGACTGCCTTTCTGTATCAAGGTAAAAAATACTTGGTCTAACATACATTAGGAACCAGTATTGGCTTGACATCTACATTAATATTGACAGCATATCAATTTTCTTTTTACATTTACTGAGTCAATAACTAGTCTAAATCTGGTAAAACTTAGATAACAGAAATGAAAAAAAAATCTAGAAGACAGCCTTATTTTCTCATATCTAAAAAAAATTAACCTCTCCAATAGCGCTGGGCTTTTATGAATTATCAATCCTATAGCAATATCCCCACTGGCATACCCAGCTGTGATGAGATAATCCAATCTCATTTGTCAAATAAGAAATTTGACGAACAAAGGTTCTACAAAAAGAAACTACATCAGAGACAATAACATGAATATTATATGCTTAGGAGACTGGTTATTTTTAAAAGCTGGATGACCACTAGTGTATTATTTCATCTTCTATACATTATTTTTGCAGACAAGAGGAAATTGTTAGGTAGTATTCTGCCTGAAAATAACTACAGATGAGATACACATATAAGCTTACAGAAATGGGCAATATCTACTTGCTTAATTTGTCTGAGAATTTTTAACACATCTGGACTTAGGGTGAGATTTGGAAGCCCCATGAAAAATTATTTACATTCTTTTTACAAAAGCTCAAAATTAAGCTAAAGACTGTTTTGTTTCAGGGCAATATCTTGGTTTCATTAATAATTAAATTTTCTAATGATAGCTATTTTATACTATGCTTTGAAATATGTCAGTTTGACTATTATTCTCAGAAATACTGTAATGTTTTAAGGTGTGCATACGTTTTATGGACATTACACAAGAATGTGGTGAAATAAAACATTTTTCTTAGAGTCATAGTAGCACTAAACAGGAAGAGATATAAAGAAATCACTATTTTTTTAAAAACTGAAAATGAAACAGCACTGGAAGCTTTGACTCTTCTAAAGCTTATGTTTAATGGTTTGTACTGCAATTGTAGTAATCAAGCGATGGTCAGACATGTCCTAGAGCACCATCATTCAGGAGAAACAAAATTCCCCAAGCCACCAAGCAAAGATCTTTGATTTTGAATGTTTCATGCAGTAACACCTCAAGTGCTGCTCATCTCCAATCAGATGAGCTTTCATTAAAATATGCCTTTGATACTAGAGGTTGAACCCAGGGCTTCATGCAAGTACTCTACAACTGAGCTGGACTCTAGCCCATTTTTTTACTTCATCTTATTATTTTTTCTTTTGAGGCACAGTGTCTCTAAATATGCAGGCTGCCTCTGGCCTCAAACTTGTGATCCTTCTGCCTCAGCTTCCCAAGTTGCTGGGATTACAGGAGTGAGCCACTGGGCCCAGAACTTGCTCCTTCTTATGTGCTTTTATGGTCTGCTTCTATTCCTGAATCTCCCTATAAACACATCTCCCCTAACCCATAGGAGGTTTGTGGTGTAAATTAATTAAGTCTAGTAAGTTGTGGAAAGCTAGATGTCTCTATATCTTTAAATTTTGTAACAATTATCAATAAATGGTGCTAGAAGAAAAATGAGATATTTTTATGTGATATATTATACTTCAAACCAAAATTATTTCCAGTTGAATCAAAGGTTTGAGTATAAAAAATGAAGACACCAAAAAAGAAAAAATAATAAAATAAGATAAAATAAAATAAAATATGCCTTTGATAAAAGATTACCTTTCTCCTGTGCTAGCATTCTGTGGAAGATGATTCAGGTTGAAGTGATGGTGTTAATAATCACTTTCTTTGTAATGTCTATGCTATCATTTATGTAAAGCTTTGAATGTGATGCCATTTCACGAGGCCACAACAAAACCACATCCGTGATTATAAGGCCTTTCCACAGGAAACCTGACTGGAAAACAATGGCAGAAAAGGCTTTTCTGTGCTCTTCTAATGCTATACTAGACTCTTTCAGAAAGATATATGTAAAAGAAGAAATGTAGAGAAATTCCTGGCATAAGTCAGGCACCATGGCCATGCTAATTCCAACTGCTCTGGAGGCTGAGACAGGAGGATTGCAAGTTCAAGGCCTGAGGCAGCCTGTGCAATTTAGGAAGACTCTGTCTCATTTTAAAAAGAAAAAAAAAAAAAAAAAAAAAAAAGCTCAGTGCTGGGATCAACCTCCTAGTATGAGGGAATAAAAAGGAAGAAGAAAGAAACCCCCTGATATAGAAGAGTAACTTATACTTTAGACCTTAGGAAGTTCAAAGCATTAAAGATGATTAGTTAACATCAATAGAGCCCTTGAAAAAGATAAAGGGTCACTTTAACAAGCAATAAGCTATCAAAATCATGAGAGAAGCATATTCTGTCTTTCACCAGGTTATTTTTATGCTCAACAAAGTGGTATAAAATTAATTATTTTTATAAACAGATGGTCTTTTGGATAATGGCTTGTACTTTTTAATTTCCTTTTTGGCATTACATCATGCGAAATGTCAGCAATGTCAATAGTCTTCATTAGAAGTTGTCTGATATTTCTAGGATGTTTTGTACAGATATCCAGCTGTTTCTCAATATTATAAATGGAAAATAGAGAAGTAGAAGAAGGATAAAAATTCTATATTCTAAATCAAAGGAAAAATAACTCAATATTAAATTCCAAGATTAAAAATGTAGGGTTTAAAGTATTCATTATTTCTTTTCATTGCTACTGCATTACTACCTTTAAATAGCAATGTAATCTTTAAATACTCTCACAGAAAACATCTTTTCTTTCTAAACCTTATTCTTAACAAGGGGTAAGTGATGCCATATTTATAACATTTTCAATTCATAGAGTCCACATGTGGCCATGTACTAGCATAGCCAGACAGAGTGTACATTTCAAAATAACTAAACCTCATAAATCTCCAGAAATTCCTCACATCTATTATGTTTACCTTCTGCTGCTGATGAGCCTGTTGGGCTCTGTACAGAGGAAATTACAAGCGCTCCAGAAGATTTGGCAAGAAGATGCTAGAAGAAACAATGGGTAAAAAAAAAAATCTTAACTGAAGCATCATAGCCAGCTTTGGCTACCACTTACATATTTGAGATTACTAATAAAATGGAAATTCCATTGAAATGGAATAAATTATTTTCTGAAATCCCTATTTGATTACCATTGTGATGTCTGAAATTAAACATGTTAAGCTACAATCAATATACTTTATGGAATTCAACTAAAGTTCTTATTGAAAATCTGTCTGTTCATACAATTTTCTAATTAGAACCAAGGTACTTGTATCTATCTAAAACTTTTACTACTAGCCTTATGATCACTTCCCTATTAATCTATATTACCAAACAAATCTCTCTTTACTTAATAAATGTTTAGAGTCCATTGTAACAGCTGCTAACTGGTAAGCAAATGCCACTAGAAATACTTTTACTGTCACAAGTTTAAATATCACTGGAAATTTGCTTATAGTTAATGCCAGGGGAAATGCTTATGTTTAACTCATATCCTGCATAGAGATAAAAAATTAATAGGTCAAAAAAATCTTTCACTCAAAATCACATAAAAGGTAAAAACGATTAACAATCATGCCTGCGTTCTTTTTTCTTTAATTATTCTAAATATCAAATTTTCTACCAAGTTGATTAGCTGTTTTGTCATTTTGAAGATATTCATCTAATGCACATAAGAAATGGTGTTAAAACTTAATTACTTTGTCCTGGAAAGGAACTTTATATACTTGAAGTTTGTTAAGCATATAGTTACTATTTCCTATTGCATTTCATTCATTATAAAGATAAAAATGGATAAATAATAATGTGCAGATCTACTTAAGAGGAATTACTTTTGAAATAAAGTTGGAGGTGA
>VMDO01000980.1:141779-184559 GCA_007922755.1 Pedetes capensis
GTAATTTCTAAGATTTCAGTCTCGTATATATTTATTAATAGATAGATCACCACGCAATTTTCTTTACAGCACAATGTGCCTCCTTTCTATACCTACTGGGAATCCTTCTGCTTGTTGATTCAAGGGAATTAAAAATGGTACCAATAAAAGGAGCAAAGGCTATTTAACAACGCATTTCCTTGTGTCTCAAATCTGCACTGTCTAGCACAGAACCTAATTTCTTGTTACTTCGCTGTGTTAAGAACAGCAGGCCACAGCCATTCAGACTGCCCCATCAACTGTGAGTTTTAATTTGAGCCACTTTCACATTTAAAACACACACACACACACACACACACACACACACACACACACACACACAAAACCTTACTTTTTCCACCAACCCATCTTCACACTGTGTTGTACCACCGAAGGCTTTCAGGCGATGCTCTACTCTGGAGCAAGCCAAGCATATCAACTGTGACTGCAACACTCACAGGCTAATGAACAATGCACAAAAACAAAAGGAACAGCAAGGTTCCTATTATCTGATCTTCAGTAAAACACAAAAACTGCCTTCTCTGGTGCAGAGGAAGTGCCAGGAAGCCTGCAGGTGTGAGCTGGTTCAAAGAAAAGGCTTGGGCTAAATAGATTCTTTGACTGTCAGGGATTAGAGTCATGGCACTAGTGGTGACACACATCTTTTCCTTTAATTTACAAAATTTTCTCACGAGTCTGCAAGAGTTCACCCCATCAGGGGCTTTCGGAGGCCATTGAAATGTCTTAAGTTTTAATTAAGTTGGAGTTGTCAGAAGAAAGCTTTTTTGGCACAGAGTCAAGGTCATTAATTACTGCTATCTTTGTTTCTTTCTGTAAAGAGAACTCTGCTGACTTGTTGGGTTACTTAGGCTGCATTTTCCACCCTCCAGTTCCCATTCACTTCCAAAAGGGACTTGATTAAGCAGTTTACCAATTGCTTCCATTTGTTCTAGGTACAAAGCATTTACACAATCTAAAATCTTAAAAATGTTTCTCATTAGTAGTTGGGGAATAGTAGAAATAATAAATTTGTATAGCAAGTGAGCAAGCTGCTGAATTCTTGCATGGATTTCTGCATTTAAATATACCGACAACTATCTTCACATTTTTCACATCATTATCTATTCAACGCACCTATTCATATTGTCAGAACCTGTGACCTTGCCTTTCGGGAAATGCTAGTCAAGTTAAAACGTATTTACTTTACCCAATGACATATAACTCTAGATAGAAACATCCAATTTTGAACTATACTTCTTAAGTCAAGCAACTATTATTATTGTTTCCACATAAAATTGGCTGCCACTATCGTTGACAATATTTTGTAAATGTATAAATGAAAGATGTAAGAAAGTAAAGTTTTAGATAATTTGTCAACATGTTTCACATATCTCTAAAATAAAGCCATTTGGTTTTTGGAACAAGTCCATTGCTATTTGGAACAAGTACATGAACTACAAATCTTTTAAAACTGATTATAATCATCCCTCTCTAGCCATTGGGCATTGGTACTATGACTCCCTGGGATACCAAAATCCATGGATGTGGAAGTGCCTCATAAGAACTGGCATAGCATTTGCCCATGATTTATACACATCCTTCCATATACTTTAAACCATCTCTAGATCCAATGCAAATGATATGTAAATAGTTCTTATACAGTACTGTTTAGGGAATAATGGCAAGAGAAAGTATGTACATGTTCAGTAGGGACTCAAATTTTTTTCTGAATGTCTTCAATCTGGAGTTGGTCCAACCTGTGGATAGTGGATATACAGGGCTAACAGTATCTTGCAGAAAATAATTCATATTTCTAGAGTACTACACAGATCTGAATAAATGTTTTATATACATCTTAAATATGTATGAATTTAAAAGTCAAGAAAATCACATTCTTTTTAAAAAAGTCATTAATTTAAATTTTGATTTTTTTATTAGAAACTGTACTTATATTTTGAGATAATTTGCCTGGAAGTATTTCTCTTTCCACATTTTATATGTCTCTCTTGTTGTTGTTAGGTGTCATGGAGTCGGCCCAACTCATAGCAACCCTGTGTACAACAGGTGAAACACTATTGTCAGTGCTTCTCTGCTGTTCATAGGGTTTTCAATGGTGGATTGATTTTTGGGAGTGGGTTGCCGGGTCCTTCTCCCAAGCCTACAGCACCCAGTGTTCCCAGGAGGTCTCCCATCCAAGTACTAACCAGGCATAACCCTGCTTAGCTTCCGAGATTTGAGGGACTGGGACGCCACAGTCGTATGGCTACAGGTGACATATCTCTCTTAGGTTTTTTTATTTCTCATCATTTACCATTCTTCCCTTTCACAGAAACATAGTGAAAGTGAAACAAATTAGTTAAGATTTAGAAATAAGAATAGCATTAAATAATTGTCACAAAAATCAGAAGACACCTGAAGTATAGTAAACCTGAATCAAGACAGGTCTATTTCTGTCCACCAGTATGGCTAGAATTATTGTTTGAACTTAGTAATGAATATTTTAAAATCTGAATGAAAAGGATGAGAAGAGATTTATAAACCTGGGAAATCCAATTAGCAGAGTCACACATTCCTTCCTGATGAACATATGATATCACCTGAAAATATTTTTCCCACATTGATCTCATAGTTATACTGCCATGAGTGAAAATCACAGATGTGTTATCACCAGACATATGCCATTTCAGACAAAGGCCCTGAATATGACAATAGGCCTTCATCTCTGTAATGATAATACTGTATCATTATCCGATGATTCTCAGATGATCAACTTCTAGGTCTAGAATTTGAACTAGGTTCTAATCTAGGGAAAGCCAAAACAGCCAGGGTCTTTATTCAATCTGGACTAAAATGGCCCACTTTGGAAGAGAGGTGAAAACTCTTTGTTTCACTGAATACCTAATGCTGCCATAGTTCAGGATATATATGTGTGTGTGTGTGTGTGTGTGTGTGTGTGTGTGTGTATTGGGAGAAGGACCTGGCAATCCACTCCCAAGGCAATCCCAAAACAGTCAGCCATTGAAAACCCTATGAGGGTCACTATGAGTCAGATACCAACTCGACGGCACCTAACAACAACAATAATATATGTGTGTGTATATATACATTTTTTTCAGTACTTGGAGTTAAGTCCAATGTCTCACGCATGCCAGGTAAATGTTCTACCATTGAACTGCACCCTCAGACCCTTTTTAACTTTTTTTTAATCTTGAGACAAAGTCTTACTAAATTGCATGGGCTATCTCTGGTCTCAAACTTGCAATCCTCCTGCTTCAGCCTCCTGAGTCCCTGGAATTAAAGATATGCGCCATAGAGTCCAAGTATTATTCTACTTGTAAATGATATACCTGAGAAAGAGGGTATAATTTTCCTCTCATCCTCAGTAAAATTCTAGCTGCCATTTCTAATACATACTAATAGATATACACTTAAAGTATAGATAAAGCTGGGTGTGGTGACACACATCTGTTATCCCAGCTTCTTGGGAGGCAGAGACAAGAGGATAACAGGTTTGAGGCCAGAGGCAGCATGCGTAATTTAGTGAGACCCTGTCTCAAGGTAAAAAATACAAACCAGAGATGCAGCTCAGTGGTAGGGTACCTGCAAAAGTATTCACAAAACCCTGGGCTCAGCCCCCTAGTACCATCAAAAAAATTTTTAAAGTACAGATAAAATAAATTAGATAATCAACTATAACTACTCAGTTCATATAAGAAAGTCCAAGTTTTCTAAAGTGTAGCAAAGAATATTGCTACACTAATCATTACAAAGCCAAATAATACAGTGATACTCATTTTCCCATATTTAACAGAGAATCTGAAGTCTCCATTCTCTTCCTTTTGGTGGATTATCTATGTATGTGTCCTCTATATTACTCCAAAAGATACAAAGTTTGTGAGGACTATGTTTTTACCCACAAAACAGCTATTAAAGTCTTAGAACAGAGTAAACATTTAAAAACTGAATTAATTTAAACAAAAATATAGTGGTAGGTGAATCTTATACTGAGAAGTGAACCAACTTGGTAATTCTGATTATACAAAAATATCTTATTTACAGATTTAGGAATAATATCTTTAAGAGAAATCATCCACAGATATTATTTACAGATTCTGTGACAATTTAAATCTAGTAACTCCATAGATCAGTTCTACTCTTCCTTATTTATCTGAATTTATTATGAATATATCTGATTATAATCTGAATATAGTATACTTTGAGCTTGACTTTACCATATATGAAATTTTTTTGAGATTGAGTGAATGTGAAATGGTTTTTTGGAGTTTGGGAAGCCAGTCGAATCTACTTTTTCATCACTTCTCAATTCCACAATCATTTAATGTACACACTACGCTAAGCAGTGGACAAGGAACTAAAGATCCCGATAAGGCACAGTATTCCCTCAGGATGCTCTTAGCCTGAGAGAATAAGTCAAGAAATAAAATAAATATAACATAGTATGGAAAGTTTTCCCTTAGAGAGAAATATGAGGTGCCATGAGGTAGAAGAAAAGTACCTCTGGGTACTACTTCCTCAAAGATGTAATACTAGCAGTTGGTTTGATGGGTCCACTTAGAACTAGCCTTGTCTACAGCAGGTGGAAGGCCAGTCAAGGCAGATGGAAGAACTGGTATAGGATCTACAGGAAAAGAAAGTGTTGGATATTTGGTGCACATAAGGAAAAGGGTGGAGAGGACAGACATGTGAAGTGCCCTGAATAGCACACTTACACTGGACTTGGAAGTAAATGATTTGGAGAGTCATTGAACAATGCTAAGTGGCAATAAGATGAGATTGGCCATCATGGTTCAGAATGACCACTGCATGCTGCCTGGATTGGAAAACAATCGAGTACTCAGGCCCTAGCCTTCCTCGAAATTAAAGAAATATCAATATAGTTCAACACCATCCCACTCTCAACCTCTGGCTTTTGCAATCTCTCTTGACCCCCTTCTTATCCACTATTAATTATGTTTGCGCCTGCCAGAGTTTAATATTAAACACCTTTTGTCAATTCAATTATTCATACATAGGTGATACCTCAATTTCTATTTTGAACTCAGGTCTCTCTTCTGATATTTGGTACAGATGTTATCTTGGCATATTTATTTGGATGTTTCATTGTCACTAAAATCCAACAACTACAAAACAGAGTTGACTTTCCTTTCATCATACTTGTTCTCTCCTTTTCAACACAGTGACTAACTTGTATTGAGTCTTTTTTCTTTAATGTATTAGGCACTGTTCTTTCATTAAATCTCCAGAATATGGCCTTAAGTTATACTCCTACCCTTTGTTTTTGGGATGAGGGAATTGAGGGATGCTGAAATTAAGCAACTTGCCCACGGTCACACCATCAATGAAAAATGGAGCAAGACTGCACACATGCATTCTTAACCTTTTAATCATATTCCTTCTTCAAGCATTTCAACTAGTGGCACCTCAAAGTTACTCATTGGCTCATTCCAGAAATCTGTAAATTGTCTTTGATGCTTCTTTTTTTCTTATCTTCTATATCTAAATTATCATTCAGTCCTAAATATGTCTTCTAAAGATTTCTCCACCTGTGAACGCCTCTACACCTTATCACTATCTTTTGCCATCAACTTGCATTCCTTATAATCAATTTTTATAACAACTATAGTGTCTTGAAAAGGCAGTCTGATTCACTAATTTAACAATTTATGGAATATCTACTATGGGTCCTAGGAACTGGAACTGCAGTAGTGAATCAAGCAATGTCTTTGCTTTCACAGATCCTAAATTCAAAAACAGGTGAAGAAATAAACACACAAACAAATAAATAGGGTAGTTTCAGGTAATAAGAAGAGATGTAAAGGAAAGTGAAGTAGGAAAAAGTAGATAGAGAGGGAATATATGGTAAAGGAAGATGCTATTTGAGTGTACTAATCTGATTAATTTATATACCTACCAAGTAGTCTTCCGTAGGTTTCTTTTTCTCTTTGAATAAAACCTAAAATTTTTAATGTGATTCTAACTAGATTGACCATATGGCCAGGATTTCCCCAAAATTTTCCAGCTTAAGACCCATTCCCCTTCAATTTCAAAATATATCAGTTTTGAAGATGAAGCAAATGGTCCTCATATCTAAAGCCCTGCGTGATGCTAGCTTCAACCCAACTCTAGCTTTAGTTCCTTCTCTGTCATCACCTGCTTACTTTACTCAAGCTCTTTTACCATGAGATCTTCCATGCCTTGAGTGGTTTCCTTCTTCTTTTCCTGCCTTCATCCTATTTGTCTTCTAAATTAAAACAACTTATCCTAAGAATCTTTGCTTTCTCTTAAGAAATGTGTCCTGTTTCTTCTCTTATACTCTGTATTTTTATAACATTTATCCCATTAATAATTAAACATTAACCAATTAAACATAATTGGTTAACCTGTCTTCTCCCTCACTCTAGATTATGAAAGAATAGACTAATTCTTTTTCATTTATTTTATCTGGAGTAACTTCATAATGCCCAACACAGCAATATGTTCAATAAATATAGTGAGAAAGAAGATAGTGAGGTACAACCATCAGCAAGCAAGAGAGTAGACATACCTGACAGATTGAAGACCTAATTAGGACATAATATTTGATAGTACTTCCTAACTGATTGATTCACTATGGTGAAAGGCAGTAGTATGAAGATTAAAAATAACTCTCTGGTTTCTAGCTTGTGCTGGTGAATGGAAGATCATGTCATTAACAGAGATGGAGAAGCAATCACAAAAACAGGTTAGGGGAAACGGATGCACTCTATTTTGGATATACTGACCTTGAGATGACTGTGGGATGTCTAGATGGAGTTTGTTCTTACTTAGAGAAAAATGTATATGGTTTATAACAATAATGTTTTAACAGAACTCATATCAACTCAGGTCCAGGAAAACTTTAAAAAGAATTGTGTGAAAAGCTAGAAATTCCCATTTGCCTGGTAAGGTGGTGATAAAAGAAACCATAGTCTTTTATTTTGGCTCTCCTGCCTCAATGTTGGAGAATCAAGTACCCTTTCACAGAAGTGAGGCAATAGCAAGAGAAGCAATTCCCATCCTACAGGTGTCTGACTCCGATTTGGATTTTACAAGTGAATATACCGCTAAGTAGTTTGAAACACACTGCAAAATAGTCATGTTATTGTTGGGTGCCATCATAGCAAGTCTGACTCATAGCAAACCTCACAGGGTTTTCAATGGGTGATATTTTCAGGATTGCTTCAGGAGTGAATTGCCAAATCCTTCTCTTGTTTTTGTGGTGCTGGGGATCAAACCAAGGGCCTCCAAGAGTGCAGAGCAATACTCTACCAATTGAGCTAAACCCCACCCCACATAATAGTCATAGAATGCTTAAAAGGACAGCAGGAGAAAATGTAATCTATGTAAAATAGTCAAAGATTTTTCATATTTAAATACTAATTTTTAAGATCTATGCCCTATGTACTTATAGTAGATATTGATACACATAATAATTTGTAAAAAGAATGAAATCGACTGACACTTTGACTTCACAAGTACAGGCAAATGAAATTGGCCCAATAGAAAGATCAAAATTCTGATTAGAGGAAATTATACAAGGCATACTAGGACCAAGTCAAAACACATGAACAAAGATTTATAAACCACGTTTAAAGGTGGGAATTTTGGAGAGATCATTCATATTATCTATTTCCCTGAGTTTCTCTACAATATTTGACATTGTTGACTATTACTTTCTTGATATTGAAATGCCTTTTTTAAAAAAGCCTTCTAACTTCTTTGGTTTCTAGTTGCTTCTGTTTTGTGTCTTTTCCTTTTCTTTCTCTTCTCTCTGTACATAATATATGGGTTTCAACTATACTCTGTCTTTCACCATCAAGACTCCCTAAATCATTTCATTTTCTCTCATTTTATCCGCTAGATGCAGATCACCCACAAATCAAGATTCTTAATACTAACATTTCTTCACAAACTTATATTCAAAAAATATATCTCCTCCTGTGGCTCTTAATTTTTTTCCAAACACTTCAAACGCTATCCATGAGTTTATCCTTCTTCCTTTTTTGTTGTTTGGTTTTGTTTGTTTTGTTTTTTAATTTTCTTTTTGTAGTACTAGAGGTTGAGCTCAGGGTCTTATGCTCGCTAGGTAAGTGCTCTACCACTGAGCTGCATCCCCAAACCCTTTTTTATTGTTTTTATTTTGAGTCAGGGTCTCATTATGTTGCACAGGCTGCCTCTGGCCTTGAACTAGAAATTCTCCTTCTCAGCTTCCTGAGTCACTGGGATTACAAGCATGTGCCATGATTCCAGCCTCATCCTTCCTTTTAATACTTCTTCTCCTCCAGAACTTTCCCATTTCTAATGATGTTGTTATTGTTGTTAGGTGCCTTCCAGTCATTTCCAACTCATAGCAAACCTCATAGGGTTTTCAGTGGCTGACTGTTTCAGGATTGCCTCAGGAGTGGAATGTCACGTCCTTCTCCCATTTTTGTGGTGCTGGGAATTGAACTTGGGACCTCAGAGACTGCAAAGCAGTGCTCTACCTACTGAGCTAAATCCCAGTCCCATTTCTAATGATACAAAACTGAAATAGAGGTGTCACTTCAGACTCTTGCCCTAGACAACTAATCAGTTGTGAGTATTTTCCTCTTCTAATTCTGCCTTCATCATTCTCTTTCTCTCTAATCCCATTGACTCTACTAACATGGTTTATTTTCACTAGAACTATTGCTACTATCCCCAGGTGGCCTAGTTACCTATGGTCACAATGTAGGCACTTAGTAAGAACTAGCATCCTAGTTCTTGTTATCGCTATTTACTGCCATTAATATTATTCCTAAATCATATTGTGCCAATCCTGGGATCAAAACCATCAGTGGCATCCCAGTATCTACCAAAATATTTCTCTAAGAATTTATGAGTCATTTAAGATTTCACATTCTTTTCATGATTATCTCATTTTTGCCCTCCATGTCTCAGGAAAACAGAACAGCTCCCCACTTTTTTTAATTGCTACAAGTTATTCTTGGGGTGGGATTTAGCTCAGTTGGTAGAGCACCACTCTGCAGTCTCTGAGGTCCTGAGTTCGATTCCCAGCACTGCAAAAATGGGAGAAGGATGTGGTAATCCACTCTCAAGGCAATCTTGAAAACAATCAGCCATTGAAAACTCCTATAAGGGCCTCTATGAGTTGTACATGACTGGACAACACCTATCAACAACAAGAAGTTATTCCCTTATCTTGTGTCTTTAGTCATACTTACCTTTCTACCTTTCTCCAATTTCCTATGTGTAAAAATACAAACTTTGCCAATTGTTTGAAACCCAATCCAAATATCACTTCCCGCAAAAGGGCTTTCTTGACTGCTATAACCAATAATATCCTTCTCTTCCTCTGAATCAAAAAGCACTTTATTTTAATCCCTCTTATGATAGTCAACATAGTGTACATTTGACTACAGTTACTTACACACATGCCATTAAATTGCATTGCATTCCAATAATATATTCAAATACAGTATCAATGTCCAGTCCATCTCTATAAAGTGCTATATCCAGAGAACACGTTTCTAACTACCTATGTGCTTATAATTAGAAAAGAAGTTCTCTTTTAATGACAGGCAACATACTGAATTTTGGAAAAACAAATTTTCAAAGAGAGTATAAAGTTTAATATTTATCCTACCACTCAAGAGATATTTGTCTTACAATTCTTTGAAGATTAATTCTTTTTTTTTAAATGTGGCTAATTCTATCTGTCATGTACATGTATAAGTTTAAGTTGGGTAGTAATATATAAACTCCTTTGTACAGGTTTTCTATATATTTGGGTTGTACGCTTCTTCAGTATATTTGTAGATGTTGTTGTTAGGTACCATCAAGTCGGTGTCTGACTCATAGTGACCCTATGTACAACAGGTGAAACACTACTGTTAGTGCTTCTCTTCTATTCATAGGGTTTTCAATGGCTGATTGTTTTTTGGGAGTCGGTTGCCAGGTCCTTCTCCCAAGCCTACACACGTAGTCTCCCATCCAAGTATTAACCAGGCCTGACCCTGCGTAGCTTCCAAAATCTGACGGAATCAGACACCACAGTGGTAGGGCTGCAGGCCATATTTGTAGGAGATATTCAAAAAGCTTTCAATACCTATATATACCAATTTGTACCTAACAGCATTTTAATGTGTGCTGGGATAACACGAACACAGGAGTGAGGGAGAAGACCAAGAGGATCTGAGCTCTGTTTCTGATTAATTGGGGAAAAGCTGAGGAAAACAAAGTAATTTGCCTAAGTAATCTGTCATAACATAGAAATGTTAACATAGTATTAACACAAGAGCAAAAAAATGGAAAGAATAGAATTATATCTTTCTGAATAAGTGTAAGGTGGTGTAAATATTTTACATCATTTCATTTAATCTTCATCTTATGGATAAGAAAACCAAGACACTGAAATTAAGACATTGCTATTATCTACCTTGTAATAAAGCTGGGACTCAAGCTTAGGACATTCTGATACCTCTATTCATATAGGTGTCATGTAGTATGTCATCACACACACACACACACACACACACACACACACACACACACACGCACACACACATTCCTTTAGAAGAAATACAGAGAATGAGGTAACTTCTGATTCCCTTGGGTGGCTGCCTTACTACTACGTTTAGATAGGCAGTATCTGAGTATTAGGGGAAAGAAAAGTGCATTGATTAACTACCTGATATTTGCCAGAATTATGTTGCAGACTCTTTCTTGAGAAAGGCAAAGCTCAATTTTATTAAGATAATAAATTATTCCTTTCAATAGTCATTGAAAAGTATTAAAAACATCTTTTGTATCTAAATGTACTTTTAAATAATTATTGCCGGACAGCCATATCACTCTGGTGTCTGATCTCCTCAGATCTCAAAAGCTAATCAGGTCAGACCTGTTTAGTACTGGATGGAAGACCACCTGGGAGTACCAGGTACTGCAGACTTGGGAGAAGGACTTGGTAGCCCACTCCCAAAAAACAATCAGCCATTGAAAATCCTACGAATAGCAGAGAAACACTGACAATAGTACTGAGCATGGCACAGTGTTGGTGAGTGTTTCATCTGTTGTACATAGAGTCATTATGAGTCAGACCCAAATTGACAGTGCCTAACAATAACAAAGTAATTATTATAGACTATTTTAGTAAATTACTATTTAAACAAAATGCTCTCAAAATATTCTTCTCTGTGTTCTTTGGCTTGATAGGCTCCATTCCATATAGAAAAGAAGAAAGGGAAAATAATTAGTAGATTTGCTATTATTGTTTTAAATCTATAGATGCTTTTAAAGTCTACAAATCTCGTGAGATATTCACTACTGATAATCAATAATATAGATATTCAATACCATCTACAGCCCATGGATATGAATATAATGATATTTTTATTTTAAAGCAATAACTGAAGTTGTCTATTTCCTTAAAGGTTTATTCATTTATTTGAGTTACATGTGAGATATCTGTCATGGAAGAGATCACTTTAAATATCCAATTTGTGATAACATTTGAAAAATTGTTAATTCATAGGATGGCCATGCAAATGTGTTGACTTGATTAGGCTCTCACCCACTGGTAAATCACATTAAAACTAGAGAAAAGAGACACTAAAATACTTGCTAGAAGCAGGCATTAAGACAGTAAAGAGTATTTCTTAACAAAAAGCCCAATTACCTGTATAAAATTTTTGACATTCACTGGCATAAATGATCAATTTTCAACCCCTTTAACACTTGTTCAATAAGGTTTTGAAAGAACATAGTGGTAATATATATATATATATATATATATATATATATATATATATATATATAATCATTTTAAATTTCTCTTCCTATTTATGTATATTACTTTCAACACTCCTAATATTCTAGCCCTTCTTTCTTTCAAGTGGGAGATATTAAATTCATTAGAAGCATTTTCCTGATTTTGCATAGCTTTTTCCTTAAATGTGGCCTGGCCATATATCTATTATAAAATGAATGAAAGCATAGACTTTGAAGTGGAATAGATTAAGGTTTGTAGGATGCTTCCTTAATTAATGACACTATGTTCTTGAGTGAAATATTTAACCATTAATTCTCAATTTTCTCTTGTTTTCATTAAGAGTTATAATCACCACCTCATGAGATTGTACTGCATCTAACAATGTAGTAGACAGAGAATAATATGATCTGTTCTCCTCCTTTGTGACAGTCTGATTTCTGACATTTTTAACCCAATGAGTCTCCAGTCATAACATAGAAACACTGACATCATGTTACATTTCAAACTGCCACCCAGTTTTGGTCCCATGACATTTAGAAATGACTTTTGCTGGAATTCTTTCCTAAATCCGTTTTTTGGAGAAGATAAATGTATCTCATTCAATATATATAGTAATGTACAGATATACCATGATAACATTTGAAGAAAAGTATGTTTAGTTATTTACCATCCAAACTACAAAAAAATCATAAACTAATTTACAGCATATGCAATTAATTAATTTTAAAAATGTTGACTCATCTAAAATTTTATATAATCAAAAGTCTTCATACAGGAAAAATGTATGAGGCTTAGGTAACCTTCATAATGAATGATTTTTTAAAATTGACTTTCTGGTAGAACTTTTTACAAGGATTTATTATTGTATTTAAGTAGTGTCTTAAGGTATAATTTTTATGGTCTATTAAGCATAACTCTCCAGTACCTTAAACAAATAAATGAGGTGGAATTACTATTAACTTGTCTTTTAGGTTACCAAGTGCCCAGGCAATTCCAACCAACTATATCCGGAATAGTATTTTATGACAGCTCATGGGTTTCTACGTTGAGCTTCCTTGACTTAAAATTTTTACGAGACTGAAAACTGTTCTCTGAGATGGTGCCTGAAAGTTGGGTCATTAGTCTTCGCCTTTTAAGAAATAATGTCACAGCAGGCTGTATTTGAACCACTTGAGCTCCAGGAGGTGTTAACAGAGTTGTTAATTAACCTAGGTCTGGAACCTATTGTGAAGAATCCCAGAAAGTTGGAACAATAGGGAGGCACTGCTTAACCCACAAGACTTCTGTTTTAATAATATAGCCCAAAAAGTTACATAATACTAACATTTTGTCAAAAAAGAATGGCAATATAAAACTAACAGGTGATCAGAAATAATGGCAAACTTGTTGTAAGCTAGCCTTTGAGGAAACCAGTTGGAGTGAAACGGACAGAATTGGGCATTTAGAATATCGCTCCTTTTGGAGCAATCACTATTTCTGCACTTGGATATAAACTGTAAGTAACATAAACCTCCAAGTGACTTTTCTTTTTACTCAGGAACGTTTTATTTATTTATTTATTTATTTATTTATTTATTTAGAGACAGGGTTTCACTAAGTTGCCCAGGCTAACCTTGAACTCACTAGGTAGCACAGGCAGGCCTTGAACTTGGGATACTTCCATCTCAACCTCCCAAGTGGCTGGGATTACCGGCATGTGCCGCTACACCTGTCATCTACATATCCTTTTAGAAGTACCGTATCCTAAACTCTTTATATGTAGGATCTGACAAATAGTAAGAGGATTCCTGTTGCATTCTAAATACTCCAATGGTCTCTCCATTTCATTGATGTTGAAACCAAATAATAAGAGAAATAAATGATAAAGACTACAAACCTATGAATATAAAGTGTACCTGCTATATTTTATATTTAAAATTAATGTGACCCATGTGCAAAGATGTACCACCCTGGAGTCTGATCTTGTCAGATCTTGGAAGCTAAGCACGGTTGACCTCATTAGTCCTTGGATGGGAGACTGCCTGGGAATACCGGATGCCATGGGTTAGAAAAGCGGCCTGGCAGGCCACTCTTGAAACAATCAGCCATCAAAAACCCTATAAATAGCAAAGAAGCACAGACAATAATGCCAGGCATGGTACAGCATCAGGGAATGTTTTGTTTGTTGTACTCAGGGTTGCTGTGAGGTGGACTTAACTTTAGGGCACTGAACAACAACAACAACAATAACAACAACAACAACAACAACAACAACATGTGCAGTGAAGTATCTTTAACTGGTGGATTGCCCTTATGGTCACTTTTAAACCAGAGGTTCCACAACATGCACACACTAATAACAGTATCAGTTATAATGAGGCATACATTTTAAGCAGCTCATGTAAAATTTATAGCTAATATTGCCTAAACAGCACCAAAGAAAATTCTTGTTTCTTTTTCTTTTTACTTTATTTCCTTGATAACAGTCATCAGCAATATTTGTTGAGTTTCCTCTAGCAACATATATGTTTACAACCATTATCTTATGTAACAATAATTCACTTTCTTGATATTTTTCTTCAACTATTAATAATTCTAAATACACCCTGCTTTCTCATCCCAGACTGCAGAAACCCCAGACCATAGGCTGGGAGTTGCCATATAATGGCAGAGTGGAAATGAGTGGAGCAGCAATTGGACTGCTACATTGAAGGTAGGAAAGCCAGGGCCCTGACAAGGGACAACGGCACAGGAGAAAAGGAAATAATGAGATGGCTCCTCCTTCTCAACAGCTAGGGGTCTGAAGGAGAAAAAAATGATGAAAAAAATGAAGTTTAATGAACATGACAATGAGATTGAAAGAGGGGCACTGACAACCCTCTGATCCAGGACCTCAAAGCAGAGGCATGTGAAGGATATATCCTAGTGTGATGGTCTTTCCAGATAAAGGATAATAGTCTTTTGCCCCTCAAATACCTTCTTGTTTGTGTCCATCATTAGCTAGAGCTAAACCGTATTAGGCAAGTGGCAATGGTCTTATTTCCATTGAAGAAGTGGTGGTTGTTAGGTGCCATTGAGTCCAACTCATAGTGACCCTGACAGGGTTTTCAATGGCTTATAGTTTCAGGATTGCTTTGGAGTAGATTGTCATATCCTTATTGGATAAATAGAAACCTTAAAAGTGCATTTATTTGAAAGAGCCAATATACTGGTTAAGATATATTTTGAACATAGATTAAAAAGTGACTACAGATTAGCATCATGGAGGGAGAGGGGAGACTCCCTTAGAAAAGGTAATACAAAGATGAATCCAGATATTGTAAATGTAAATTGGCTCTATCTGTATATATCTAAACTTCAACAAACAAGTAGTATAAGAATTGGTCATTCAATTTCATTTTATTTATTTATTTATTTTTGTTTTTTGGGGTGGTGATGGTAGCACACTTTAGGGCTTTTTCCCACATATTTCAAAGTTCCTAGAATCTATATGATAAATTCTATCAACACATCCTATATTCAGACATGGCAATCCTCCCCCGCCAAAAAAAAATAATCCCAAATCAACCTTTGAAAACCCTATGAAGGTTGCTATGAGTCAGACCTGATTCTATGGCACTTAACAACACCAATAATAATTCCAATGTTATACATATTTGAAAGATTCTGAGAAACCACCACCATATACTTAAAACTCACAAAATATTGTTTATATACTATCTTATCTGATTTTTCACAAAAAGTCAATATGAAAGTCAAAGAAGAAATTAATTCCTTTTGTAAATCTGAATTTCTGGGCTTTTACATAGAGCATATTCCCAGTAATCTCAATTGTATTCTACAGTGTTTGTTTTGTTGCCAGAAGTTCTTTTGTCTAATAGAGAAATAATTAGTAGATTCTAAGTAAAGGTTTTTTATTTTCTCCTGACTTCATACTTCCTATAATCTCCAGGAGTCTATATCTATAAATCCTAAGAATATAATTGGGTGTTCTGGACCAGAAATTAGTCATACTTTCTTTGTAGCACTAGTGGGGATGGTGTCTTACTTATTCATGATGGGATCTATTAAAACACTCTCTTCTAAAGCATCTCAATGTGTTTTTATTGAATTACTGGCTGTCTTCCAGAGGAACAGACCAACTCCAAGAAAGTATTTTAAAAATCTTGATTTTATTTGTAAGTAATTTTTGTCCAAATGACCTTTTGCTTTTTAGAGTATTCAACCCAAGGATACTAGTACTAAACAGAACAAACCAATGCTGATATTCCCAAAGGATCTACTGTAACATGATTTCCTTTCACATTTCTATCTACACAACGTCAAAGAGATTGCCTTGAACATCAGGTCAAACAGCAGTCAAAGCAAAGACATTTGCTTCTGAGCCTTGTTTATTTTGAAAATCAAGAGGCTTAATCTGTGAAACATTCCAAAATCAGAGAATTAAATAATACTTCAGCTTGAATATTAAAGAACTTTTGCTTATATTTGAAAACCCATGTGTCATTTAAAAAGTAGTTTTCATCTCTGTTAGATCCAAAGCCTTTTATATGCTTCCTTTACTATACTGAAACAAAATTATGTATACATTATAACATTACCTATATGCACACATAATTTAAACAGATATAATGACCTAACCATAGCATAAAGGAGAAATAAAAGAAAAAGAAAAGAAAATTAAATAATATATATTTAGTTCACTCTGGAAAACCTGAGGCATGACCATATTATATAATGAAGAAGCCACATGCTTGCGCCCATATAGATCACCTCTATGAATTCATAAATACAAACACATGTTTATAAGTGTGGTGCATGAACAAATCACACTTCATGAGGAAGTTTTCTAATGGTATTATAATGTTTAAAGAATAATCAACTTTTAGTAAACTACCAAACTAAACAAAAATAACAACTTCCCTTGATGTACTTGACAGTTTCATTCCTAGAAATTTCAGTACATATGAAGGCCACATTTAAAATCTAAGTTAAAGGAAGAAAAAAAAAAAGAAAAAAGTTATATATATATATTTGTTGCTGTTGTTAGGTGCCATCTACTCATTTCCCTCAGAGGGTTTTCAATGGCTGACTGTTTCGGGATTTCCTTGGGAAAGGATTGCCACATCCTTCTCCCACTGTACATATTTAGATATATAAAAATCAACAATTATACCTATATAAGAATGAAAAATATAAGCAGGTCAGAAAGAAGGAGGGAGGGGATCAGCAGATGGGAGTGGACACTGGGGAAGGGGAGGGGAAATAATATAGAGGGGTAAAGAGGGAGAAAAAAAATCTCAAAATATAGGATGCAACTATATGAATACATAAAAAGGGGAGAAGGGAAAAAATAAATGAGAATATACCCCATGATTGGATACAATTTTCATTACATATTATTTAAAATTCTTCCTTTTTTTCTTTTCATCTTTAGTTTATACTGTTCTGTAAAATATGTAAGATGATGAATGTGGAAGCAGAAGTGATTTAATAGCTGCATACTGGATATAGCAAATGATTTATCACTCTGTACCCCACCAACACTTATAAGTTGAAAAAAGACTTTTAACTAGTACAGTGATTTATCTTGACATAGAATAAAAAATAACTACAGATCGGCCTGTGTTTGTATGTTTGGTCACAAATTTGGTCATAGGTGTAAGAAACAAACAGGTGTAATCACTTAACATGAATGCTAGAAGGCCTCATTGAAAATGGGATACAGGACAGTTTTCCCCATGCTATACTCACACAGTGTAGTTGTCTGGTGGATCTGACCCCCACCCAATAAATGCCTTTCATAATTGCGTATCACTGTGACCATCAACAATACCACCACAAATTTCTAAAACACCCTTTGTTCAATAGTTGCCCTGTTAAAACCTAAGAAATCAATCCAGGCTCCCTGTTGAGAGCCAGAATGACTTTCAACTCCCATGCTTCTTTCTGAGTCCAAGAAACCTTGCCTGGCTGCTCAAAGTAGGGAAATAAAGTCCTCCTTTACACAGCTTGACAGTCCCATGCACATGTCGTCTCTGTTATAGCACAGGTCGTAATTTTAATCGGATAGATGATCTTAAGCATTTATTTCAACTCTCAAACTATTAAGATCCATGAAGCTAAATAAGTATCTGAGCCTGCATTCTTAGTGCCAAATCTGTCCTCAGCACTTGGTAAATGATCAATAGTTAAGTAATATTAATAAAGATATAGAGGAATAAATTTGTACCCATTCAAAATAATTCATGTGCCATATCATTTCACTAGTTGAGATGCTTAGATATTGACCTCCAAGTATGTATTTCTATTTATTATACTGAATGTTAGGTGCACTTTTAGAAATCTAAGAGAAAGAGAGAGAGAGAAAGTTCTTAGGAAAAGCAATACAGTCCAAATGAGAAAGCAATTCTTCCTTATCTAATGAACTCAATGTGTTCTAGAAAACAATGTAAGAAACACTGTATGATCTTTAGATTCTTTTTAGTCGACTCTATGACTGCTTGAATCACCAAAATTTTTTTTCAGTACTAAATAACTGTATTTACTATTTCTATAACTAAAAATAGCTTAACAACATAAGCTTAGAGCAATATATTATAAGAAATAATCAATTACTTATGTCATTTTGATGTAATATGATATTTCCAAACACCATCGTGGAGAATTTTCACTTTATTTAGTTATATACCACTTCATGCCACCAAGGTTCGTTGTTGTTGTTGCTAGGTGCCGTCAAGTCATGTCCGACTCACAGCGACCCTCATAGGGTTTTCAATGGCAGATTGTTTCGGGATTACCTTGGGAGTGGGTTGCCACGTCCTTCTCCCATTTTTGCAGTGCTGGAAATCGAACTCAGGACCTCAGAGACTTCAGAGCAGCGCTCTACCAATTGGACTAAATCCTAGCCCAACAACGTTTGAGGAATAGATAATTCAAAATTAAGCATCTTCACCTTTACTGAAGATTGAAAAAGTTCTTTTTTTATTTTCATCTTAGAAATGAATAAAATTAATGAAATTAGAACTCAAGACAACTAAAGCTTGAAATGTCTAAATGTTACAACACTAAATTTAACTCTTCAAATGTATCTCCAAACAAGATCCTAGCCAGGTGATCAATCACCATTTCTGCTTTTCCAGATGGCTATAGTCCCATCACTTAGAATAATGGAGTGCTCAAATCTTTGCTAGTTAATTGTACTGGATTACTGCTTGGCAATCAACCAACTCCCTGGCCTGGGGGCAGATCATTTTCTTTAATGGTTCATCACCAAGACCTCACTAGCATGACAACATAGATCACTATTCTATTGATGCCAAGAAAGTGAAAACCTGAGATTCAGCCAACCCACCTGGGAGGAATTTCACTTAATAAACTACCTAGGTCAATGGCAATAAAATGAGTAGTAACTAAGACCAAGAGTAAATAAGTAAAATAGCAAATAGAAGAACTTTCTTACTTACTTTATAGAGTCATGTGTTATCTAGTTTAACAATTTTCATTAACACGGTACTTTGGCTTAAAAACAAAGGAGAAACTTCTGTAGGTTTGAAGCACAAAACCAAATAAATGAAAAGTAATACTTATGTTTTACAGTTTGAGCAGAGAGATTTCATATCTTTTATCAAAATTAAATTATTTTCAGAATGTACAAACTTAAATAAAATAATATTTTCTTAAAGTTATTTTTGAAATAATTTTATTTTATGGAAAATATTAAAGTCACACATCAGCCTTATACCACCAAAAATTTGATTTTTCTATTTATCTTCAAAACGCATGCCCAGATGTATTTCACATTTAAGCCTGAGTGCTTCAAGACTGGGAAAAGCAGCTGCTCAATAGGGGAACCAGTAAAAATGCCACAGAACTCACAAGTCTTTAAAATGATACAACTTTTTTTTTTTTTTTTTTAGTATTGGGATGCTCAACCCAGGGCCTCCTGCATGCTTTGTAAGTACTGTACCACTGAACTGCACACCCAGCTCATTTTTTTTTTTTTTATCTTGAGACAAGATCTCCTTAAATTACTCAGGCTGCCTCTGGCCTTGAATTCATGATCCTCCTGCCTCTGCCTCTGGAGTCACTGGTATTATAGGCCTGCACCACCACACCCCACAATACAATTCTTTTATGATGTACCTAAAAATGCAATCATAGGTAGGAGGGACATGCTGTCCCCTGTACTTGAAATTAAAATAGCAAAATGCTCATTTATCTTTTTCTTAATTTTTACTTCATTTCTATATTTTGTATGTTTCTTTATTTGGGAAAATCTTCTTCATGATTCTCAATAATTTCTCATATACCTTTCAAGACTAGGATCAAATGTGGCCTCACGTGAATCCCTCTCAAGTCTCAGTAACTTTCTTTGTCCTTCATGCTTTCAGAAATCATTTTTCATACCTGTACCTCCAATCACCATGTTGTACTATAATTTACAGAAAGTCTGTATTCCTTCTTCTGTATTCTCAGCACTTAAAACAGTTCTTGGCACATAAGAAGAGCTTGATATATTTGTTTTAAGTGGATGATGTTCCATACACAAATCATGTTCTTTGACAATAAATAATAATAATAATAATAATAATAATAATAATACCTCATGAGTGAGAGTATTTATGGTCAGAATCTAAAAAAAAATGATGTCTCTGATGACCAATAAGAAAGTCACTGGCCCACTATTATCACTGGCTCAGGCCTGCCTTACATCAAGAAGCTTTATGCTATATTAAGACTCTCTTCATTTCTAGAACACATTTTAGTGTTGTATCCAAGACCTTAACCCTTTGTATTCCTTCTCTCCACGTACACTGTCTGTTCTGAGCAGGAGGTGCAAGTACAGTACCTTCGTTGTGAATCAGAAGGTTGTGTCTGAACCAAGCTCTGCTTGGTTATCTGCATAAGCTACAGCAAAACATTTCCCTCTCTGCAGCTCCTTCCTCCACCAACCCACAAGGGAGAGAGTTTGGGTATGCAAGACTGTGCATGTAGAATAGGATGGATATGGGTTCAAACATTTCATGTCCTTGAGCAAGCAAGAGAGCTATAAAATCTGACATCACCCTCCACCTCTTCTTAGAAGTCTCCAGTGGTTGCTCATTGCACTCAGAATAAAGCTATCTCTGGGCAAGCAAAGTCTTTCATGGTGAAGCCATCAATCTCTTTAGAGATTTCCCTCTCTAAGGGTGTGTTGCCAGCCTTGACGAACTAGCCCAAGTCCTGATTACCTTCACTGGCTCACTTCTGTGTATTTACGAACTCTGTACTTTGACATCACTCCCAGAACCCCACAGCACTTTCACATACCCGTAGCATAACACTGCCATGCTATACTGCAATTATTTCTTGTCTGACTTCTGCTGCAGACTGTGAACTCCGTGAGAACAGAACTGCTTGTGTGTGTTGTGTTGTTGGTACCCAGCCTGGTGCCTCTTGTGTGTAGTGTCACTTTATAAGGTTTTCAGGATGAATAAATTACTGCCTGGAAACCCCTGCTTTACAGCTATTCAAGTTCCTGAATTAAGAGTTGGCCATAATGTGTATTGATTAAATATGGATATATCATGGTAAATTCCTTCACCATTATTGTAAAAATAAGCCAAGCTGTGGTCAATTAAATAAATGTAGAGGAGAATATATTAATTTGGGGGTATATAATAGACATAATAAACTTTTTTTAATTTAACAATTTATACCCTTCTCGATTGAAACAACATCTCTTCATAAAGGACACAAGAAAACACATTTGTGGAATGAAAAAGAGAAAAAGAGATTCTAAATATTCATGCAAGGAGGACCTTTATAGTTACTTCAGTTGAACAGTAAACGAAGCTCTGAGCAACTTGGAAATCAAAGGAAAAAACATTTATAATAACATATACTCAAATCTTAATCTGTTTGTCAAAAGTACATTGGTGATAGCATAGAGAAAACAGATTGAAAGTTAACAATTTGACTATTTGAAAAAGTGATAATTGATAGTATATGTATGCATGAAATCATAGTGAACTCAAATTAGAAAAATACCTAAAGACTTACAATGTTAGAAATTTCACTAATCAACAAAAGTCACACTGTTGCTTTTGTAATGTGTAAAACTCTATCTACTCTGTTACCCCAATCTCAATCCAATCCTTTTATTTCTTGCTTTTGAAATCAGATATGAAATACTGTAACAAAATATAGGTTAAGCAGAGATGAAAACATATATCTCTCTACATACTAAGAAATAGAGTGAATTCAGGTATAGTGGTGCATGCCTGCCATCCTGGCACTCAAGAGGCTGAGCAGGAGGATTGTATCAAGTTCAAGACCAGCTTGGGTGACATAGTGAGACTCTGTCTCACAAAAAAAAAAAAAAAAAGAGTCAATAATTGGGGAAGGATATTAAATAAATTATACTGCAATGAGAAATAAATAAGTTATGACTGAAAGGAAGAACAGAAATGATTAATTTCTCTTGATATTATGCATGAAGCCAGCTAAAACAAATGAGAGATGAAAATATGACAAAGACTTCACGCAATAACCTTGAAAAGGTAATGACGTCACAAGTACAAGAAAATTGCTTCTAAATGAATCCTTACCAGAGAAGTATAATTTTCTTTGATGATAGTTTTGGAAAGCTTGACTCTGATACATCTTGTGGTGTAACTTAATCCAAAGAATGATATGGAACTCACAGAAAGCAAGTTGGTGGCAGTATCAGCCAAGTAATATGCAGTACAGTACATTGAGCATAATATGTTTAATGAAGGTTTTATATTATCTATAGTATCCTGAAAGGCTAGAATAAATGGCCAAAAAGAGGAAAGCAACAGGAGTGGTAGAAAAGTCCTTCCTATCATTTAGATGTAAAAAGGTAGAAATCATAAAAGATTAATGATTTGTGTATATAACAACTAAAACATCCCTGTATCAAAAATACTCTCAAATTACATTATAAATAACTTGAGTAAAATATTTATATTATAACAAAGTGCTAGTGTTCTTAACATATAAAGAGTTGGAACACATCAATAAAAAGATAAACACTTCAATAAAAACTGTGTATAGTAACATACTATTTATTTAAAAATACAAAGTTTTACCTCACTATTAATTAAATAACTATGAACTAGAAATAATAAGTATATCCATCCTATCCAAATGTCAATTTCACAGTATGTGCTAAAACATGCATACCATGTAACCAGTCAATTTTCTTCCTAGAAATTTACTATAAGAAAATAATTAAGAGTGTTCTATTGCATAGCAGACTTACTATGGATAATGATAATGTATTGTAAATTTCAAAAAAAGGTAGAAGAAAGGATTTTGATTGGGTATATTTCATGGTAGAATGTGTGCTAGGCATATTTCAGTGGTAGAATGTGTGCTAAGATGGATGAGGGCCTGGGTTCACTCCAAAGCATCTCCCCAAAAAAAGGAAAGAAAAAAGAATGGATTTTGAATAATGTCAAAACAAAGAAATGGCCAGGTGCAGTGGCACATTCCTGTAATCCCACCTACTTGGGATGCTGAGGCAAGAGGATAACAGCTTTGAGCCCAGAGGCAGTTAGCTTAACTCTATAAGACTTTGACTCAGAATAAAAATAGGAGCTATGGTTGTGGCTCAGTGATGGAGCATTTGTGCAAGTCCTTGGGTTCAACTTCCAGTACTGAGAAAAAAAAAAGATAACTGTTTGAGGAGATAGCTATGCTTACTCGGATTCAATCATTAGAAAATACATACATGTGTTGAAACATGACATGGTACTCTATAAACTTATACAATTGTTATGTGTACTTAAAAAAATCAAATATATAAAAAACACAAAACTATGTAAAGGAGGTAACAAATACATTTGTTCCTAAGAATACTTGCTTATGTTCCTTAAAGATTGAGTACTATATATAACACTTAATCTATTTTAATTCTTATAACAATAACAAAAATGACAATTGGCAAAAATAGTCTTGGGCAGGTTAAATAACTTTTCCAAGATGTAAAGAGCAGAGTCAAGAGTCAAAACTACATTAATATGATTCCAAATTCTGAACTACCATCTATAGAAGAATTTCTTAACATATTAAATAACTTTTTAGTATGAAAACAGAGTGGTAGTCACACAGAATTGAAAAGATCCAGAGGCCTAAGGAGGGTGAGGAAATAAGCATCTAAAGAGAGAGAGGCAAAAAGACAAATGTGGAGAGACATAGTGAAAGGCAAAGAAATAGAAAGGAAGAATATTTTGAAATTAATAGTGTTAATCTTATTTTTTTCTTTTGGCTTTTTTGTTTCTTGTTACTGTTTTGCAACAAATACTACTTACGTAAATTTTTGAAATATATTAATTACTGATGGAGGCAGTGGACATAGAGTTTTCGAATGGGATATATGCCCTGTGGGACTACTGAAGCAAATGGGCTAGGAGATGTCATAAGACTGTGTCTTGTGTCATTCCTCCATACAGGCAGAGATATAATTGTAAAATGCAAATTAGTAGTGGCAGATTTCTGGAAGTGCAAAATAAATGACAAAAATCAAAACAAAGCAAAACAAAATCTGATGGTCCAATTTAATTCTAGAGAGGACCTGTTGTTGTTAGATGCCCATTGAGTCAGGTCTGACTCACAGTGACCTTACATACAACAGAATGAAACACTCCCTGACACTGTGCCATGCCCAGCACTATTGTCAATGCTTCTCTGCTATTCATAGAGCTTTCAATGGCTGATTATTTTGGAAGTGGACTGCCAGGTCCTTCTCCCAAGCCTAAAGCACCAAGTGTTCCCAGGCAATTTCCTATCCAAGTACTAACCAAGCCAGATCCTGCCTAGATTCTGAGATCTGAGGAGATGGGGCACCAGGGTGGTGTAGCTGCAGGCAGAAAGTGCTTGGAGTGGGGTTATTCTGCATTATTGATTTGGAGATACAAAGGTAGTTTATGGATCAGTATAGAAGAAAATACTAATGTGATTTTTAATGAAAATTAAAGATCCTATGTGCAAATCTCTCTATGCAAAGAGTGTACATGTGTGCACTTACGCACTTTTGCACACACATGCCATAAAATATGAAACAAAGATAAACTCAAAAACTTTTTTCAAGTGATTGTTAAGTAAATAAACACTAATGGTGAGAGATCAGCCATATCAATTAAGGATATAGAATAGTAATTGTGTAAATATGTATACAGTGGATTCCTATTTTTAGGTTACATTGCCTAAGATTTGCAGCTATAATTAGGTAGAATTCTACTTACTACAAAAATCTTTGGAAGACACATATTCTCAAACAGGAAAAAAACTATTTCTATATATGGTTGTTTTTAGGTGCCTTTGAGTCAGGGCCCACTTAGTGACCCTAGGCACAATAGTATGAATGGTACCCAACACTGTCATGCACATGGTATTTTCATGTTTGAGCCCGTTGTTGCAGCCACTGTGTTTCTTCTCATTTTGAGTCATGCCACATGAGCAAGTGGAGGGCCCAGAGGCTTTAGTCCATTCCCATCATCAAGGTTGACTCTACTCTGAGAAGGCAACTTTTCCCCAGTCATTTCTTGAATGCCTTCTGGCCTGGGAGGCTCATTTTCCAGCACTGTATTTGACAGTGCTTCTCTATTATCCCTAGGGTTTTCAATGGCTAATTGTTTTAGGAGGGGGCTGCCAGGTCCTTTTCCCTAGTCTGTCTTACTCTGGAAGCTCAGCTGAAACCTGTCCACCATGGGTGGCCCTGCTGGTATCTGAAAACCAGTGGCATAGCTTTCAGCATCACAGCAGTAGGCAAGCCCCCATAACATGACAAGTTGACAGACATGTGGATGATTTATATATAGAAAGATATAATTTTTTACATTCTTTCTTGTTGTTGTTAGGTTCCGTTGAGAAGGTATCCAACTCATATCGACCCTCTGTAAAACAGGGGAAACACTATTGTCAGTGCTTCTCTGCTGTTCATAGGGTTTTCAATGGCAGATTGACTTTTGGGAGGGGGTTGCCAGGTCCTTCTCCCAAGCCTATAGCTTCTGGTGTTCCCAGGTGTTCTCCCATCCAGGTACTAACCAGGCCCAACCCTGCTTAGCTTCCGAGATCTGAAGGATCGGATGCCACAAGGCTACGGCTACAGACCACATTCTTTCTAGTTATTGCTAAATTAAAAAACATAATTTAGAGCCATAGTATGTATAGTGAAATATTTATGAATCAAACAATATTTTTCTTTTTCATGTCTTCATGAGGATAATCAGTCATTATAAATACCATTGCCCAAACTCTAAACATCATAGAATTTTCCCAAACTGAATTCCTATGCCCACAATTGGATTGCAGGGATGCAACCATGAGTTTGAGCATCTTTTCCTTAACAGCTAGTTTTTGCACAGTGATAATAATCCATTCTCAGCATAAGGGGGCCCCTGTCTGCTGTGCAGGATCACCTTAACATACTCAACACTGGCATAACCCGTCTTAGTGAACCTACTTATGATGCTCATCATCACCAAAGAATATCATAGCAGCACAAAGCAAAAAGTCTTCTAAGTCAATACCTTAAGTAGAATGAAACATATAAGAGTTATATCGTATTAAAAAGAAATAAAGACACTAAGTTCTGGCCAAATTACTACATATTTTCCTCACTTGTTTGAAGTTAGTTCTATAAATTCTGTTAAAAGTAAGATAAAACGCCAGGCCCAGTGGCTCACACCTGCAATCCCAAAGGCTCGGGAGGCGGAGGCAGGAGGATCGCAAGTTCGAGACCAGAGGCAGTCTGCATAACTTAGTGAGACCCTGTCTCAAAAAGGAAAAAAAAAAAAAAAAAAAAAAGTGAGATAAGAAAGCAAATAGCTTTGCTATGGTTTACCTTAACTTATACCAAAGAGTATGTCATGAGGATGACAAGTTAGTTTTAATTTGCCTTTCCCATCTGATGAACTAATACTTTTTGCCAAGAACACTGTGTGATAAAAGCTTCTGAGGGGCTTCACTAATGACTGATGTCTATTGTGTAATCTCAAGAGAGTGGAGGCTGATAGTTGAATCTGTTCTTTGCTGGCACTTAAGTCAAATACATTTCCATTCAGGATTAGGCTTATCCTCACCCCTTATCTTATTTTCATGAGAATATAAATACACAGATATCAGCTGATGTTACTGTTTAGGTAATTTAGGTTAATTTACCATTAATTTGGCCATTACTTTGGTTGAGATATACTCACAGCAATAGTTGACGGACAGAACGAGTTACCTAGGGAGTGAACAGAGGTGGGCAAAACATATCCCATGAAAGTCAAAAGAACTGACTTTTGTGAATTCATAAGGATGCTAGAGGCTTTTCATAGACAGAATAAGAACTTCTATATTTAAGCTTCCTGTAAAAAGAGTCAGGTGATATGAGAACAGAGACACATTTTCTTACTAATCAATACAAACTGTTTATTTCTTTCTATTACAGTTCTTCCCATTTAGCTTCTGTATTATAAAAAAGGTATCATAAAAAATAAGACAGTAAACAATTCATTCTCCTGAAAGGTTAAGCGTTATTTTGTTATTTTTTTCATTCATTTTCAAAATAAAGCTCAGAAATGTTTAGATGTGTCCATATAGTACAAAGAGAGAAAGACTACATTTAGATTCATATCTGGTTTAAAGCTCTGGCTCTGCCACTGATTTTCCACTCATTAAACCTTAAAATTAATTAAACCTTATTAATTTACAGTACTAGGGTGTTGAACTCAGGGCTTTACACATGCTTTACAAGTGCCTACAACTGAGCTGCACCCCCAATCCACTTTTTACTTTTTGAATTTGAGATGAGATCTTGCTAAATTACACAGGCTCCCTCTGGTCTCAAACTTGCCATCCTCCTGCCTCAGACTTCCAACTAGCTAGAATAATAGGCGTGTGCCACTTAATCTCTATATTTAATAAAGTTTATCAAGAAGTATGGTAATGGGGACATACAATAAAATTATTTCCCAGAATGTAAAGTATAATTGAGGAATAGACTAGTAAATAACAAAGTAGAAAAATGTTACAAGGATGCAGTTTGGATATAGGAAGAACTGGCTAGTAGCTGAAGTTTTTTTTATCCTTCTCACCTATGTCTTGGAGAAATATCCATCCTGCTTCTTTACATGGTCATTCTGTGGTTACAGTCTGATTCCCTTTACTATAAATATGCAAAGCAATGTTGGCCTCTTCTTCCATTTAATGTTGAAAATAACAATTTGGCACCTCAACACTAAGTCCAGATCATAATAATCTGTTCTCAGCATAAGGGGGCCCCTGTCTGCTGTGCAGGATCACCTTAACATACTCAACACTGGCATAACCCGTCTTAGTGAACCTACTTATAATGCTCATCATCACCAAAGAATATCATAGCAGCACAAAGCAAAAGGTCTTCTAAGTGTCTTTGGTGTGAAATTTTTCACACTGATCATTACACAACAGGCACATCAAGCATTCACAAAGCAAACGTTAAGTTTTTACATAAAGTCAGCAAACTTTTAGATCATCCCTCCTAGACATAAATGCAGAAATTCTCCTCAGACTGGAGACATCCTCAGGGAAAGCTTTCTGATAACCACAAATATCCAAGTCCCTAATCTTGGTTAATCATGAACAGGTTAACATCTCTGAACACAACACCGACTAAGAGCAGAAGAATGTGTGGTCTGGTTCTCATAGACTTTTAAATCTAGGACAAAACACAGGGATTTAGAAGTTTTTTTTTTTTTTAATTTGAATTAATAACACCTTAACAGTTTGTTGAGGAAATCTGAACTGTAATTATCAAGCTTCCAGATTTATAAGATAGCTTAGAAATAGAATGCATTTGCTACTGACTCTGTCATAGAAGAATATATAGTTTTGTAGCACAATCAACCTTTTTCAATATAATTAGTCTATTAAAATATCTGAAAATAATGTCAAACTCTTACATTTTATTTGTACTGAATTAGCAATTAAGTCAGCTGAATAAATCCTATTCTATCCTCAAAACACCTATAATAAGGTAAATAACATGTATTTGGGTAAAAATTGAAAATAATTATATAGCATAAAGTTTATTCACTTTATGTATCTATATTACAGGTATTATAAAAATTCTCAATCAGCCTCTCTCTGCTCTTAGTTATAGTACTTTTGTTGTTGTTGTTAGGTGCCATCCAGTCAGTATCCAACTTATAGGGACCCTACATACAACAGGCAAAATAGTATTGCTACTGCTTCTCTGCTATTCATAGGGCTTTCAATGGCAGATTGTTTGTTGGGAGTGGGTTTCTGGGTCCTTCTCCCAAGCCTACATACAGCACCTGGTGTTCCCAGGCCTTCTCTCATCCAAGTACTAACTAGGCTCAACCCTACTTAGCTTCTGAGATCTGACAGCATTGGATGCCACAGTGGTACGGCTGCAGGCTGTAGGAACTTAGGCTATAGAAATGACTTGTTCAGGAAGTTCTACCCTGTTCAAATAGAATTATGACTTTCCATTCTGTTTCTTATAAATAATAAGCATAGCCAGTTAAGTAATTCTTAAAATGATAGATTCTGAATACCACCTAAAGTTCTGAAGAACTCACCAAGAAAATACCCAAAGTTGCTGGGCATGGTGGTGCATTCCTATAATACCAGCAGCTCAGAAAGCTGAGGCAGGAGGCTATCCAGTTTGAGGCCACAGGCAGACTTCATAACTTAGCAACATTCTATCTCAGGATAAAAAATTTTAAAATTGGGCTGGAGGTGGTAGAACACTTGCAAAGTATGTGTGAGGCCCTGGATGTAACACCCCAAAAATACCATAAATGCATAAATAAGTAAATAAATAAATAAATTGAAGAGACCCTAAGTTAATGAAGATTGATAGAGGTCATTCATCCAAAGAAACTTAAGAATTTTTTATCTTGGACAAGTTACTTGGTCCTACAGGGAATGATGATATTCATACAAATACAAACTCATACAAAGACAAAATATCAAGTTATTATCAGACAATTGGGATATGAGACCACTTTATGAAATATTTACATTAAAATGAAAGAAAATCATAAGTAACATAAAGAGGGTGGAAAGACTAAATTGGTCACAAAACACAATGATCAAGAATTGAATTGAGTTAAGGCCTCAGCAATTCTAAAGAAAGCCTGGATCTCTTGAATGTAGCAGTTTATAACAGAGTTTTCCTTTAATACTAATTTGAGCATGTTTTATTAAGATTTTCTTTTCTACATGAATTATAATAGAAGATAAATTTTCCAACTTTAAATTCTGATACAAATGTGAGGTATTCTCATTTTATTAACAATTAATAATGACTCCAACCCACATAAATTAAATTTTATGTAACTTCAAATAGGGAACCACTGGGATATCTATGCAGAAATAGTTCATGAATAAAACCGTGGAATAAGACTTTCAATAGGAGCTGGGCTTGGTGTGCATGACTGTAACCTCAATGACTTGGGAGGCAGAGGTAGGAGGATCACAAGTTCAAGGCCAGAGAGATCCTGCGTACCTTAGCAAGACCTTGTCTCAGAATAAAAAAAATAAAAAGGGTTGGAGGGGGTGCAGCTCAGTAGTGGAAGCCCCCCTGAGTTCAACCTCCCAGTACTGCAGAAAAAAAAAAAAAGACTTTCAATATAATGTTGTTAGGTGCCGTGGAGTTAGATCTGATGCATAGCAATCCTCATAGAGTTTTCAATGGCTCATAGTTTTGGGGATTGCTTTGGGAGTGTATTGCCACATCCATCTCCTGTTCACTATGATGGACAGGAGTAAAAAAGGACAGTAAATCAAAAAGGTAGTTTGGAAGTTTTTATAGTGGTCTGAGTTTGAGGTAATAAAAATGAGAAAAAAAGATTATTTAAGAATAAAGATTCTAATGGATTAGATCATTCATGTAATACTGCTGAGAATGTAAAAAGATAGATCGCTATAGAAAAATGTTTGGACTTAAATAAAAATTGGGAATTGCATATATAGATAAATATTCCCACAAAAAGACATACAAGTAGAAAGGAAATCATTGGCAGAGGGGTGGAGATGGGGGAGGAGGGTCATGAGAGGATAAGAGGGAAGGTATGTGAGCAATGTACAATGAAATGCATACATGGAAATGTCACAATGAAGTACATACATGTCAGAATGAAACCCATTAAGTTGTACATTAAAATTTTCCAATAAGGAAAAAAAAAAGAAAAGATTTTAAATACTGTACAAAATTGCAGTTTGGCAGTTGGTTGGATGGAAAGAAAAATGATAGGCAGTGGGCCTAATAAGAGAGAGAGTACACATTCTGCTAATAAATTAAAAGGGAGTAGGAGAAGATGGGTGATCTATGAAGCAGCTAAAGGGAACAAAATCAATTTACATGTACAAATCTGAGACATGCATATATGTTATTGTTGTTAGGTGCTGTCGAGTCGAGTTTGACTCATAGTGACCCTATATACAGCAGATCAAAACCCTTCCCAATTCTGTCCCAGGCACACGATCTTATTTATGTTTAAGCTCATTGTTGCAGACACTGTGTCAATCCGTCTGCTGGAGGGTTTTAGCTCAGTTGTTAGAGCACTGCTCTACACTCCCTGAAGACCCAAGTTTGATTCCTAGAATTACAAAAATGGTAGAAGGAGGTGGTGATCCACTCCTGAAACAATCAATGCATATATGTTGTTGTTGTTGTTGTTAGGTGCCGTCGAGTCAGTATTCGACTCATAGTGACCCTCATAGGGTTTTCAATGGCTGACTGTTTCGGGATTGCCTTGGGAGTGGATTGCCAGGTCCTTCTCCCATTTTGCAGTGCTGGGAATTGAACTCGGGACCTCAGAGACTTCAGCACAGTGCTCTACACACTGAGCTAAATCCCAGCCCAATGCATATATAGAGATATGATATTCTTAGGGGACATCAACATGAAAATGCTATCTAGAATTGAAAACCTAGACTAGATAATACAGAAAAGTTTACTAGACATAAAAAATAACTTAATGACATATGACTAGATAAGCTATAAAATATACAAATTATAAAATATTTAGAAATTATAATAAATCCAATGAGAGCATTTTGTGTAAAAGTGATATTTTACAATGATGAAATGAAGATGTAGAAACAGGAATTTTTGTTTATTCATTTTGTCATTATCTACTACTGTGTTAGGGGGCTGAGGTTTAGCTTAGTTGGTAGAGTGCTGCTCTATACTCTCTGAGGACCCAAATTTGATTCCCAGCATGGAAAAAACAGTAGAAGGACATGGCAATTCCCACTCCTCAAACAATCCTGAAATAATCAGCCATTGAAAACCCAATGAGGGACACTATGAGTGAGACATGACTCAATGGCACCTAACAGCTACTGTGTTAAGCCCCATGCTAAGTACTAAACACAAAAGAACTAAGACAGAGATGCCTGATAAATATTTGGAAACCAAAAGATTATATTCTCATTATTTTAATAGTGTCTTAATTTAAAAAGTAGAGTTTAACAAAGTATGCTTTGTTTTTCTTTATGATGATTACAATAATACATTCTCTGTGTAAATATTTCTTGAGAACCAAGTAGTTGAAAGGAATTGATGGATGCTGATAATTTTGTTAGTCTTGGTTTCAGAAGTTGCCATAGGCCTTTCAATCATTTTTCTTTGAAAATTACAGTGAATTTCAAGAAAGATGGACACTATGCATACAGAATTCTGTACATGCAAGTTGTTTTTCCCTTGTTTTTAGTTTTGTGTTCTTTCTTTCCTTCCTTTTTCTTTCTCCTTCCTTCCTTCCTTCCTTTCTCTCTCTCTCTCTCTCTCCCCATTCTTTCTTTCTCTCTCTCTCTTTCTTTCTTTCTTTCTTTCTTTCTTTCTCTCTCTCTCTCTCTCTCTCTCTCTCTTTCTTTCTTTCTTTCTTTCTTTCTTTCTTTCTTTCTTTCTTTCTACATTGTAAAAAAGAAAATAAACTGGGCACAATGGCACATGCCTGTAATCCCAGAAACTCATGAGGGAAGATTTTGAGATTTTGTTTCTCAATGAATTTTATATACAGGTAAAACCAACATGGCTATATAAACATAGTCCAATCTTGGTTAAACAAAGAGTCCATGGGTCAGGATTGTGGCCAATTGTTAAGATGGTTCCTGTGTGGAAGGATGTCAGTGAGGGTGAAGTGATTGTACAAGGAGAGATGAAACAAGTGCCTCTGGGTTACACTAGAGTCTACTTCAGTTTCCCAAATAGTTTTTCAGCCCTAGTTTTGCTCTAAACTTTATGTTATCACATGTAAAGAGCCTTTTATTTTCTAGAATATGACTAGAAAATGTTATTTCTAGATGTCTAAGAAAATGATTTTAAAAACTAGTATCTATTTTATATCATTTAGAAAAAAACACACCAAGAATGTCTTATCCAAAATAGAATAACAATCCAGAGTTTACTTCTTTATATTATTAAGTGAAAGTAAATGAAAATTTGCACTTCAAAAGAATAAAGTTTTGAAAACAATGATCAGGAGAGGATCCTGATTTAATTCTCTGCTTAGAGTTTCTACTACAAAAGAAAAAAAAGAAAGAAAGCGAAAAAGAAATGAAGAAAAGAAAAAGAAAAAAGTAAAAGAGTAAAAATTTTACTTTTTAAAACAATTTATATATCAAACAACAATACTACTTGGATTGTAGCCAGGAAGTTTCCTGAGAACTGACACCCTACAAAGGTATATCACCAGAATCCACTGTGAAGATTAAAGAAATAAATGTAATGTTGTACATCAGCATTGCTGTATTTGGGCTATGGTCAGAGATTCCTACTGGTACGAGATCCACTTACCTTAACTCTAGGATATAGCCAGTTTATTATGTAAATTTTTATTTATTGAAAAATGAGAAAAAAATTGACTTTTCAACCTCACTTTTATTTTAGGGTCTTAAAAAGGAAAACAAATGGAGAAACAAACAAAAAAGCACAGATATATCCTATGAAATGTGCATTATTCGGTACGTTGTTTCTGTTGTTAGGTACCATCCAGTCAGTCCAACTCATAGCAACTCCATGTACAACAGCAGGAAACATTTCCTGAAACTGTGCCATGCATGTGATTTTTTTTTTCTTTTCTTTTCTTTTTTTTTTTCCAATACTGGGGTTTGAACTCAGGGCCTTGTGAGTGCCGGACCACTAAGCTGCACCCTCAGCCCATTTTCTTGTACTTTTTTTGAGACAGGGTCCTGCTAAGTTACACAGACTGCCTCTGGTCTTGAACTTGCGATCCTCCTGCCTCTGCCTCCCAGGCTGTAGGGATTACAGGCGTGCACCACTGCGCCCGGCCATGTGATCTTTTTTTGTGTTTAAGCCCATTGTTGCAGCCACTGTACTAATCCATCTAATTGAAGGTCTTTCTCCTTTTCATTGACTTGCCACTCTCCCAAATATGATGTTCTTCCCCAGGGATTGGCCCCTCTGACTATATGTCCAAAATATGTAAGATACAGTCTAGCCATCTTTGCTTCCAAGGAGCACTCTGGTTGCACTTCTTCTAGGATGGATTTGTTGAGTGCTTTCATCAGTACTATTGCCAGTCATGGTGGCACAACAGCCTAGACTACTTGGTACACATCTGTATTTTTAAAACCATCACCCAAGAAAGGAAAATAAAAACTGTATGTGCACAACTAACAAGTTCATCTTATCTTTTCTTTTCTTCTTTTCTCCCAAGCCTGCAACACCCAATTATTTCTAGGTGGTCTCCCATCCAAATACTAACCAGGTCTGACACTGCTTAACTTTTGAGATCTAATGAGTGTTATGGATGTAGGTTTAGGCATCTTACATAAGTGGAATCATACAGTATTGGTTTTGGGGTGGGGGGGTTATTGGTAGTTTTTAATGTACAAATCAATGGGTTTCATTATGATATTTCCATCCATGTATTTCATTGTATATTGCTCATGTTCACTTCCCCTTTCCCCTCTCATGACCCCCCTCCTCCAACCCTTCTCTATCCACCAATAGTCTCTCCTTATTTGCATGTCTTTTTTGTGGATATATCTATCTATATATGTACATCCTGGTTTTGCCATAAAAACAACATATATTTCCTTTGTTTTCTCCCATTACCCTTTCTTCTTGCCCCCTCCGCTATTCTTTAGTCCATTATATTTCCGTACATAGGCCCCTTATATTTTCATGATCTATATGTTTTAAGAATGAATATATGTCAAATGCTGAGATTTAGCTTAGTTGGTAAAGCGCTGCTCTGCAGTCTCTGAAGTCCCGAGTTCGATTCCCAGCACCACACATATGGGAAAAGGATGTGGCAACCCACTCCCAAGGCAATCCCAAAACATTCAGCTACTGAAAACCCTATGAGGGTCAAAATGAGTTGGTATCGACTCAACAGCACCTAACAACAACAACAACATATGTCAAGTATCCATGTATGAGAAAAACATGTGATGTTTCTTTCTGGGTCTGGATTATGTTGCTTAAAATGAGGATCCCTAGTTCTAACCATTTTTCACCAAATATCATAAATTTGTGCTTCTTTATGGCTGAATAAAACTCCATGATTCACACACACACACACACACACACACACACACACACACACACACACACACCACAATTTCCTTATCCATTCATCTGTTGATGGACATCTAGGTTGATTCCATATGTTGGCTATTATGAATAATGCCACAATAAACATGGATGAACAGTTATCTCTGTGGTATATCTACAGATTTAATGCAATCCCCATCAAAATCCCAATGATATTCTTCACAGAAATAGAGAAAACAATCCTAAAATTCATATGGAAGCACAAAAGATCCCAAACTGCTAAAGTGACCCTGAGCAGAAACAACAATGCAGGGGCATCACAATCCTTGATTTCAAATTACACTACAAAGCTACAGTAACAAAATCTACATGGTACTGGCATAAAAACAGACATGTAGACCAATGGAACAGAATAGAAGATCCATAAATGAACTCATTCAGTTATAGTCACCTCATATTTGACAAAGGTGCCAAAAATATAAGGTGGAGAAAAGAAACCCTTTTCAACAAATGGTGCTGGGAAAACTGTATATCAGAAAATTGAAATTAGATCCCTCTCTCTCACCTTGTATAAAAATCAGTTCGAAATGGATCAAAGACCTTAATGTAAAACCTGAAACTTTAAAATTGCTGGAGGAAAACATAAAGAAAACACTTTAAGACATAGGCATAGGAAAAAACTTTCTGAATAGAACGCAAAAGCACAGGAAACATTAACAAGAATTGACAAGGATTGCATGAAATTAAAACGCTTTAGTATAGCAAAGGATACAATTCTCAGAGTGAAAAGACAACCCATACAATGGAAGAAAATCTTTGCCAGCTGTACATCAGACAAAGGATTAATATCTAGACTATGTAAAAAGGTCAAAAAATTAAACACCAAAAAAAGCAAAGTATCCAATCAAAAAATGGGCAAACAAACTGAACAGACTTCTCAAAAGAAGAAATACAAATGGCCACAATCATATAAAAAATACTCCACATCCTTGGCCATCAGGGAAATGCAAATCAAAAGTACACTGAGATACAATCTCACTCCAATCAGATGGGCTACCATCAACAAAACAAACAACAACAAATGCTGGGGAGGATGTATGGAGAAAAGAACACTGCTGGTGGGAATGCAGATAGGGGTAGCCACTACAGAACTCAGTATGAAGGTTCCCCAAAAAACTAAAAATAGAACTATCATATGACCCAGCCACCCCACTCCTGGGTATATATCTGAAGGGATATAAGTAAAAAAAAATGCTTTTCAACCAATGTTGATCTCCCCCTCTCAGTGAAAGTCAAATAGGGCTGGTTACTAAACATCCTGGTCAATCCCCAAGGCTCATGGGTATGACAGTAAATGTGGTGTCTTGAAGAGCTGATTTTTCAACTGGACCTTAAAGGATGAGCAACAATTTCTCAGGAGGAGATGGAAGAACATTTCAGGCTGAAAACACAGCCTGGGTAGGAGTTCACTTCATTACAGCAACACTATGGCATGGTGATGGCATGGCGATGATTCCTGGACTGGCTTAAGCATCAGAAGGAGGATATTTTCCAAACCACATTTCCAGCTGATGTCTGGGAAGAAAAACTCCCAGAGTGTATAGAACGTTTATATTTTAAAAACTCTTTAGGAAAGCACAGGACATACAGGCAGTCTTTCTTACCTTAGATTAAGCCTCAAGTAGCACATACGTCATTAGAGATGACTGCACACTTGCTGTTGATGCTTTGCTAACAGCAGCTTCTAGACTAGCATAAATTGATTTTGTTATCATAACCATTATAATTTAATGGCCAGATTATTGCTAGAAAATTCACATGAAGGGCACAGATGCTCACACTGATGCTCCTTAAACACGGAAAGGTTTAAGCTACAGTCAGACACTACATTTTTTTAAAGGCCTGATTTTTCATCCAACAAATAGTAATGGAGTTGGCTAGGATGAACTACAGGGCTGAAATGCCTAGGTAGCATTCCAGAATGACATTGGTATCATAGCTTCAGCCATTAAAAGACACCAAAATAGTAAGAGTCTCCAGATTTACCTTTTTAAATACTTCATATCATCACCAGAAGTACTGTGTACAGCTATGTTGGCAATGTGACCATTACTAACCAATGGCATCTTTCTAATGGCTGCAGAATTTTCTTGTTATAAAACTATCTCTCATTCATTTCTACTTATTAAAATGTTAGCCAAACATATAATGGAATGTGATTTAAGTTCCCCCATCAGATTTCATTTGGTCTACATATATTAATTCTTCAGGATCCACAGTTATGGATTTTAAAATTTTCCTTAGGAAACTGGGAATTAATTCCATTGATCACCACTAAATTTTATGTGTCCCAAAATGACAGTGGTGGGTGCTTGCCATGTTCCTGCAAAGTACAATTTTCTTAATGGAAACCAATGATATGACAAAGCTGTAGTTAGTCAGAAGCCTATTTAGCATGTGTTTGGCATGCTTACTAGTGGTCTCTATTCAGAAGTGCAGAGAAGGAAATAAGTTCAGAAGTGATACAAATCATGGCCCTATCTACAAGATTCAGAGTACCTGAAGTCTATAGTTGTTAGTAGCAAACTTTTTATTATTACTTTCTTTCAACCTCCTGTCCATTTTATATTTCTCCATTTCCCTAGCCTATTGCTAGCATTTACAAGCAGTAAATGTAAATGTAAAAGATGTAAACAGTTTAAATTGGAATGCAGTAAAAGTTTGAAAAGGGCAATTCTTACCCAAGCCCTTAAAGAAATAAGCTTTTTTAAAAAATAGAGTGTGTGTTTGTGTGTGTGTGTGTGTGTGCACGCACTCGCATGTGTTCTTACAAACTGAGCTTCAAATTGTATAACAAGGATGATAGGACATACAGAATGGAAATACAAAGTGGCTTGTAAGACATCAGGCAGTAATATACCTCAGGAGGTCAAGCTGGGTTGCTTGATGAGGGCCTTTTGGTCACTGCCAGTTCCGATTTAAGAGTACACTATTGATGGCCACACCAAAGAGGCCTGAAGGAAGCGAAGACTATTAAATCACTTGTTTACCTCAAGTGAGCACCAGTGGTACTCAGTCAATGATTTTATTGATCTGAATACTGTTCAATTAAGTGTGTTTATTTTGATTCTGTGATTAACATGCATTTGTGGAAGACATACTCACAGTGAAACTAAGTCTAAAATGATCCCTTTCATTGCCCTCATCTCTTTCTTTGAATGGATTATTCATTAAATGAACAAATATTATAACATTTGAGAATAGTATTGAGTATAATGCCTAAACTCTCAGGACTTCTAAGAATTAATTTCCTTAAAACAGTCAGTGAACAGAAGAACAAGGCCAGAGTTAGTAATTAAATTAAAGGGACAAGGTCCTTTTGGATGATGGGTACAGGTCCAATTGTATGGCTTCTGATAAAAGAAGCAAAATTGATTTTGCTGCCCAAATTGCCAGATTCAAACTGCTAAATCAATAGTCTAGAGGAGGAGAAAACAAAGGTGTAGTGTATTTGATCAAAGTAAAGAAGGAGGCCAAAGCATAATTCCAAAAGTGTCAAAGTAGGAATTTGGTGTGCCACTCTACCATCACCCAATGACTGTATCAATACTATCAACTGCTCATCCTTTTTTCTAACAAGCTCTTCACATACAATGCCTTCATTTTCTGCTTATTCTTCTTGTACATCCTTATTTGTCCCCCTAGGGACAAATTTGCTGGGCCTATTTATGTGGAAGTACTTCATGCCCAAATCAATCAGCAACCATTCCCACATAACAATGCAACAGAGGAGAGCACCATTTCCGAAATTCTATCAATAACTTCAACATGCCATTGAATGAAGCCTGAAAAATATGACCAGAAAATGCTGGCTGGAATTCTTCAGAAACTATTCAGCTCCTATCTTTAGTACAGTTAACACTGAGCACATGATCACTGTGGAAACAGGAGAAATGTAAGATAGATTTTGAAACTTTTTACAATGAGTGATATAAGTATTGGGAAACTATGGAAATAAAAACTTTCTGATAATTTTAAAGTGTCTCCATTTCTATTTATATCACAAAATCCTTCCAGATTGCTTAGACTACCCAGAATGGCACTGCCCGGAAACTCTCATTGTTCTTCCTGCCAAGTATGAAACTTCCTCATTTCTACCCAAAAGATAAATGTATCTGCTTTGGATATTGGCCAACATGAATACAGATTTAATAAAGCATTCCAGTTATCTACTTTGGATCATAAGATTTTTTACTTGGGGATAATGATGGAGACTAAAAATCATTATAGAACCACTGGAATATGGTCTTTCTAACATTTGCCTACATGGATATTGAAAAATAGAGTTCCCAGTTGAAACTGCTTTGTTCCCTTTTATTTTCTCCCCTAGGAGAGCTATAGTGTTAAAGTTGAAGCATTTCATGGAATTGAGACACATAGTTCTATACATGGGAACATAGCCACCTCTCTTCACACCTTTTCATGACTAGCCTTCTCTAGAGAGTGATTCATATTCAACTTTTGGATTTCACTATCATCTGTTCTCAGTCTCTAGATAGTTTGAGCCCCTGTACAGCATTTTCTGTATTTATTCATCTCCTCCTAGCAGCTTTTTCTTAGTTGGTGTCCCTAATCCTCTGCGTTTGGGGTTTTCTTTTCACTTGTTCACACAATTTCCATCATTGGCTTCACCTTTTCTGCATTAACTTTTATGTATGGAGGCTCCTTTATGCATGTGTGGTCTCACTGTACTGTGTGGTAATTCTCACCCACACTCATTAATCCACTACAATTCACTAGATATGACTTTTTAATCTAGGTCACCAACTTTGTTTCTCATTTTAATTCTTCCCTAGATGTCCTGTTAGAACCTGAAACACAAATGTGCTAAATATTGTACTTGTTGTTCTTTTTTATTATTTCTTCCTAACACAATCATCCTGTCAGTCACCAGGTATTTAAAAGCCAAGTTAATCACTTGTAACTCTTCTACTTCCTTTACCTTTCCCACCTCCATAACCAGCTTTCAAGTTTGAAAATTTTCAGAAAAATCTTTTAAATACTTTCTCTCTTCTCAATTCAATTCTTATTTCCATGTTCTATCTACTTTATTTCTCCAAAACATTAAGCATTTTGTTTCCTCGACACTAATCTCCCCAACTAATCTACTCTACACTCGCCTTTCCCTCCATCCGATCCTATCTTTCTTTCCCTCCTTCCCTTCATCCTTCCTCTCTTTTCTCCCCCTTCTCACTCTTTTTACTTCCCTCCTTTCTTCTTTCCTTTTTTTTTTCTTTCTCCAATATTAATAAGCTTGTTCTGACAACCGGGGAGTACAAACACAACAAAGCAAACAGAACCCCTTCCACTGGATTCTTACACGATACTCTCGTGATCAAAACTAAAAGAGATGTACCAACCAAGTACATAATAATGTTCATACTCTTTTCTAAACATTCAGCAATTCCCTTCCACAGCTATTACATACCAATAGGGTCTAATGTTAACTTATTTTTGAGGTATAACTTATTTTTTGTCATAATTGAAGTAGTTTTCAATTCTTCAAAAGGTTTATCTCACTATTTATCTTACAGATCCAATGAGCCATGATAACTGACTAGCAATTTTAGAATGGACATTTTTTCAAGAGGAAAGAAGAAAGAAATCATGTTTAACTATTTTAGAGCTGAATCACTTTGCAAAAGTCAAGACCTATAAAATAAGATGCACTATAAACAACAACAACAAACATATATTTACAGGGCTGGGGTTTAGCTCCATTGGTAGAGCGCTGTTCTGTGTACTTTGAGGCCCTCGGTCCCACCACCTCAAAAAATGGTGTCAGCCCACTCCCAAAACAATCCCCAAACAATAAGCCACTGAAAACCTTATGAATAGCACTGTTCAGGGCATGACAGTGTTGCAGAGCATTTTGTTTTGTTGTACACAGGGTAGCTGTGAGTTGGACTCAACTTCATGGCACTTAACAACAATATATTTACATTTCTTGTGAACAATAATGAACTCATAACATTAAACTTTCTTTAACTTGTATATTATTTTTCTCTTCAGCATTTCATTTAATCATGGTAGGCAAGAATGCCTACAAGAAAATGGAATTACTCATGCTTTCATCATTCCTTGCATTCTTCCTCCCTACTTCTTATCTTCACACGTATTTATCCTACAAATATTCTAAGGTTCAATTCAAAACTAATCTCCATGGAGCTTTTCTTGATAGCTATAATGGAAAGAATTCCTGTCCTTTACCCTGCCCTCACTAAATTTGCACATGTCAATATGTTAATATTGTATTTTCATAAACAGGATCTCTTAGGCACACTTAAGAAGTGAGTATATTGGAAAAGGTTTGTTTTTTAATGCGTAGATAATATTTGAAAGAAACCATGAGGCTATTACATCATGATCTCCTAGAATAAATGTTATCACAGTTTATAATTCCTTTCTTGGTGTTTACAAGGAACACAACTAATAGAATGAAACAAAACTAAAGGCTTAAGGATAAGAATTCCTAAAGTTCTGAAATTGAACATAGACTCAAATGTCACAGAACAGTCTGTTCCTGGAGAAGACTCTAAGCGTCCTAATCCTATTGTCTATGACAGTGATGTGGTCTTGCAAACCATGAACCTTAGTCACTGCTGACCTAACTATTTCAACAAAGAGCAATTTCCTAAGTCATGAATTCTGCATAAACTGCCTTAAATGGCTCTATACAAATTTAGTGATAGAGAAAAAGTAGACAAATCTTGTTCCATGGTTCCCTTTGCCTTTATAACAAGAACTATGTATAGAGATTGAGTACTAGACAGGAATTACTGTTTGGAGGGAATGTGTCTATAGTTATAAAGATCCAGGATATTGCCACTATCACTTTCATCCCATTCAGACAACTAAATGACCAGCAGTATTTTGGAATCAACTAGGCCAATCTTCACATGCTTCTTGACTGTATGAATAAGTATGTTTGTTCTCATCTCCTACCTGATCTGGTTAGATTGGTACAATTGTGTAAGGCGCATAAGAAGACACACTTGTAAACCTCAGAACTGTAATGGGAGCCTAGGGATCTGGGACAAGCTGGATGTTCTGGAAATGTTCCCAGGAGATGACTTTACTCAACAGCAGCAAGAAAAGCTAAACTTCTGATAAATGTGCCACTGAAAATAACCTTAACAGCAGTTTTTACAAAACTTTCCTTGCACTTGCAATGCCTTAGCTCATTAATTTGTAACACGATCTATACATGTAACTAAATCACTGATTAAATTTTAGGAAACTAAAATATTTTGTCTTGTAAAAAGTCATGCCACATTGCTCACTTCCAGAAGCATCTGTGTCCTGATTTTTAAATGTAGATCTCCAGATTTTATCTGACTCAATTTCACATGTAGAAATATCAATCTAATCTCACAAAGAATGGAGGAATTCAAATTAAAAAAAA
>VMDO01000980.1:184659-240524 GCA_007922755.1 Pedetes capensis
CAGTACTGGGGGTTGAACCCAGGGCCTCACGCTTGCATGCTTTCCAAGTGCTGTACCACTGAGCTGCACCTCCAGCCCATTTTTTTTACTTTTTGAGACAGAGTCTTGCTAAATTACACAGACTGCCTCTGGTCACAAACTTGTGATCCTCCTGCCTCTGCCTCGTGAGTTGCTGGGATTACAGGTGTATGCCAACGCACCTGGCAATAACTGCTATTTTTAATCACTCACTCTGTTCCAGGCACTATATAAAGCCAGTAACATTAATTATCATAGTTGATCCTCACAAAAACTTTATTATAGAGGTACTATAAGAATCCCACATTACAAAAAGAAACTGAAGGTCAGAGACTTCAAGTAATTTGCCCCATGTCGCACAACAAAGTGCCAGAGCTGAGACTTAGAAGTAGATTTCTCTGATTCCAGAGTCCTTCCTCCCTCTACTACACTGCCAAGTAAGTACTGGGACCAGTATATAAAATCTTGAAAAATTCTAAATATCATGGTAGTGTTAGTCTGTACCTGTAGTTGTTTATTTGGTCATTAGTAAAGTGATCCATTAAAATGAAATGTATTGTGGCTATTTTATGATAAGATAGTGAGAATGAAAATATACAAGGTTTCTAAATGCAGTATCACACATCTCAGTCAGAAATTTTTTAAAAATTTGTTTCAGTTATAAATGGTAAAAGATAAAACTGGTTAAGCTGCCAAGAAAGAATAAATTTACTTGTAGTATTCAGGAATATATGGCTTCATATATCCAAACATATAATTTATAGTGTAAAACTTTATAATTCTAAATATAGAAAATATCACCAGTGTTATTTGCATCAGTAAGCTGACTTTTAAGATGTTGAAATTATAAGAATGAATTTGACCATGTGATCACTACATATTTGCTGGAAGTAGTCAAATTCAGAGGGGAAAAACTCTAAGTTAGATATTCTTGTTTGTAATATTTTATTTTTTCATATGCATCGTGATATTCCAAGTCCCTTTTTTCTATGGTGACATAATGTTGAGTCTAGATGTCTGAGAACAGGTTCAAGATACTCCTACAATTAATCAAGGTCTTTTCACCTTTCCTTTTTGAAAAATTTGAACTAGAACTTGCAACCTGAAATTATCTACATTTTTGGCAATACAGGCAACTATTAATACATCACAAACAGCTCAAAAAGTTAATTCTATGTGGTAGACATTCAGGTTTCATATCCAGAGATCGGATAAACTAAATGATTGGAAATTACCTGTTTAATGAAGCCAGTGAGCCAAACTAAGCAGAAGTTTCATCCCCATTCTCCCAGTATAGCCAGAGGCAATAAAAAAAATTCTTTGTTTCTATTTTTCACACTATAGTTCTCTTTTGATCTGCTTACTTAATATAGCTCTTATGTTTATTTGTATAAGAGATATGTCCCAGATTTTTATATCAGTTTAATGTTTCACCCTAATAAAAGTTTTCTTTTCTTGTCTCTACTACAAGTAGAAGACATTGCTGTCCACATACTGAAATTCAAGCCAGAAAGAAAAGTTCATTAAAAACAAAGTAAACTTGATCAGAAATGCACTAACTTTATCAATAAAATTTCAATTTACGATTTCTAAAACTAAATTCAAAATGAAAGTTTATCTCATATGTTTTTTCAAGGTTTGACTTAACAACTTATGCATTCATTTAATATAAGTCAGTCTAACTATACTTTTATATTAAACACACATGCCACTTCCCTTGATAGAAAAACGTTGATATGTTAAAGTCAGGGTTTTTTTTAAATATTATATTTTAAGCCCTAACGGATAAACATTTATCCACTAAGACAGAAGGATAAAGATTTTAATGGCATCTTGCTTTAGGATTCAAAATAAATAAGGCAAAGATGAGTTTCCATTTTCTTAAGACTAAATTACAGAGATTAAAATATATAAACACAAAATGAATGTGTTCCATTTGCATATTATATTTCACTCTTAAAGTTGATATTGAAGATTAAGGGTCACTATTTAATCCTCACTATCCTAATCCCTAAAATTACAAAGACAGGCATAAGTGCATGTCTGCTGCAGTAAATTACCTTGAAAGAAAGCAAATTCCGGATGAAAAGGGAAGCATATTTATATTATGGTGATTTAAAATCTGTCGCCTAAACACATCTTCTCCCCTCGATCCATTGACCTAAAGTGCACACTAAAAGCTTGTTTGTCTGCAAATGGGCAGCTAACACTTTGAGACAATCCAGAGATTCTTCACTTATGCAGAATCATGCCAACAATTTTTCTGACTACAATAAACACTGTCTTGTTCATATTCCACAGAAACAGGAATTGTGTTATAAAACAGAAGGCTTTCTTTACAGTTTTAAAACCATTTCCTGGATAGTTAGTTGTGAAAATTCAGATTTCTGGATATAAGAAGTGGTGAATAAAAGAGGATCTACAAGATATTTAATTAAAATCCTACTTGATCTAATAAAGTAATGCTAATTCTTTTGAATTCCAGTGCTTTTGTTTAAATGAAAATAGGAAAGACGGATTTTTCCTCATGTTTGATAAACATCTTATAGACAAGGGTTTATTTCCTGGATATTCTCTAACACTTTTTGAAATCTTAAGACCAGTGCAATGAATTTTCAAATCAAAATAAATCCAACTCACAAATTCACCTCGTGGCTCAGAAACCCCATGAGTCTTTCTTTTGTAAAGCACATTAATATCAATGTGGTATACAACCAAAATAGCATATTGTCATAGCAAAATAGAATATACTTATAAACAATCTATTTTTTTCCTAGGTTCCTCAGATTTTGTTAAATATACATCCATTTTAGCAGATATTTTGTCAAATCACATTACACGCATCAATCAGATCAGAATGCTGGAACAGACTTGGTTTCTCTATAAATCTGTCCTATTACCAATTCTGTCAATAGAGTACCATGTTTCTTACATTAAAATATATTTCAAACAATCTTGTGTATCACTGAAGAATGAGATCCCCACTGTTAAAATCTATATTATTTGTGTCTGTATGTAACCATTTGTATAAATTCAGGAAATATTACGTATAGAACACCGAAGACTAAAATACTTCCGTGTCCCTGAGTATATTTCAAAGTCTACCCAGTATGATGTTAAATTAGTATGATGCTATCTTTGCCACTGTAAGCATATATTCAAGTACATTTCAAAGCTCACTGAAATTTTTTCTTGCAAATCCTCATTTTATGTAGACATAGAAACTACAATGAAAATATCTACCCATTTTAGAACAGAGAATTTATAGCAAATGATCCAGGGATACTGGGCATTTCAGGGCCAAACCCCTGCTGCTTAGCCACAGTAGTTACAAAAGCAGACTAATGAAAGCTGCAAAAATTATAATTAATTTTCATTCTAAAGAAATCATTCTGCTCTAATCAACTGCCTATCAAATGTCAGTGCAAATTATTCTAAAGAAAAAAATTATGAGGCCAGGTTTACAGAGTAAAATTTTCCTTATCCTGTATTAGAATAAAGAATGCCTGTGTGGGAATTACTTTTAATGAACAACAAATTACAATTACTAAACTAAATGAACCATCTGCCTTTTTTGTTTGTTTTCACAGCCTCACTGGTGCAGAATGCATTGTCAGCTTAATTCCCATTCAAAATGGCAGACTGCCTCATCACCAGGCTCTCACGTCCATAACATTTTAACAGAAAATCTGTAACAGATGTTTTCAATTTTAAGAAGAGGACAAGGATGTTTTATAAATATGTTCTAAACATTAGAAGCTGGCGTTTATAATAATAAGGTACATGCCTTTTTCAGACTGGAGCACTGGAATGACTAAGTACTCCTAAGCCCTAAATTAGCACATAAAGTATTCATAGACCAATACCAATAAAAAAAAAGTCCTGATGTACTTTATTAAACATTTCATTCAAGTAAATGTGTTTTGTCTCCATCCTGTAATAGGTGATCATTTGTTTCAAAGGGGCATGCATGAGGACATTCAATAATGACATCTATTATCAAACCTTTACTGGAAGGTTTAAAGTGGTTAGCTGGATACATCATCTGGCATCGGCATAAAACATTAAAAATGGAAAATCAGTCTCTTATTAGCATGTGTCTCATATTAGCTGGGCTTTCCTTGCTGAGGGTTGGGAACCATGATACTGTAAAACACTTGGAAGATTGACTTTTATCAGAACCATTTATGGAAGAGAAATTCCAATCTGGGTCTGATCTTACAAAGAGAAAACAGCATATGAGTAATATCTTAATATAATTCAAAAGAAATATTTTCTAAAGTAAATGAATATTTTCTTTATACTGATGTTCATGACACTCATAAGTAGCATTGACTCGAAACTCCAATGAGGACATATTTTAAAACAGTTCTTTAACATCTATTATTAAATTTTTTTTCTTCCTTTAAATGAAAGGTATTATCCTGACAGCCCCCGGGGCCCTAGGCCTCCATTGATCCACTGTGCACGCACAGCACAGACAGGGCAGTGTGAGGCTTTCTGCCACCCGTGTGTCTCAGCCCAGACAGGGGGATCAGCTCTAAGGGAGACAGGAAATCAGCTCAGCTTTCATATTCCCCCATCCTGGTTTCTCTGCTAACATGACCAAAAGGGGAAAAAAAAATTACTGGCAAACCTATGATAATTATTCTCAAGGGGCAAAATAGACTGGACCTCTATCTTTTTCTCTTTTTTCTAGCTTTGTTTCACTTTCATTTTAATTTAACAGCTCTGTACAGTGCTACGCCCCACCCCCCATGGCCTGACAATCACTGAAAATCCAGATTCCTTTTTGCAATTTAAAAAAAAAGGCAATTGTATTAGATTATTTCTGAAGCTAGACATAGAGAAGGATATATGATTCCAGTCTTCTCCACAGGCTGGATGAATCTCTGTCTAAATAGTCTCTACTTTGAGTGGATATTTAACTATCATCTGCAGTGGGAACTGAAATGTGCTGCTTTAGAAAAGCAGCTTGCATGCCGGGGTCCACTCAATGTAACGTTGTCTGCTACGAAGACTATTTTAATATCCCCTCACCCTTGTTTTGAAAGAACAAATGAAGAAAATGACAGCTCCATTATTAGAAAGACAGCTTCAGAAAGAAACCAGTGTAGAATTCTCCAAAGGTATATACTTTTGAGGTAAAACCACCAATTCTAAAAGCCCTTCCCTATTTTTGCATTTGCACTTTATGATATAAAGTCATGCTTTAAAAATAAAGCTTTTCATATTTGCCTTTTATTTTGCATTATGATCAATGGAAATACTCCAAGGCATTTTCATTGTGTTTTATTTTCTTAAGTTTACTATAGTTATGGCCAGTTTAGAGTCCAATTGTAACCTCTACTTTCTGCAAGAACTCCAAGGGAATGTTTAATTTGGAGTAACAATTGTTTTCAATAAGTAAAATATAGATGTCATTGATGATGTAACTGTTTCATTAATTTTAACTACATTTTAAACTTATAAAATACTGGGAATATTAGTAATTTAACAATTAACACATATGCACTTAAATATCCTATAAAACAGATTACCCTCCTAAAGGAGTAAAACAGTTTAGAAAAGTACTTTACCTAAATATGCTTATATTATACTATTAGCAAAGATGATGTATATAATTACATATTGATGAAGAAATTTAACTTACAAAAAACTATAACTTGTGAGAAAACTGTATCTGAGAATTTATTAGAAATTATTGCCATATATTTTACTCCTTACAACAATTTGATCATAAATTGTTGGACATACAACTATTATAAAGAGTAAAAATTACTTTACTCATCACATTTATGTTTGTTTTTTCAGTACTTGAGGATTGAACCCTCTCACATACTTTGCAAATGCTCTCTCTACCACTGGGCTGCACCTGCAGCCAAGCCCCTCCCCCCACTGCCTTTTTTAAAAAAAATTTTGAGTCAGGGTCTTACTAAATTATGCAGAATGCCTCTGGCCTCAAATTTGAAATTGTCCTGCCTCCACCTCCCAAGTCTCAGGGATTATAGGCGTGCACCACCACGTCCAGCAGCTTTTTTTTTTTTTTTTAACTCAGTACTAGAGGGTTGAACTCAGGGCCTCCAACATACTAGGCAGGTGCTGTAGCACTCAGCTCCCCAGCCCTCTTCTTTCTTTCTTTCTTTCCTTCCTTCCTTCCTTTCTTTCCTTCTTTTTGGACAGGGTCGTGCTAAATTAATCAGGCTGCTTCTTGCCTCAAACTTGTGATCTTTCTGCCCCAGACTCCCAAGTGGCTTGGATTACAGACATGCAGGATGTTGCCCAGCACTGATTTACTATTTATATTTGTAAGGAAGTTTTTGCACACATTCACTGATCAAGGATTAAATTGGAAAGAAATAGAATGTGTCTCTTATTCACTTAAGCCCATAGATTCACTGGCCATGGACTACATTTCTGAATAGCAAGATCACTGTCTCCCATTGATAAGAAGATAAATATGTACAGTCATATTTACCCAACTATAACCTGAAAGAAAACCAACCAACTCTTACCTGATTCAAACCATAGGCCTCTCTCCCCTCTTTGTACCTCCAAACTTGACATCCTCCTGTGCAGCTCAACCCCAATGTTGCCCTTCTATTTTGCCCAGCTAATCATATGCCTGCTACCTGCGAAAGGTCATATCACTTTGTAACCCCCTGTGATCACTAGGCAGTTGTTCTAAATTTATAGGGTCTTAATGAGAATCTTAATGAGAGGTATGGACATATCCTCAGCGGGAAAACATCTTCATGTTGCATACACTCATGAGAATCTCCTCCATAGCTTTCTGAAGCTCACCTGTGGATGCCCTAGTGTCCATGGGCCCCAAGCTGGTAACATCCAGACTTCAGAGAAGCTTTGCACTAAAGAATGGTAGTAAGAGCATAGCCTCCAGGTAGACAAGTATGGGTTCATGTTCCAGTTCTTCAGCTGTCTATATGACTCTGTGTAAGACACCTACCCTTGCTATACCCTAGTCCATTTCCAAATCTGTACAGTTGCATGTGCCTCAGCTGCCTGTTGTGAGAACTGAATGAGGCAACAAACAAAACATTCGTTGATAGATAAAATTTCAGTTATGATGTAGTGATAACAATGTAAGTGCTTTGCATATGTTATATTAGTTGTTTGTGTATCTCTTACCATCCTTAAGTTAAAGATGATGGGTTAAGTTTGCACACTGCAGAGTTCCTTAAAAAGTGGTTTTAACAGCATACTTTTGAGGCAAAACTCTTCAGAAAACTTACAAATTTTTCAACTCCATAGGAACAAAGTTTTCAGAATCAACACATTTGCTTCAGAATTTTAAACTCTCCATCATTATCTCTTTGTTCTTGTGGTCACAAAGCATTCAATCACCCACAACCAATCCAATTCCTTCTTTTAAGAATAATGTGGATGGACTTCTTTGGGGGATGGTTTTAATATTGCCCATTTGCCAGGAGGAGACTCCTTAAGGTCTCCTTTGTCCTTATGCTTCCAAGATGAATTGTTTCTTCCAAAATCTTCTAACTCAATTATTCCAGAGGTAAATTACTTTTTACTAACCAATAGAAAAACAAACAAACAAACACCAAGTTCTCCTTTGTTGCTTTGAAATGTTTCTCCCAGTGACACAGAAGAATCTCTGGTTCTTTCTAATACACAGCACAAAGATGTACATGGCCTAGCCACACATTCCTTTATTATTTCATAGACTTCAGGAAACTCTGCTCCTATTCTTCTCCTTTTGAGATTTATTAATACCAGCTTTTAGTCATCTGTAAACCCATCCATGCTGGCTGCAAGCATCCCTGGTCTGGAGCTTTTCAATCTGTAATATGTCTTTTGGGGTGAAAGGTTCATGTATATAATATTTCTGTTTTGTTCATGCTGATGCAATAGAATTTTATAACATACAACAAAGAACGGGGATCTCAGCAACAGCATATGTAAAATCATGTCAGGAGAAAAGGGCAAATCCCAGGGCCACTATAAGAGACAGAGTCTGAGGCCCCATCCTTGAGCCATCTATCCCATGGGAGTACTTTTCCAATTAATTAGAATAATATGTCACCTAAATTGAACAACAGAAATCATCTTTGCTCTTTAAAGCCATGAGAATCAGACATTTTGTGCAAAACATAAGTAAAGGGGGACCTTGTTAATTAAAGATTCAGCAGAATCATTTTAAGTAACAACCTCCCCCCGACACAAGCTCTTCTCCACCCAAATTCCAAACAAAAACAAAATATTATTAGAGCAGTACCATTGTTCCATCCTTAATCCCATCAATCTACTCTTGGAATTACTAAAGTTCTTACAAACAACTAAGCTTCAAAGCAGAAGGCACACACCATATTTCTCCTCCGATCATCTTGAGGCTGGCTATCATTACAATAACAGAACATCTGTAGGGTGGGGAATGTGGTAAAGAACAGAAACCACTTCCAAAATTCTGCATAGTTAATCTTTTTATTGTGATTGCATTTTCTCCCCTACAATTTTTAAAATAAAAATAATGTTTTTGCTAAATCAAACCCTTTGAGAACCACTAACAAAAGCACTTCAGAAGAGAGGTTGATGTACCAATTCTTTAGCATTATAATTATCTCTGATCTTGAAATATCACCATGGGCAATGAAACCCTATTCATCATCACAAGATTATTTGGAGGTCAGGTCTCTCAAATAAAACTTACATTTTCTAGAACCTATGAACATGGTAGGAAACCTTCTGATCATCCGTACCAGAATCACTTATTTCAATAATTAATAGAACTAGTTGTGACTATGAATATTTAAAGAGTCAACACAAAAAGCCTAGATGATTCAAGGTAATCACTTCCATAACAATTGGGGGTGCTCCCCCAGCCTGTGTTAGTTGTCACTAATAACCCATTTCAAACCTGTGACTTTGCAAGGACCTCATTTTGATGGCCTAATAGTGTCAGGTGCAGATTTCAACGTTTAAATTATTAAAATCATGATAAAGTCCAGCACTGCCACCTGCACTGAAAGGGTATGTGCTCTTCCTTTCATCTTTTGATTAACATGGGGCTGACTTTCCAATTTGTGGATTAACTATACCTTTTACTAGTTCTTTTTCACCCACGGATTTCCTGCCTCTTGGCCATTGCTGAGTTCATTTTCATATCCCCCAGAGGGGAAAGAGAGAAAATTAAACTCAAACCTATAGAATTCACTCTAATGAAAGGAAAGGAAAGAGATTGGAAACCCCTGGCTAAAATGAGGTTTGAGGATTTTCACACTTGCCTTGGTTCCAGTTAACCTCGACTATATCAAGGGTCTACTATATATGAAGTCTTTTATCCTCCACTTCCACAATATGATTTAACCGTTACCAGGATGGGAAAGCTATTACTCTAGCCAGAACTTTTCATAAGTTTCTAAACAAAATTATATGTAAGAAGATAAATTAATATAAATCTTGAGACAGCTATATTTAAGATGCAAAATTCGGGGAAAACAATTTTGATTGCACATTGATTCTCACTTCAAAATTACTTTTATATTCTGGTCAAAAATATAAACTATAACTGCTTAGAATGTATTCATAAGTTTCTGTGTATGTATTGTTTTTAACTGATAGAGTATCACAGCTCAACTCCCTAAAGGGTTAATGCTGCTGGGTGAGCTGAAATTCATGAGCATAATCCTAAACAAGTGAGGTGAAGTTCTATCAGGTCTATTTCAGCGTATCAGGGATTACCGCTAGCTGTCTAATCCTGCTGAGCCTCAGGGAGGAACGTTCTATTGTATTTGAAATCCTGGCCGGGAAAGAACAGAAGGTTAAATGGGTGCCTTGCTCTGTAATCAAATATCACAGGCACTACTTATCTATTCAATGAACAACTGATGTAGAAAATCAATTAGGAACCAAATAGCTTCTTAGGAATTTTTACCCAGAAAGAGGTAAGATTTTTTAAAAAATGAATTTATCTGATAGTTTTTAGGGTAGCACACTAGGAATTGTGAATTGTCAAAAGTTGTTTTAGGTGGTTTCTAAAATATGTCTTTCTTATGCTCTACAGCTTCTGAGCTATGCTTGGGGCATTCAGGAATAATGAAACCACACTCTGGGATAGCTGGGAAAGTCGTTAAGGAAGAAATAGCCATACAAAATCAACCCACATAAAACACTGTTAAAGCTAGATAATAGTGCTGAGCAATAATGCAAATATATGTTATATTGTACAAAATGATTTAAATCATTTATTGCTTCTGAAATGCATTCCTACAACTGTATATCATTTTCTATGAAAATATTATAAGCATTGAAAGAATAAAATAAAATTGAAAATAGGAGGTGGATGCAGCCTCTGGGGCTCTTTGTTTCCAGAAGGAAAAGGCTCCTTTTGGTGGGCTGAAGGTTAAGACCCTTGTCTCACCACCCCCATCCTCTACCTGTCACTCTGAGTAGATGTTACAGTGCAAGCACACAGACAAACAGGCTGACCTGGCCAGTGTGCTTGACCTTGGACAAGCCTAAGATCAAATCTGGTTGTTAATATCAAGGCAGTCAAAATGTAATCTTCCAGACACTGGAGAAGTGAGCTAGAAATTATGCAGTATGCACTCCCTGTCAATCAGAAGTATCATGATGCTAACCATTGAAATGTTCATCTAAACTTAAGCAGGAGTCAAGATAGACTTATTTTTTTCTATTTGGTGAAAGCTATTGAAAGAAATTTGCTCCATGTCTTTATATGCCCAACTTATCTGCCCTCACACTTTCAATTATTTTTGGACTCTTTGCTTTATAACAGTTTTTATAAGGTACTTCATTTGCAGTATAAAGCAGATATAATTGGAAAAATATCACCCCTTCAGAGTCAAGGAAGATATTTTACAAATGGGATGAAATACTTTTAATACTCTCATTGTAGTTCAATGTGCATATAATTTTAACTACGGATTCTCATTCTCTATAATTGTTATTCCTTATAACTTCCTTTCAGAATATATCTATAATGGAAGCTAAAAAGGGAAATAGAAAAATCACTGAAATGCATAGGCAAATACAAAATGAGCAATAGTAATTAAATGCATTACTATCTCAAACCACTACTAAAATGAAAAAGAAGATTCAGTCTAATATTCCTTCCAAAATTTACTCTATCATTTCCATATTTCCAGGTTGCAGGCATCTTCATAAGATATTTATGTGTCCATAGCAGCATCAACATTGATTACTTGGTCAAAATCTCTGACATAAAGGATATCAAATTTTCCAGTGAAATATGTATTTTAGATATCATCATTAACATTTTTTTCTAAATAGAGAAACAATACAACACAAATGAAGAGAACACATGTCTTTAAATCCTAGGAAGAATGTTTTTGTCTGAGATAAAAATGTACATTTTAGCAAAATAGTAAAATCTTTTTTTTTTTTTTTAGTAAAAGATGACATCTGTTCATTTTAGGTTTGCTAACTATCAAAAATAAATAATATCTGGCATAATATATATTAGCTTGATTTTTTTGCATGAACTATTCATTTTAGTTCTCTGTGAAGGGATACTGAAAGATTTCATAATACTAGCAGGAAGACTTTACATGGTATGTAGATTTCTGTTACAATAAACTGCCTCACTCCTTCAACCTACTGGTATTTTATATCATTTGCTTCCTCAAGCAATACAAATCCACTAATGCTTTAATTTGTGACACTGCTAACTGGTATTAACAGATTATAACTATGAAATGTCCTTGCATTTGTTCTGGCACAGGAAACTGATATGTCTGTCACACCAGAGCAAAATGTTTGAGGTCACATAAATATATGATAATGCACTGTCTTTTACTTAAGCACAAACCTCAAAAGGTTTATAGTTCACTTATGTATGTTAAATGAACATAACCCTAAAATAACCCAAATGCTCAGGAAACAACCCAAGAAGGGCAAGAAAGTGCTATCCTTCACTAAGCTATATGTGTCAGCTGCTAATGATGCGTGATCAAGTCCTTCAAATTATTTGCAAAATCCTGAAATAATTGGTTTGATTTCTTTTAACCAATCACTGGGGTGTTTTATTAGCCTAACTTTTTTAGTCTGTGGGGAGGGCAGTTTGGGTCTTTTGTGGAATATGAACTATAATGCCAGTGAAACTCAGATACAGTTCGGCATTAACATTTTATAATAGGTTCATATTTAAAGCATAGCTTTTGTCAGTACTGATGGATTATTTTAAGTTGATCAATAGAAGAGGTACTTCATTAAGAATCAAAGAAATTTTAACTTACAAAATACTTAAATACAATAACTTTTCCAGAGCAATGTGTTATGACAATCTTGCTCATGAGATTAGGCACCATGCTTCTCTGCTTCTTTTAACACTGGTTGTTAATGTTGCCACAAGCACATCTGTACTAGATCTTGTATTTGGGATAAAAGTATGGAATATGATTAAAAGAAAATTGTCACATTTTAGAACAGGCACTTCATAAACAGGATAAGGTGTTGTGTATACTTCCACTTACACACATACACACAACATACCCACATACACATTTATATCTATATCTATAGAGAGAAAAGGAGAAAAAATAAATGCTGTTATGGAGTGCAAGTCCAAAAACAAACCTCAGAATTTTCCTTCCTAGAATAGGATGAAAATAAGAGGGGCTGGCGGGGGGGCAGGCAAAATCATTACAGTAGGCTACAAATGAACATGCAACCCAGCAGGCCTGTGGAAGCTGGTTCTCCTGAGACCTATAAGATTCCTGTTCAGAAAATAGACTATATATATGTGGCCTGGGGATATCTTCATGTACAAGGACAGAGGATTTCTGCAACCATGATGAGACAAAGCATGATTCCAAAAATTTACCAAAAATATATTCCTACATAATTCAGTCCAGCAGGCTTGGGTATTTTTTACCCACTTCTGGACACAGAAAATGGTTTCTTGGCCTGACAGCTCACTTAAGTGCCAGACTATCAACAAAAGAAGAGGTGTTTTACACAGAAAGGTTTTCCGTATAAAGGCTTGCCATTTTTCCTACTGCACTGGGATTTTTATATACCGAAACATGACATAGACTTGTCCTTAGAGGCAACACGATGCACAAATACAGAAGGTAATGCCTTGGATGGCTTCCTTGGGCCGAGTAGGTGGCATCGAAAGACCCTAATAAAGCCCCAGCCTGTGTCAGTTAAGATTCCTAGGGGAGAGCACAAAATGCAGTTTCTGAACTATGAGGAGCAACTGCTCATGGAGCTGAGATTGGTATAGGCGATCATGTTTATCATTTTCTTGTGGAGACCTTAGATCTATAAGAACCCTTCAAAATCTTTGTATTAAGTGGTCCCCAAATTTGGCTGATTGTCACATGCAAATCTTTAAATAGGGATACCTGGAATGCACTGACAGAGCCTGTAATCCCAGGATCAGTATGCTTTAGAAACTCCAACAGGGCGTCTAATGGTCAGCTTTGCTCATCTAACTTTCCATATTTTATTCTGTACAAATCTGTCAAGTAGATATACAGCCATTTCTAGAATGTCTTTTCACATAAACATTTCATGACTACAAAAAGTTTGAAAGTACTTGCTCTCTGATAAAACCTCAGTGGAAAATGTGCTTTTTAAATTCTACATGACCAATATCCAGTGAGGTCAACTAGTTCAGTCTCTAGCTACATTTCTAAATATTTAAATACAGAATCTCATTCAAATTCTTCACTTTCCTCCAAGATTAGAGGAAGAGTTCAGTTTATACAAGCCCCAAGGTACTAATGACATAAATAAATGTTCCAAATCAAAAGAACTAATTATATTACTTATTTACAATGGTAAAGAACCACTTCTTTGTTTAACATATGATTATATGTTTAATGTTTGTCTGTCTCTTCCATCAAATCATAAACTCTGCTACAGCAAGCCTGTGCCTGTGTTGCTTAATGCTACAATCTTATTCTCTTGTGAAGCGCCTGATGGAGCAGACTCTCAATGAACACATAAATGAATTGATAATCAAATAAAGTAAGGAGTTTAAGAGTTACAGTTCAATCATTTCTCTGTGAAGATTTTTTTACCACACTTCTTATTTATTAAAGAAAAACACATACATGTATATTCATGGATTAATCAAAACAATGGAAAATTAGCAACTTGATGTTTATTATAACTACAGCAGCAATTGAAGATGAGATATTCTTTAAAGTTCAGCATAATTTCAGCTCTGAGTACCCAGAACTGATTAAGTGTAGACAAGATCTCAATACCATTAAATTAACTTTGATTTTCTAATTCTAGTATAACAAGGAACCCATTTTACAGATAAATAAATTGTTGTATCATCCCAAAGACAAAACTAAAAGCAATGCCAAGTACAGAGACTTTCAGCATTCATTTTTCAGCCTTGAGCTCCACTTAGTACTACTCATTTCCAAATTCACACTTGGCAGAGGTGAAAACTGAAATCTAAAAGTGTAATACACAGTTCCTTTTCTGTAGGCAAACTTCTAAGGAAGAATGGATATTGAAGTTAAAGCACATAAAAGAAAACACAAATAGTTATTTTCTCTGATCTGTATTCACCCCTTTTCAAGTTGATGAATATGCTTACATTCCTCTTCAAAGTAAATTTCAACTGAAGGCCAATGGCAGAGATAAAGTCAAGAATGGCTTTTCAGGAATGACAAGACCTAGATATAATAGTGTAACCGAGTGTACTTACAGAAATTAAAAAAGAAAGTTATCTCCAAGCACAAAAAGTAATGCCAATAGAGTAGATGTGCTGAAAAGACATGAGTAATATTTTCCACATATAAGAAAAGCTTTCATCTCAGAATAAATTTTCAGAGCTATATTTGGACCTTAATTAAGATCTACAGCACTCACTGGAGTGTTTTTTTTTTTACTCCATTTACTAATATATTAACTAAAGCACAGATATGCTTGCCAAAAACCACATAAAGAAGGAGAAAGTCAGTTGGACCTGAAGACAGAGACTGTCTGACTTTCTTCTTTTAAAATTGCCTTGATTTACTGAGAGAATTAGGGTGATAGTTGTGCACAACTTTCACTGTCTGAGACATTACCCCACAATCTCTCTCCACATTCCACCCCTAATATATTAATAATGGGAGGGTATCAAAAATTAATATCTACCTTGTCCATAATTATTAAGCCTAAGTGCTCATGACATAAATGCTGAACTAGGCAGCCAATCATTCAGTTTCACTGTATTTCAGACTCAAGGAAGCACCTCCAGAGAATCTTTTAGTGTAAGATAATATGGGTGTTTATGTTTTCTTGCATAATCTTCACAATAAACAGAGAGAAGAAATTATGCAATGGCAATGTTCTAAGAGTAGGAACACTGGCAACCCAACCCCTAGCCTCATCCTATTCAATTCAACAGGCCTTACAAAGATCAGAAAGTCTCTGGAAATTGAAAACCATTAGAAAAGTGAGCAATTTCTTGAATCAAAAAGGATTATGCCTGAAATGTCTACAGATAAAAGATAAAGACTATTTTACCCAGATTATTGCCTGCAGTTGGACTACTATGGCATCAAATCCCATCAGATCTTGGAAGCTAAGCAGGTTTGGGTTTAGTTAGTACCTGGATGGGAGACTGCTTGGGCATACTGTGTGCTGTAAGCTTGGGAGAAGGAGCTAGTAACCCACTCCCAAAAAACAATCAGCCATTAAAAACCCTATGAATGATAAAGAAGCACTGACAATAGTGCTGGGCATGGCACAGTGCCGGAAGTGTTTTGTTCTGTGGTATATCCTGTCGCTGTAAGTCAGACACCAACTCAAGGGCACCGAACAACAACAACAACCTTGATTATTATATCAGATATAAAAAAAGATTTAGTTTCTCACATATAAAAAAATTCAGTCCTTCCACATGCCAAGAAAAGCATCAAGAAATGTTTCAACTTATCCATATATTTACTATTGTGAAAACAAAAATCATATACTTAGAAATATCACGCAGTTGGAGAAGTGGAGATAAGAGATTTTAATTTCACCATTACTGTATTTTTTTATTAAATGAGACAATGACTTTATGGTGTGGAAACATACAGCCAGTCTTTATCAAAATTCTGTAAGGATGGAATCAAATTTTTCCCCAATATTAAAGGAAATATAAATATTAATTCTCTAGATGACACAAAGGAGTAAACATTGCAAAAATGTGTCATAAAGTACTAAAAACATCCCTACAAACTCTGGAATTCAGGAAGGCTTCAAAGAGGACAACACACAAATGGAAAGAAACCATAGAGAAAAAGTATTTATTTTCTTCTACAAATCGGTGAGTTTATTGAGGAAAGGAATTGTATCATATTCCCTTTGTGACTATCTTATTCACCTTTGGAGTCTAGCACAGGGCATTTGTAACCAGTGAGGACAAATAAATATTTGTATATTACTAGAACACCAATCTAACGAAATGTATTTCAGTAGCTTTAAACTATCATCAAATATATGAAATTTTCATTCCTAAAAATACAGGGAATTCACTTTATAGATATTTTTCAAAGAAGATAGTATGAATCAAATGAATGGTTTCCATTCAGATATCAGAAGGAACAAACACCTACATATTGTTAAGAGAAATTTTTAAAAATTTGCCATCTCTATCCTTCTTGTCATTATATCTTTTCTTCCTCACAGGGCACACATGTCCTCCCAATGATCATCTGTTACAGTCATCCCTTTATTTCTGTCCCATTCTGCTACTATCAGGGCCTTTTTGTCCAGGTAGCCCATCCTTGTGAAATGTCTTCTTTTTATAAGGTATGCTGGTAAATGCTCTGGGTTCTGGAACCAGACAGTCTGCATTCAAATCCTACTTTGGTCATCAGTGTTACCAGATATGTGACCTTGCATAATTAATTAAGCTTTCATTACCTTAGTTTCCTCAACTTCAACATGGGCATAACAATATTTTCTACCTAAAAGAGCTACTGCGAGAATTAAATGAATTAAAGTATCTAAAGAACTCAGGACATTATCTTGGTACCACCAAGGAGGTGCTGAACTAATTGGTCAGAGGGGCGAACAAGATGAATAAGCACCACTAGGAGAATGATAAAAATTTAAAGTTTTTTTGGCAGGGGTTGGCAATTGAACCCAGGGTTTCATACATACTAGGCCAGTCCTCTAACACTGAGCTATATTCCAATCTCTGATACAGTCTTTATGGGAAAAGAAAAAAGAAGTTAGCCAAATATAAAATAAGAATTGACAGATAATGATGAGAATCCTCCTGATCTTAGTCATTGTTAAACCAGCAATTCACCTGCTGGGTATATATTTAAAAAATGAAACTACATGTTCACACAAAATGTATACAAATATTCATAGCATCATGATCCATGGTAGTCAAAATGTGGAAAGAACCCAAATGTCCAACTGCCGGGATGAATAAAATGTAGTACACCATATAATGGAAATTTGGTAACATAAAGGAATGAAGTGCTAACACATGCTACAACATAGATAAACTTTGAAAATATTATACTAAGTGGAAAAAAGTCAGTCACAAAGGGTCCCATGTACTATTGTTGTTCGGTGGCTTTGAGTCAGATCTGACCCATAGTGACACTGTGTACAACAGAATAAAACACTCCTGACACTGTGCCGTGCACAGGATCTTTTTAGATTTGAGCCCATTGTTGCAGGCAGTGTGTTTCTTCTCATTTTGAGTCATGCTACATCAGCAAAAAATAAAAGGTCCCAGGGGCTTTACTCCATTCCTGTCATTAGGGTTGACTTTGAGGAGGCAACTCTTCTCCAGTTGTTTGTTGAATGCCTTCTAGTCTGGGGGGCTCATTTTCCCTCTCTTTTTGACAGTGCTTCTCAGCTCTTCATAGGGTTTTCAATGGATAATTGTTTCTGGAGTGGGCTGCCAGGTCCTTCTCCTTAGTCTATCTTAGTCTGGAAGCTCAGCTGAAACCTGTCCACCATGGGTAGCCCTGCTAGTATCTGAAATACCAGTGGCATAGCTTTCAGCAACACAGCAACACTCAAGCCCCCACAGCATGGCAAGCTGTCAGATATGTGGGGGCCATTTAGTATGATTGCATCTATATTAAAAGTCAAGAATAGTGAAATTTATAGAGAAAGAAAGCAATTTAGCAATTGCCTAAGGCCACAGAAGGGAGGATTGAGGGTGGTTGTGGGCAGCTAAAATGGTACAAGAGCTCTTTGGGGGATGATGAAAATATTCTAAAGTTGATTGTAATGATGACATAATGATTGACATAATTCTGTGAATACCCTAAAAACTATTAAATTATTCTTTAAATGAGTGAACTCTATGGCATACGAATTGTTGCAAGTTGTTGCAAAAAAAAAAAAAAAAAAAAGCAGCGGTAGCAAAGCAGAAGGCAAGAGCTCAATGTTCATTCCATTGTCGACATGGTAGGTTTCACAGCATCTAACTTTTGTCCCTTTCCTTTTAATCCAGAACAGCTTTCATTGAATTTTTAGTCAAATTTTCCTACATAATTACATGCTTAAACATTGAGATTGCTGTCTTGTTTGATCATTTTCCCACTTTGGTGAATTTAAGGAGACATTTGTTCAGGTTACCTAATTCCTTGTATTTCAAGGATTACTCTCAGTCTGAGTATTTTGTGGTACCTCTTGTGATTTCAAGACTAAAGGAAAGAAGAGAGTACTAACTAGGTAGACATTCATTTGGGGGGAAAAAAAGCTCTGCTTTTAAAAATACTTGTTAAGAGACTTGGTGCAAGTATCTTTGCAAAGGAAACCTATTCCAAGGCTGGGATCAGGACCTGCTTCATTTAGGCAAGAAGGCTTAATGTGCTCCCACAAGTAGTGAGGTCGTTTAGTTTTTGAAGAACTTATCACTTTTACCAAATCATATCCTGTTCCCTGAACCTTTGATTAGTCATGTGTACATACAGAACTGATTTCAGTGCTTGTTGACGAGTCTTGCACAACATCATCAAAGGTTTATTATCTCTAGGGACCAAGAACACTTACAATGCACAGGAAGAAGTTTTTGTGATCTACTTTAAAACAAAATAAGGGGCATTAATGATTAACTTGTGATCTTCATCAATTTTTAATACATTTTTCACATACTGTATTCTCACTTACCCCTCTCTCCTCTCTCTCTCTCTCTCTCTCTCTCTCTCCCCCCCACACACACACACACACAAACACACACACACACACACACAATTTGTGCCAAGGTTTGAGCAACATAGATATAAACAGTCTCCTTGGACGTCATTTTAAACAAACGAACACAAACTCAAAAAGAGAAATACCATATGTTCTCACTCATATATGGGAGCTGAATCATACTTAAAGGAAGAAAAATCCATACATAAATTGATATATAAAAAGTGTACAATTAAAGTTAGCAAAGAAGGGACAATATAAAGAGTAGATAAAAGGAGGGAAGGGAACTAGCAGAGGGAAGCAAAGACTGCGGAAGGTTTGATGGCGAGGAGGGTCAGTGTGGAGGGTTGAAGGGGGAGAGGATGATCTCAATGTAAACAGGGCATCTTCATGAGTACATTGGAAAAATAGGTGAATATAATCCAAATATGCATTTGAGTTTTACTTCGTATTAGCCATTGTTGTTGTTAGGTGCCATCAAGTCCAGTATCTGACTCATAGCGACCCTATGTACGACAGGTGAAACATTATTATCAGTGTTTCTCTGCTATTCATAGGGTTATCATTGGCTGATTATTTTGGGGGGAGTGGGTTGCCAGGTCCTTCTCCCAAACCTACAGCACCTGGTGTTTCCAGGCAGTCTCCCATCCAAGTACTAACCACGTCTGACCCTGCTTAACTTCCAAGATGTGACAGGATCGGATGCCACAATGCTATGGCTGCAGTCCATATTAGAAATGTTAGGTTAGGTGCCGTCGAGTCGGTATCTGACTCATAGAGACCCTTGTAGGGTTTTCAATGGCTGACTGCTTCGGGATTGCCTTGGGAGTGGATTGCCAGGCCCTTCTCCCATTTTTGCGGTGCTGGGAATTGAACTCAGGACCTCAGAGACTGCAGCACAGCGCTCTACCAACTAAGCTAAATCCCAGCATGTTAGCCATAAGTCTCCATAAACCTTGTTGGTTGATAAAAGTGTTGCCAGAAGTGATGTAAAGGATGCTTAATGGAAAAAGCCAATGCTATATTGCTCTGGACCCCATCATCTTTAATAATATAGGGAGATTTAAAAAAATAGTCTCCCTGGATATTTACAAAAAGTACCATTGGTGTACTGACATTTTGCCTTTCTAAGCACCTAACACATGATTCTAAATATGTTCACATTTTTCTTTATTCATTGAAAAAATAAAATTTTTCACTTTCCATATTTTTGAATCAATAATCTTCCAGTAAATTATCAACACGCTGCAATTACGTAGTCATGGTTCCATAAGAAACAAAAAAGTGATCTAGTTCATGCTACAGGGACTGATAAATAACTATTACATGTGACAATCTATTTTGAAACATCTAAATAAATGGTGACAATATTGAATAATTGGGTATTAATGACATTTTCTCATTTATGACTTAAAGATAGCACTTTTACTTCTATATTAAGAAAGAATGCTCTAAAAACTAAATAGTTTGTTACAAAACCCTCCTTGATTCTTGTAATATTTAGGAAATTAAGACAGTTAAAGATTACATTTCCCCCAAAAAAGTTATTTATTAATTTCCTTTGCATCTATTTTAAAGGATTTGGTTATGAGACTAACGAGTATCTTCTCAGGGAGTATTCATCCTAGAAAAATTTGGTACTGCTACACTATCCAAGTAAGTTTCTTAGTTATTTAGTTTTCTAGAAAGTTATAATCAAACAAAAATAATAAACTAGAACTCATTTTTAGCCATTATTTCTCAAAAGATATTGAGGGGCTTATGTTTAAAATATGGTGATATTTAGCATCACACATTAAATTTTAAAAAGTTTATTGCCTTTTAAAGTATTGTAGAATATAAATTCACCAAACAAATTCTGAAATAAATTCTGTTATTTGCATAATTCACATTTTAACATGTGAATCTTTTTCAAATAACAAGATAATTACTCGTTATAAAAGTTGAGAGTTATCTCCTCCTCCTCCTCATCGATGTCACCTACTCTGTTACTCACTGGTAAGCGCTGAAAATATGATGAGTTTAAAGGAGATGCCTCATAAACTGATTCCTTGTCAGAAGTCATGGCAATTAGACTTGCTACTTGATTTCCCACAATTGAACAATGGATGATTTCGGGCCCTAAAGACATACGCTACTGTTATTTTCAGGCCTGCCAAATGAATAGTTAGAAATATTTAAAAGCTTTGAAAGGTAGTGCCCATTACAGTCATCAAAATGTCCTCACATACCTTCCACCCAACAGTTATAGTAACTGGGAGTTTCTATATGGTTACCAATTCTGTCCTTTCAAAAGTGAGATTATCCTGAATTCCCGATAAAACAAAATTTCATTAATAAATGTAATCAACTGCACCAATGTCAATGACCAACCATTATTTTTTTTTTATTTTTGCAGAATTGAGTAACAATATTCAAGGGATCAAGATTCTTCCAAACATATCTAAGTCCGGTCAATGTAAATAGTTCTAACAAGACTTTGGGCATTTATTTTTTACAACCATCATCAAAATTTTGAGGAGGAGAGAGAAAGAGAGGAAGGGAATTCATTAGCAATATATGTTGGAAAGAAAAATCCCTGGAATTTTGTAACTAAATTAGATCAAAGTAAGAAACAAAAGAAAAAAGTAAAAAATAATAATTTTAAAAAAAGATGTCTTGAAATTCTCACAGGTAGCAAGTAAATCAAACTCCCTCTACTAGTTATAAGAATACTAGGAAAAGGAGAGTGAAAGAGATTCAGGTTATGGGTGTGAGTAGATTGTGCTTTAGGTGTTCTTGTGTAGTAAGCTGAATGCTTAGAGAGGCACATTCTCTCTCTCAGATCAGTGGGTTACCATTTAGTACATTACTGCTGAGATACCATGGTGATCTGAATGAATTAATGTAACTGCCAAAGGTGCTTAACCTGGAAGCACTGAGAACTCAGGCACTAAGAGTGATAAATATTCTATTAATCCTTTCTGGTTAATATACCAAACACCCAAACATACCATAAAAGGAAGTTGTTGAAAGTAAAAATTTCTGTTGGGATAGGATATAGGCAGATGACCATTTTAACTAGTGGTTTCTTCTCTCGGCCTACAGATGACTCAATGGTTTTAAGTTTATCATTGCCACAGACTGCATTCACATATGCAGACCAATGAGCAGCATCTATTGTTCCTGCAATATCACTTGCTGGCTTGGAGGCATGAAAGTGGGATTCAAAATGATGAAGGCCTGGACAAAATTGAAGAGTTTGCATGAGGTCCCCAGTCTTTCTCATTTCCCACACCCTGCTGTTCCTGTCTTCAAATTCCAAATTTTTTCTTATTAACCAAGCATCCTAAGTAGGCCAGGGCACAGGTTGGAAGGCCAGGGCACAGGGTTACAACTTCAGCACAGGCTCTTAATGTCTATGAGAACTTGAGCAAGGTATTTGTCTCTGGATTTCAGTTTCTTATAAGTTTAAATGAGAAAAATAACTGTCAGGAATAGTAAATTAGATAATTACATAAAGTTTTTAGCTTATGATTGTTGTATAGGAAATGTTCTTTCTTCAAAAACTACTGCCATTATAATAGGCAACAAATAGATAAGTCAATTATAAATATTATTTCACTGTCAACAGAATGTCTGGCATCAGAAGAAGAGGTATTTTTGGTAAGAGACTTCCCAATAGGGTATCAATCATATATAGAAAGTCGGTTGCCAACACTGTCAATTCATGTGTCTCTTCTTGCCAGGGGACAAATAGTCATAGACTAAAAATCAGTATTAAAAAAAAAACTTTAAAATCTTTTCTCCCAAACTGGAATTAACCAATACTATTCAATCTTTCAATAGCTCATTTCTTTCTACCTTCAGCCTTGAATTCCACTACTTTTATCAACAGATATCTAGGGACATAATTCTTCAACATTAACCTTCCACTGTACTACTCTGTTGTTGTTGTTAGGTGCCGTCGAGTCAGTATCCGACTCATAGCGACCCTCAGTACAACAGGGGAAACACTATTGTCGGTGCTTCTCTGCTGTTCATAGGGTTTTCAATGGCAGATTGATTTTTGGGAGGGGGTTGCCAGGTCCTTCTCCCAAGCCTACAGCTTCTGGTGTTCCCAGGAGGTCTCCCATCCAGGTACTAACCAGGCCCGACCCTGCTTAGCTTCCGAGATCTGACAGGATCGGATGCCACAGGGCTACGGCTGCAGGCCACTGTACTACTCTACTACTCCTTAAAAATTGCTTGATAGGCAAATATAACCCTGACACACCATTATAAACAGGAAAGAGAAATGTGTATTCTATGCTATCAAATACTTCCATTGCAAGAAAGGGTTTACAAAAATATGAATCCAAAGGGTCTGGTTTCCATATGTTGTAATATTTACATATGCACATTTAATATATATAAGTATTCAAGAATACAAAAGTCCTTTTCCTTAAAGATAGGAAAAACAGAACATTAATAAAAGATTATAAAACAAAGTGAAATAAAATGTGTTACACTGATCTTATCTGTGATAATAACTATAACTGGTCATTACAATAATGTATCTTTAGGGAGAACTGCTTACTAACTGTATTGTAAACTGAAATTGAAGAGATTTTCCTAGAGTCATACTCAGTTAGATCCTAGTTATATAAAGAAGTTGACTGAAATCATAACTTGACATGTTTTACATACTTTACTAAGTAGTTTTCTTCATTTTCTAGGCAATACATTAGTAGCCTCATGCTCATGTTTGAAAAACACTATAAATATTCCAATTAACAGAGAAGCTCCATCCTGCCTTAAAATTACCAACCTAATCCTTGTCTCAAATTGATCAATAAAATGTTGTTATACAATAGGGCAGTAAGAGTAAGCCAAGATATGCAAGTGACATTGTAGTTTATCTGCTCATAATTCAAGAGACAGTCACACTCAGCCCTTTGACTAACCATTATTGATAAACATTCTTGGTCTGTGTATTTAACCCTTATTTTTTATGAATGCCCCTGATATTGAGCCACCAAATCTAACCTCTAATTTTGGAATGAAGAATTAGAAAGCACCATCTTAGAAAATCTTCTAACTTAGGAAGATAGCTGTTACCCTGCCACAATAATGGGACACAGTCAATGTACACAGTTACATTTCAAAACCTAGCACATAATAAGTGTTCAATAAATGTTTCTGTTTTCATTAAAGGCAAAAAATGGCTTATCACTTGGGTATTCGGTAAGCAGAACTTTCATCCTTGCTCCTATGCCAGTTACCACACTCCTAGGTTATAAAATCTGTGAAGATATTTCCTAACAGATATAGGAGGCTATGCCTCCATTGTTGCTATTCCTTTTTTTAAATAAATAATATCCTCCCATGTACTCCTGAAAGACACCGATAATGTGGGGAAAAATTACCTTTAAAGCTTGAATTATCTGAATAATGATCAAATCTCCACGTCTAATTGAACTCAGCCTGAGCATAAGCTCAGACACAAAGCAAACTTGGTAAAGCATTTCCAGTAGAACTCAGGAAGGCCAGATGTTCTGGAAGCAGAACTGTGGTCATTATGCACATGCCAGCTCCTCCTCACTCCACCCTGGGCCAAGACCCTTTCAGCAGTGTGGGGCCTGCCTAACATATGACTCTGGCTGCATTACTGCATGCCAGCCCAGATCCCATGTGAATATTTTAGCAACTTTACACAAGCTCCACTGATAATGGATGACTAAACTTAAGAAAGGAAATACACAAGGAGAGTACATTAATTGTGAGATAACACAACACCTTTGTTTGCTTTACCTAAATGACCTCAGAGTAGGTGATGTTTGAGGCACTTACTGTTGTTGTTGTTAGGTGCCGTCGAGTCGGTATCCGACTCATAGCGACCCTCATAGGGTTTTTCAATGGCTGACTGTTTCGGGATTGCCTTGGGGAGGGACTTACTCCTTATAGTTAAATCATAACTACACTTCACATTACAAAGAATGAACATAAATTACATATAAAAAATAACATAAATCATAAAGTAGGAGTTGACATGTTCCTGAGTGAATCATAGTGCCAAACTGTACATTGTGTTTCTAAGGTATACTTGCATGGGAATGGTGATGATGGTTCAGGAGTAGTAAATAAAGGAACCTCTTAGGGAAAGGCATTGCCCTGCCTAACCCTGATACCTGACATAGTCCTTCTACTCTCCAAACATTAGAAATTCATTCACATTAAGAAGTTCCTTAAACAAAAATATATTTTGGAAAAGACTTAAAAGTCATTTACACCTTTGGACACTTCTCTGCTTTAATGGAAAGGTCTGTTTCCCCTTAATTAAAAGAATGCTGATTTTCTTTGGGGGAAATGAATAAGTAATCTTGCAACACTATTTCCAGGACAAGAACATCTCAGGTGGGATAAAATAGTAAGGATTTCAAGAAAACAGAGAACAGTATAATAAATAGCATGTGCTTGATGTACAGGGAGATGGTAGTAGCATTGGTTAAGGAAAAACATGTAGAGAAGAAGATAGGAGGGTTCTGATGCCATACTTTGCTTTAAAAAATAAAAGATTGTTTGGACGTGATAATAGTTTCACATATTAAAAATTATTTTATTTATCTTGACATAGCTACAATAAGCCTGGTCCAAAACAATCTGTCTAGGGATTAATACATATTCATATGTCCTTATTTTGAAAGTTTTGGTCAAATTTTTTTCTGAAGGAATGCAAAGAGGGCTCTCAGCTCATAACATACGACTTGCAATGTGAACGCAGTGGGAAAGTGCACATTTGTGCTGAAAAAAACCCTATCATAACACATGGCTGTGCTTCAGCCAATGTCAAGCTTAAAAACAGAAGGAGACGTAATCAGTATGGCTGGCCAATTACATTGTGATCTGAAAACACCAGTGATTTATTAGTTGCTATTAGCTAGCCAATTCCTCTTTATTTGATCTGTGTATTTATTAGTTACAAGCATATGTAAGCATGTATTATTCTACTACAAACACTGTTTTTCAACCTCTACTTGTCTTTTTATATGAGAATACAATTGAATAATTTGCATTGTGATTACCTTTTTTTAAATAAAAAAAAATCCTGCAACTGGAGTTAAATTTCACACTGCTTTTCAACCTTGAAATGAACGTAAATCTGAAACTAATACAAAAAGTGTAAATATTTCCATATTTAGGTTAATGTTTAGCAACAGAAAAGAATAACTTGTTTATCTCTGAAAACAGCTTTCTTCATCTAAACAAATGAGTAGAATAAGATTAAGAAAAACTCGTTTGGGTTTCTTAGATGTACACACATATTCCAATTTCCTTTTGCACAGTGACTTTTATGCAAATGTGTACCATACAATCCTCTGACCTCTTTTACTACTATCACACTGTGACAATGACAATTCAATAATTGAAATGGTACATATCTGGTATAGTTTACTTTAAATTGCAAAGTTGGACTCAGGCCTATTGAAATGAAAATACTGTGACTCACTGTGAACTCCAAGCTGATGGAGTTATTATTTCTTATTAGTCAAAACAGCAAAACAAGGGAAGTGAAGATAATTATTCCAGTTTTATTTTCGTCCCGTATGCTTCCCCCAATGTACTTTGTCATTCTCCTCTGTGACCCTCCCCCACATCTTGATTTTAGTTCTTAACCTGGATTCTTTCATCTATAACATGAATAATGAGAAAACCCAAAAGATGCTTCTTGGAGGAATGTTACACTAAAAGTTACCTAGGACTAACTCCCCTGCATGATCCTGTGCTCACCATGGAGACAAGCCACTTGCTCACTGCTCTCAGCCAATTTGAAATCCAAACATGAAAACAGCATTATGGAATTCAGACAGACTCTTCTGCTTCACTCTTCACAGATGCAGGAAGGAAAAAAAGCTCGGATAATTAAGCTTTTGACTTTGACTCAGCAAAGCTGTGAAGATCTCACTTAAAAACATGCATAGTAATAGGAGCGTCAGTAAAGTGCAGGTACAAGGAGTGCATGCGTATGTGCTGCCCAGCACGGTGGTTAGACCAATCAGCTGACCAGAAAAGTCCCAGCCAAACAGCCAAGAATAAACTCAAGGGTAAATCTGAGATATTGCCAAACTCTTACTTGTTCTTCCTCAGTTTCAATGTGTAATTCTAAGTAGTTTTCAATCTATCCTTCCACTAGACTCTTCAGAAAAAGTTTGGAATCATTTAAGAGGGAGAACAGATTGCAATACATTTTTTAAAGTGAAGATTAGAAGTATAGGAGCTTCTTGAATACATTCCTCGGTTTACTCATTGGTCCTCTATTGATCCTACAAACATTTATTGAGAATCTATTATGTGACTATCAACTAACTATACTTTTTTAAAAATGCAAATAATGATATTAGAAGAATATCATCAAATCTTATAACTTATTTAGCTTAAAAGTATCTTATGTCTACACTTAAATGGATGTGTAGAGATGTGTAGAGATAGCTAAATATACGTAAATATATCTTGCAAGACCAATTATATAGTTTTTATTAGCCTTACTTTAAATATATTTTCATACATCAAAAGTGAAGGTTGGGGCAATCTGAAATTTCCTTTTTTCTTCATTTTCCTTGACTATTTTGCTTCATCATTAACATTTCTGGAGGAAAACTAAAACTGCAATAGTGCTTCAGCTTTATAGAATTTCACTTGAAGAAATGAGTAAAACTTTTTAACAATAACAAAGTTACTTTTTAAAAAACTAAGGAAAATAACACTGCCAAAAAATGAATACAGCTTTGTTTGTTTTCGCAGTCATCGTTAGCAATAGACATAAAGGTATTCTTTTTTTGAGTCCATACATATGGAAAGATCATCAACACATTCTGCCTCTGGGTTCTTTGGCAAAATACCATAGCCCACAAGCCATCTACCTTAAACATGAAAGGAAAGGTGTTGTTCTGGTCAAATAAAGAAATAATTTTTACTAGCATACGTCTAATGTTAAAGCTGCCTAAATCCTGCCAAATACATTAAAACAACATCTGTAAAACAGATTTTCATTAAATTGATCAGTTTAAAGTTAGGCAGCTAGGCAGATGAGGCTTTTACGCTAACCCTTAACCTTTAACTTTTAACCTCCTTAAACTAGAATAAAGGCACACACTCCTTTTAGGTAATACTGCTTCAGCTTGGCAACGCAAGGGGTAAAGTGGTTTATTCAAACTCAAATGACACAACACCACATTTGGAGTGGTATGAATCAATAGGTTGTCAATAATGAGAAAAGTTGTTTTCTTATAGCTCTGTATTTCTCTTACAACTACTTGTCACTTTCTTCTAATGTCTAAATAATTCACAGTGCAAAATGCTGTAAATTAAACTCAGGTTTATTAAACGCAGGAGATTATCATTTAGTCATAAACTTTGAAACTATTTTAAGTTTAATTTTAATATTTTAGCCAGATAATAAACCATGATTTTGTTTTCCAAGCTCAGGCCAAATGCTAGGTTCTCAAATAAAGGCAATTAATGTTGCATATGAACGAATTTTATTTTGCCAACACAAGCCAACCAGGCTTGCTAATATCCTCATTACTGTGCCTGAAAATCCTCTTATGTCTGACTCGCAGTTTCAGAAATCATTTTGGAAATGCCATGCTCAACACACTACTACACTGAGGCATTTTTTTCTAGTTATTTCTAGAAGTAATGTATGCTCCTTGAAGGACATTGTGAAACAATATAGTTGGATTGTCTGATACCAGGTTTCAGTTGTTCACATATTTCTCTTTACTCTTCTTTTAATTCGAGGTAAGTTCATTCCAAGTACTTTTTTGTTTGTTTTCTGACCATATTTAAGTGGTGTTCTAAGGAAGGATACTTCAGTATTTCATAGACAAGCAACTTAAAAAGAATATATTTTTTATATGATTTATGAGATCTTTAGAGTAAGAGTATATCTTTTGGTTGTGTGATCTAAAGCAATCTTGGCTACAAAGCCCTCTTTATAATCAAGGTTTGATCTCAATTGGTTGTTATAAATTCAAACACAACATCCAAGTCGTCCTGCAAGAAACTTCAAGAGTAACTCTGGCACTTAGCAAATCGTCCTACAGAGAATGAGGTGGTCAATCTGTCTTTATGGAAGGCATAGATAAACTTAACACATACAAGACACACACCTACACACATTAAAAATTATAAAAGAATTTGATTAAGTAACCTTTCCTGAGAAAATAAATAATAACACTCTTCCTTTCGTTAGGTTCCCAAGCGACAGTGATAAAATAAAATAAATTATAGATTTATATCTTCTATTCACAACATGTTAAAGTGTTAGAACAACTATATGAATATAAACACACTTCATGAATATTCTACATTGCTCCCAGGGTCTAAATCTATTATTTATACAAACTTAATGTTTGTTTTTTTTCTCCTAGGTATTCTAAAACTTTTAATAGGTCAGATATCAAAGAAAAAGTAGACAACTGAACAGTTGTCAATTATTGCTACAAAACCTATGAATTCTAATACAATTAATCCTTTATGTTATATTTTCAATAGTGCCATGTTAGAAGCATTTCGTCTTATATTAGGGGCTGTACTCTCCACAAACTGTGTATCCAAAATCTAGTATTTTCGTTATTGATCCACAAAGTGCCAATATCACAGGAATAGTATTACAAGTTCTCACATGGAGTCTTTAGATTTTTATGCATAGTACAACCATCTAGAATTTGAACTTGAAGAAACAACCTAAGCACATAGCTCTAAACCAAACCAAATAAACAATTCCTGAATCTAACCCAGATGGCTACATCTGCTGTTTTTGTTGTGTTTGTAACTTTAAGTAAGATTAGAAAGTCTTATAGGTATTATAATCATTGGTTGACTCCTGATAGTATAGTTATCACTGATTTCTAGTATAAATCAATAGATAACCTTGCAAAATGGATTTTGTAATCATATTTAGAGCTTGTTACAATGACTAATGGTTTGCAATATTTTCTGAATTTTAATATTGTCTAGACCAAAAGAAGTTTTTAATAAGTTACCAAGTTATTCATCATAGAAATAAATGTGTTATATTTGTACATAAGCCGCTACAATCATGACAATCCAGTCAACAAACGCCAGAAAATAAGTTAATCAGTAATTAGGGTTTAGAAAATGTCGAGACAAGTTGTGCAATAAATGATGTTTATCACTTGCATGTATGCATTACATCTGCATAGTTTTCGCCCGTAAAGAAAAAAGTGTACTTGCCATTTTATGAGCATAGTTATCTTTACCACACCCTTTGGAGGGGAAATAAAAACATTACTAGTTGGCAAGACAATCCAGCAAGACAACAGCCAACTTTACTTTAAAAGAGTTTCAACTGATGCTATGGGAGCATGTGCTTCCTCAATGTTACTGAGCGTGCGCACACACACAAAAAGACCCAGTATGTTTGGATCATCTTGCTCGTCACCAAACAAATGATACATTCACAGGACAGGACACTGTTTTTGTCCTCTGCTCCCTGAAACCATTAACACTTAGCCAGGAATGGTGCTATATTTTTGTTTTTTAAAAATAGTAAAAGAGATTTTTAAAGCATTATTTTATTTTTGACAATACTCAGAAAAGTTATTTTTTGCAGTGAAGCCAATGAAGCAATCCATGTCACTGAGATAGGTAGAAATGCGACAAGTAGCAAATGTTTTAAATAAACTCTACACTGATGTATATTTTAATTCACTTTTAGTAATGTTAACCAGAAACAGTGTACCTTGCCCCCCCCCTTTCTTTAACTTGCAGATTTGTGCTGCAAGCTCTAAAACAGTTAATTCCCGTGTCTACTCTGTGCCAAGGGAAATAGATGTCACTGCTTACCTTGTAGAGCTTCAGGGCCGCCTCGTGCCTGTGATTGGTGGTATGCAAGCGTAATTTATCCACACTATTGGTATAGTAGTCGCAGGCGTTACATTTTAGGTGAACGGGGTTGCCAATGGCAATGCACTTCAACCTCCACTCATTGCTTTTACCCCCTTCTTTAATGTGAGCCACCAGTTGATATTTCTGCATATGTTTATCAGTCTTGCAGTGGAGCTGGAAGTTGGCTTTCAGCTGAGTGTTGTAGTTACAGAGCTTGCACTGGTAGATATCTCCAATTATAGCCCTCCATTCCTCTTCAGGGAGAGAGCGTTCACTGCTCACATGCACACTTAGGGCCTCCAGGCTGTCAGAGGTGAATTTGTTGCAAACAGCACACTGGAATAGCTTCAGCGCTGGGTCACTGATATAAGGTGACAGCTCTCCTGCAGTAAGGAGGGACAGGTCATCACCCATTAGCTGACCACTGGCAAGCCGGATTTCAGGCGGCAGCTCATTATTTACTACAGGGAAAAAAAATTAAAAGGAAAAATAGAGACTAGAAAACACAGCACACACAAAGGAATCTGTAAAATAAAGTCTTGACAAGGAATATGCTTTCTCTAGAGCTTAAACTATAAAAAGCTGTAATAGGATTGAATCAGGATCAATTACAATCATCCCTTTCAACTTCTAAATTCCCTCATCAGATAGCTTTAATTACTCCTACTGGGCATGATGTCATCCTGAAATTTGTATTTTCCAGAGCAAGTTGATCGGTACCATAACAAAACAGTCACATGCTTGCAATTTAAGAACTTAGGTAAACTTAGATAAACAGTAATTGTTATTTCCCAATTTGTCTTAAAGCTAAATGAGATTTGGCTAATACTGTATGCATGGTTGTAATCTACTGCCAAATACCTGGCATAAGGTAATGGTATTATTGTTAGTTTAATTATCTTCAATTATAACCATTAAATGTTTTTTCAAAAATAATTCAAATAATGGTAGATCATTTTAAGTTCAAGTTTGATATTTTAGGGAGTAATCATCAAAATTGAAACTGTAAACCTGGTTAAGTATAGCCAATCATGACAAGCAGCTAATGCAAAATTAGCATTTGTTAACCTATTGAATGAAGATAAAGTTTGCTAACTTCTCATATGCTACCATTGATCCCTTACTTCTTTCCTCTCTGAAGTTAATTTAGCCTTAAAGTAGAAGCAGGACTAGTCTGTTTATACAGGTTAAAAAGAAAGTCCTTTCCAGTAAACTGTCCCCAATTTGGTGGCACTCATCACTGTATCAGGGTGCCTTGTGCCAAATCAAAATGTGATTGGAAACTAACCGCAGCACACAACAGTAAATACCGACCAAGCCCTGGTGCCAAAGCTGCTGCTGTCGCCGGATCCAGCTGGAATGGATTGATCATGAGCTGAGGGTCGGCGGGGTTTTCCAGCTTCATGCCAGTCAGGCCTATGTTCTGGGCTAGGTAGTACTGATAAAGCTCTGCTTCTGCTGGGGCAAGGCCCAAGTGCAGGTTATGCTGGATCTGCTTCATGTTCTGCTGCAAAAGCATCATATTATGCATGTGCTTTTCGCTGGTCATATGAATCCGGAGGTTCCTGGCAACGTTGGTTTCGTAATCACAAACCTCACAGCGCCAGGTGGGTTTCTGTTTGGGTTTAGACGGAGAGGGTGTTCCACAGCCACTGAGGCTGGTGTTGGGGGCTGGGGCAGAGTGGCCAAACACCTGCTCGCCGTTGCCGTTTTGGAGATTCTGAACATTGTTCAGGTGCTTGTCTGACTGCATATGAATACTGAGGTTGCCTTTGGTAGTGGTAGAGTAGTTACAAACCTCACAACGGAAGGGTTTATAGCCACACGTGTAACTCTCTCCCCGGGCAAGCCTGGGGTGAGGCTGTCCAGTCTTACAATAAACACAAGAGCCACCTGGCTCGGGGTGTTTCTCCTTCATGTGGGCCTCCAGGGTCTGCTGATATTTGTAGTGCCAGTTACATTTGGGACATTTGAGGGTTTTGCATGAGTTCCTTGAGTGCATCATAGTCATATGACCACCAAGAGACCTCGAAGACCCCAAAACTGTGTCGCACTTTGGACACTCAATGCCGCTGCCTGGCGAGCCGTCTCCTCCAGGCCCTGGCGTGCCAGGCGTACTCGGGGTGAAGCCATGCTGGTGAGCAGTCACTGGACTATCTTCGTCTCCCCTGGCTGTTTCGCTTGGATGAGCTGCTGTGACGCCATCTTTACCGGCACTTCCATCTGCAAAGTCCTTGCCACTGACGCTGTAGTTGTTAGCGACACTGCCACTGGCCCTGACGGCAGCAGTGTGTTTTTTCTTTTCTGTGTCATCAGAAACAGTCGCCGAGGAGGACGAGGTACCCTTTTCGATAAATTTTAGCACACTGGATGATAAAGGAGAAATGCTTTGGTTTAAGAGAGGGAAATCTTTGTTACCAATACTATCGGTGAGTTCGCCTAGTACCTCCTCGTCGTCGAGTTCATTGGAGTACGCGTCCTCTTCGTCCTCATCTCCCGGGTCAGTGGGTTCGCTTTTGACAGGGCACTCTCCGTTTGGGTGTAAGACGGTGCTTTCTTTTGGCCTTTCACAGTTGTTCCCTTGGTCTTTGCTCTCTGACATCTTGCTAGACTCAGATGGTGAGTGGCTGAGGGAGACAGAGGTAATTGGGGTGTTCACTACTAAACTAGACAGCCCCCCCAGATTCACTTCAGCCTTTGGCATTTGGGTGATCCCCAGCGGCTGCTCTGCGGAGCTCGAGGGGCTCGTGCTTCCTTTTAAGAAGGCAAAGCCAGCCGGCAAGGAGTCACCATTTTCAACATGAAAAGCGCTCCATAAACCGCGGAAGGTTGGATCAGGTCCTATGAGGTTTGTAGTAGAAAAATGGGGATAAACAGAAGTGGATTTTTTTGGTTCCAGAAAGCTTATAAGAGGTTCTTTATCTTTGCCAATCCCCTGTATTATGGCGGAGACGCATTTATTACTGAGGAGCTTCTGCTCCTCGTCATTGAGGGTCATCCGATGATCATGCACAGCATGGGTTACAAATGACCTGATATAACCAAAAGACAACTTGCACAAGAAACACATTAAAACAGGTTTCCTTTTCCCATCGCTAACACAACCATCGAATTTGGACAAGTCCACATTGTTAGGGACATCTTTGGACACACAGGAGTTTTTGGCTGAGCCATCACTGGTTAGATAGTCTTTCTCTCTCTTGTGTCGGAGATCATAGACACGGAAACTGTGCAACACAGGACCAACTCCTGCTAATGCTGAGGTATTTGGGAAAGCCTGATCGGCTGTAAATGGTTTCCCGAGGGATGAAGCGATATGAAAAGTGTTGATGATCTGTGGGTAGAACGACATAGGTGCAGAAGCGGACTGATCGCTCTTCTCTCCAGCAGATGCCAGGGAATCCAGAAACATCGCTGTAGAAAAGAGTTTGCTGTTTGCCCCAGTCTGTGCATTCTGCCCACTTTCTTTGGAGTCCTCAATTATATATGCTGACCCATCAGGCTGGTAAACTATCTCCCCTGTTAAATTCTCCACGTCACTATCCTCTAGCTCGCTGATTTCACTCTCGTTGTCATCCTTCAGGACAGGAAGGCGGGCATTAGGGCAGTGGTGTTCCATGTATTTCTGTAAACTGGGAAAAGAAGTGGCACATTCATTGCAGGGTATCTCCTTTGCTGAGGTAACCTGAGTGGCAGCTGCATTCTCCACGCTGAAACCCAGCAAGACGTCACTTTTGCGCTCATCCGTTTTCAGGTTGTCATCTGTGGAGCTGTTTTCCCTGTCAGGCTCCATCCCTGCAACTTTCTCTGGCACCTCATTATCAAGTTGTGTCTTTCCACATAGCTTTGATGTGCTCTGCCCATTTTCCTGCCTTGAGATAGGAGGGGAGTCACAGGTTTCCATGGCAATTGCTACATGGGGATCTCATTTCATCCAGCCTGTCAGGGACCTGGATAAAAAATAAGGTGAGAGAAGCCATTTTTATTAAATAATAACACAGCTCACTAATAGCCCATCACTAATTTACAACTGCTGTAAACTTGGCTATCCAAAAAGATGAGGAGGAAAACTTAAAACCATCATACCTATCTATCACAGATAGACTTTGTATAAATGTAGCAAAATAATGTAGATGACTATCACAGGCATGCCTACACAGCCAAGATGTTTTTGAAATCACTGTAAGCATTCACACTATGTCTAAAATTTGTGTCCGTAATCCTGATCTTTCTTCATTCCTGTCTTCCGAAAAAAATATGTACCATAAATAATGCTTTAAAGCCCCCTCTACCCTAGTAGAAATATAAATGGCATTCATATACAGCAGCAGTAATGGAAGAAAGAACAACACAAATAATTTGTCAGTTTTTGCATTTACCTTTTCTTTATCAGGCAATGAGTGGAAGGAGATGATGATTATGGGAGGGAGACCAACAAATAAAGGAACCTTAAAATTAGAAATATTACAGTCACCGGCAGCGAGACCAAACTCTTCTGTGGTTTTCATTTCCCCAGTAAATCAGCTTACTACAAATCTTCCCTGGGCAAAAGCTCTCAGCAGGTATCTGGCTGGCCCTGATTAAGCACCAATCACAATTCTTCCCCACACTTCAGTCACCTCAATGGGCAATAGAACAGAAATTAATATTTACTGCAACCAGTCCTATCATCCTGGGGGACAATCACATTCACTCAGTGTTTTTTTTTATATTTTTTTTCTGCAGTATGAACACTATTTCAAATACCATTTTGATGTTATCAATCCTGGTGAGTTGCCCATCTCTCAACCACTGCCTAAGTCAACATCTCCCCTGGCTTAACAAATCATGAGCAAGCACTCCGGATGAAAAGTCTTCAATATTTTTAAGGCATTTTTTTTTTTCATGCAGGCATCTTAGACCATAAACTCCATTTGTTGAGGATAAGATGCCCTCTATAAAAGCCATATCAATTTCTGACAGCAGGGTAAAGTGCCAGGGGAAAGTTGGGCACATGTCGGTAAAAAGTGTGTTCGTGTGTGTGTGTGTGTATGTGTATACACACACACACAAGGTGTGCACATGCCTAGAAACCTCAGCTACTGCAACAGCAGCTTGACTACAACTAAGATTCTCTGCGTCCCTGCAGATCTCTCAGTTTGCAGAATGATGGCACTGTACACAAAAGTTGAGTGGTCTGAAACTTTAGTGTTTATTTTTGGCCTGTGACATAGGCACTGCCTTGATTTTATGAAACAAATAAGCAGCCTTCTTTCAAATCTTAAAATTGAAGGGACTCGTAACTTCAAGCTCAAGAAGGCCTTAGTTTAAAAGAATCAACACAATCACATATCCTGACAACTTCTGAAACAAGGAAGGTTAATGTTGCTATATTACATTGCAAATTATATCAGTTATGGCAGACATGCACTATCTAAGCCTAGATGCTCCTCCAACCCCTGTATTCTGGCATTGTCTTCACAGTGGCTGAGAGCTAAGAAGAAAACAAAACAGAAGATTAGGTTCATTGACATTACTAAGCATTTTAGAAATTCCTTTCAAACAGTTCTTTTAACAGGTAGATGTCATTGAAGGCCACTGACATACTAAGTATAAAGAAAAGCTATTTAATGCTCTCCTTACTGTAATCAAATCTAATTTTTTTCATCTAAATCATAGAGCAAGTGATCAGTTTAGAATACATCAAATGATCTAAATAGATTGAAAAAGAAATCAAACTTCGTTTTGGTATCTGAGATGGTTAAAATGACATTCTAATTGCTTAGGAATCAAACATCACAAAGCTTAGTGTGTAATTTTAATCATTGATGAGCTCCAGGTTAATTATCCTCATGGCATGCATGCAGCTTTTAAAGCCCTCTGAAATAATCTGATAACCATAAGCCTGAAAACCTAATAATTTTCTAATTAGTCCACAAACATTAATGTTTACCTTTGCATTTACCAGTTCTGCACAATGTATACATACTGAAGGCAGCCTAAATACTTTAAATATAATCCCCTGCTGGACTGAAAGAAATGAGGAAGGCAGGAACATACCAGAGATTTGGAGTGAAAGCAAGGTAGTAAGTTAATGATACTATATTAAAATATAATAAAGTTCCAGAAGCCAGAGTGTTTTTTCCCCAGTGATAAGATAATGGGTTCAGCTTGATGCATATATCCAATATGTAGAAGAAGATTCACCTTCACTATAAAAAGTGAGAAAAAGCTCCCAAACATTTTATAGTTTTGTAAGAGTCTCTAAACTATTATTAAATGAATTCCATTATGTACTTATCAATACTACAGTTCTCAGCCCACAAGAACAAATTTTACGAGAATTATTACACACATTCAGAATGTACCTCAAATGAGTTATATGTAATATGCAGTTAATAATTTTGGCCAGATGCCACATGGACTCGGCAATGTATTATGTCAATATTTCTCTATATAAGATAGATGCTGTCTTCTTGTTTTTCCTTAAAAGAGCCAGAAGTAACTTTCAAAAGGATAACTCCAAGCTATATGAAGTAAGTATGGAAATTTTGTTAAAGAATCCATCACAGATCAAACAAATGTGTTAAGATATTTTTTGTTATAGTACTTCCATACAATTTTACACAAAATTGCCTCTCAATTTCTTCTCAATGAGCTACATATTAATCAGAAATTAAGTCAAATACATAAGTCTTCTATGGAGGCAAATTTACATTTCATTCTAAAGCCAACAATAATAAAACTATCTAAACTGACATAGTAGTAATATATTACCTGATTTTACTTTTTTTCTGTAGTTATAAACTATAGCCATAGCAATGTTTATCAGTATATTGTGATAGCATAATGTTAGTTTGTATGGCTAAAAAGTTATTGATATCAGTATGTACAGTGATGCTGAATATGATGTTGATTTTACTGTCATCAATGTCAGATGAAGCTTTTCTTTCATCAATGTGATCCATTTAGAAAATTTATGCAAGTTTTATAAAAAGTCCCAGCGTAAAGACCACAAACACGATCAATTAACTTAAACAGTAGAATTCATTCCAAAATGACTGGGTAACAAGTTAACTCACTATAAAAGTTGTTTCATCATTTTAGCTGTCTTCTATTTCATCATCACCAATTCCTACTCACAACTGCTAAACATTCTATTTTTAAAAATCATCAAAGTATGCAAGAAATTCTTAGGAGAGAATTTAATATAATTTTAATGTTAAATGCAGAGAATACATACCTGCTGGTCTGCTTAGAATATATGTGCACATTTTTTGGTAGTCTCAGTAATTCACAAGATCAGTGACTTTGAACATATCAAATCTCTTTTTCGGAAATAATGGACAATATGCAGAAAATAACTAGTTTTACTCCTGCTTTGCTTTCGCCTGCAGTCACTGCTGCCTAAAGTCTGTTCTAACTGACCAAACCCACCTACAAGGAGCCAGGCTAATGAAAGGGGGTGCTTTCTGAACAATAGAAGAATTCCTTTGCATTCAGCAGCAGAGTTCCCATTAGAACCCAAAATCAGAGAGGCCAGTTTTACTTCTGTTTTTTAATTGAGATTGTCCCAGCCCTCTTCTACGGTCCAGTGAGACAGTGCTTGTGAAATGATTAAAAAGAACGTGATCTGATCAAGAGGCCAGAAGAATGGGAAAGGAATGCTAGGTTAGGCACTCTGCTAAGTGCTGGGAAAGAAGACCAAGGCACTCCTTAGCCTATTGTTTTTATTCTCATCTGCTCTTTAGCCATCTCATAACACTTCGAGTCTTTACTCCATTTTCAATGGGTTAAAAGTTGTCCACTTACAAGAGAATTTGGTAGTAAGTTACAAATAAAAAAAATAGAAAATAAATAAAAATCCTTGAATTATATCAAGTTTCCAAAAGGTCATCACTGTCTCTGCTGTGGCCTTTTCCCCATTCCAAATCCTCTATCAATATGTCATAGTGAGTTAGGCAAAGACAAAAGAGAGGCGCAGTGTGAAAACGGCACATATATCTAATCCTGACAAAGCAATGAATAGACCTTCACAAGTATAATTATACTTGTTTATTTGTTGCCACGTACAGAGAACTGATGAAAAAAAATCCATCAAAGTGGTATTATGCAGACACCAAGAGCTTCTTTTCTTTGGTTGCTAAAGCCACATTGAGGCTTAAATTCCTTATTGTTAAATTCAGAAGAAAGAAAAAAAAGATTTTTGGCTGGGCTTTTTTTTTTTTTTTTCATCAGTTGCTGACAGATCTTTTGTATACCAAGCTGTATTAGTTCACACTGCTACCTCATTTTTACCCACGTTGGAATTCATAATTACAAACTACTGTAAAGAAGCTTTTAAGAGGGTGTGGTGTGCTGACCATGAGAAAAAAGTAATGAAACTGTCCTTTTCTCACTGTCTCTCTTTTGATATATCAAAACACAGGTAAAGTAGCTGGGTGGAAGCAGCAGTTATGTCAGAACACATCTTTGATCTCAATCCTTTAAGGTGGTTTTCTTTAAGCCCGCTTTCTCTACGATTTGCTTATTTTTGTAGATGTTTAGTATTTCATAAAAGATTGCATAACTTCTTTCCCATTGCAGTACTAAAAATGTTAGCAAGAAGGAAAGCAAATACAAGGATGCCAAAGGGTTGAAAATACTAAGTAAAAAGGTTTCAAATCCAACTATTAAGGGGCCATTATGTTCCAATAGACACTAAATCAAATAACTTAACAAAAGCACATTTTTAGAGGTGGGATGGGGAACTAAGCAAGCTTTTTCCTTACAGGACAGAAATATATCAAAGTAAATGCAATCTGCATAGTTAATGTTTGTGAGCTTTACAATTTAAAACAGAAAAGCTGTAATTTTTCTTTGCTGGCAATCTGGAAACACTCTGGAGTTAATTACAGCTGATTCGGAGTGAACCACACAAACAAAGACCAGTCTATGTCCAGACAATTATACTGCATTAACCAGCTTAGAGCTTCCTGCTGATGTTTCAGGGCTCTTCTGTTACACCCTTCTACCTTCCCAGCACGAGAGAAAATGCTTCTGCAAGAAGGAATTAATGAAGAGAACTGCAAAAGAATGTGTGACGACCTCTCCTGACACGGCAAAAACTTTCCACCCATGTCATGACAAAGGGGAGAAGGTAATTAAGTTTGAATAGAAGGATGTAGCCAAATATATTCAGCATTTAAAACAAGCACATTTTTAAGAAGGAAAAGGTTACAAAGACAAGGATGAGTATGCGAGTCAGCTAAGTCATTTTCCTGTTTCCCTCTCATTTTTCTCATTAAAACCTAAATTAACTATTTAACGAAGATTTGTTCTCTTCTCTATAAATAGGACCCTTCTGGTTAGTGTGTAGTCTCCTCCCTCTTTGATTCTTTCTCTTCCTCTTTTCCTACCCTCCTTTCCACTCATTCTTTCTTGTATCTCTAAAGCTACATGGACTTCATAGGATGACTACATAGAATTAAACATATGTGCTGCAGAACTAAAGAGCTAAGGTGTACTTTACCACTGAGTCCAATAGTCCTTAATTTGATTAGGTGTGGGAAATAAGAATTTTACTCAGTTTTCTTTACAACTTTAATTAAACTCCAGCTACCTTCCTTAGAGGAGAATCAATAACTACTCTTTAACCAAATTTCACTATTCTATCACTCATTTTATTTGTTTGCTTCAGGAAATTTCATAATCAGTGGACAAGATGGACTTAATACTTTAGCTACTTCTATAAACAAACATTGGTATTTTAACCGATCTAGTTGATTTCTAATTTTCTTATTCATTCTAATTGAAGAATTGAATAGTTTGCATTGGTGTGAGTTAAGGGCATGAACTGTAATTATGTTCAGTGTCTCTTTCTGATTCTTTCTTTGATACTGTTTTGCTACTATTCCAGCTGACATTGGGGCTTTGTAGTGATTGCTTCATTAAAGGATAAGGATGTCCTAATCAGCTAAAGTATTACTAGAAAGAGGTTGTTTGCCAATACTTTGAGAATACACTGACTTTTTTTTTTTTGAGTCCTGTAATGTATAAAACGTTGCTTCAAAATGGCCAGTGATTCAGCCATACTTAAGTATTAATCATCTTCCCTGTGTCTCTTCTATGCAAAATAGGATTAGAGTTAAATGACTATATGATCCTTTTAATTTTTCTTCTTTAAGTATAAACCTATAAACCAATTGGATATGACACTAAAATACTTATAAATATACTCCCTGAAAATACCAAGAGGTTGTATAAATTACTCTGTTTCATGAGCATCTCAATAACAGGCAACATCATTTTCCTTTTTTGGATCCTCTTCCTCAGTCCCCATCATATTTGAAAGTTCAAGTGTATAACACTGCTAAATATAAAGGTTTAACATGCAATCCTTTAGTTTTCCTTGAAAAAATCTGGAGTACATTAATCATTTTTGGAAATTTATAAGTCATAAATGCCATGTCTTTTGTACATTTATATTGCTAGTGTTTAAAATATAATTGACTAATCACTCTGGCATATACACAATCTGAGTGTTTAGTTGATAACGCTTTTAAGCCATCACATATTGACATTTGAAAATTCATCTTAATTGATTTTATTAAGGTATATATAGCTATAGAGTTTGGGCCCCAAGAAGAGATTTACTTGATTATTGAAAACTATTGCATACATTATTTATCTCACATATAATGCAATGATAATATAGTCTGACACATATCTGTACTTTCCTTCTTTGTCTACTCATATATAAAACCCACTATTAAACTACTAACAATTGAGTATTTGAAAGAGAAAACAATTGCATTTGTATTTCACTATTGCCACCAATATGATCTCATAACCAATATAACAATAAATGTAATAGTGTAAGTACATTTTATTAAAAAAAGTCATTCTTTCTAGGCTAAACCTACCACAATTATCTTCATAAAACTAATCACAGGTCAGGTATTCCAGCAAACATTCCTATTCTCTGAGCAATGATTTCAATGCTTTTACATGATTTGAAATAGTTTTAATGAAGAAAGTTATATGCATGATTCTTTAAATCACTACCAAGTGCCTCTTACTACATAATATTCTTAGTCTACCAAATATGTCTCCTTTTATATTCCATGTAAATATTTTAAATTACTTTATATTAAAAACCACATTAGGACTAGCATAATAGAGAACAGAAGTGGAATGCCAAGTTTTCTTCTGGATGAAATATTGGCAAATTTATGTTTGATCACTAAGATTAGTTGGTTATTTTATTTCTATTTTGGAGAGACTTATGTTGTTGTTCTTCTTTTTTCTTTTTCTTCTTTCTTTCTTTCTTTTTTTTTTTTTTGCCCTAAAGTTAATTTGACTGCTGCCCATCAGTGAAGTGAGCAATTCAGTAATTAACTTTTGTGTTTTAGATGTATGAACTTTAATTAGATTTCATTATAAACAAACAAACGTCAACCATAATTATAAGCTCCTTGGTTTACCCACATATTATCCCTTTTCAAACAAACTTGATGTCAGACAAATTAAAATCAAGCAGCCAGCAATTTTGAGTTGAATTTTACATGATCTGCTGGTAACCTGATTACTTTAACTTCAATATCATTACAGGAAAAGTATTTCAGGAAAAATAATTACAAGAATTCCAACAGGAGACAAGCTTAATTGTATTGATTCAAAAGATGCATGTTCAGAGGAACTACGTTGAAGGAATAATGTTATCTCAAATCTACAGTTTCTACTAAAATGAAATTGTCTAGCATGAAAGAGCAATGATTAGTGTATGCAGAACTAGAGATATGAAACTAAATAATTATCTGGGCCCAATTATCTTGTACTTTACCAAAATATCAGTATGGAACAACTATAAGGCATGAGGTTTGCAGGTTTATTTACTGGCTGGTGTATCTATTAGGACCAAGAACAAGTGGAGCTGTCAGGACATAATGAAGGTAAATGATTAGTTAGCACCAAGCCTGAACTCTTCTTCAATGCAATAAGAGTTAATTAAAGTTTACCACCAAACATCAACCAAAGCAGGATGTTGATCAGGTTTCAGCATTAAGTGCAAACAGACAATAGTTGGCAGCAATTAGTGTAGCTATCAAATGACATGCAATGATAATTATACATTTAAAACAGCTAAAGAGCTAGGGGAAAAACTAATCAGCCACTTTGAGGACAAATACTCAAAGGGCAGGAAGCAGGTATCAGATTATTTCACTTTAACACTGTAAATCAATAGAATTAAATAAGAAAAGGTTGTATGGGTACATTATCTGAAAGAGAACAGTTAACTGGACCTAAAATGAAATAAATCTGCTAGCATTGGTCTATCAAAGATAAGAACTTCTGTAACTAAAGAAAATAAGTTACTTTTCAATTAAAGCTTCAGAATGAACTCTGTGTGAATAAAGTTTAGATTCTTTGTTTTGTGTAAATTCAACAATGTAACAACTATTTCACCATAAGGATTATTATTTGAATTAAGTATTAACTTCCACTCTACTATACTGTCAGAAGTACTTTATACCTGAATGCTACCTTTGTGTATTCAAATATTATCTCCCTGAAAAGTTTTTAGATGGATGTAAAGATCAAAATTCCTTTAATGCAGCTAAACCTAAGATAAAAACCATGCATACATATTTAGCATATGTTATGCAGGTTTTCCTTCAATGCCATTCAAACCTATGACATCAGTCTTGCTGAAATCAATGATTCTCCCCACAACATATCCTTTAAAATAATTTTCATAATTCCTGTCATTTTTTCTATAGTTTCTAGACTGCAGCGTAGAGCATGTCTCCAGAAATGTGCTCATCCTCATGACCCCTACCTCCCTACTTTCTCAACTAATCTGTTATGCTAAGGATTTGTACACCATGTTGGCTAATCCCAACATTTCCCTGGAGCTAAAGCTAAACCATGGCCGACTCTCAGCACAAAAATGTCTCTCTCCAAAAGCCCTTTCGCCCCTTCAGCACTCATACACTCATTGTTCCTGACATTTTCACTTCAGCCATGACAAATGAGCTGATGACTCTGATGTGATTGCACAGGAGGATGGCTTTATCTAAAGATATATCATTAACTCTCATCACCATCTCGTAATGTGGCTCTTCTGGGTACTTGTAATGTCTTGTGAAAATTTGAGGAAAAATTTTTCTGTAAATATAGGCACTGTAAGTAATAAGAAACTAACTCCATCAAAAGGAGAAAAGTGAAGCCAAAGTGAACCAAATCAGGGGTAGGGAAAAGACTAACATTAAGTAAATGTTGCTCTGGGGATTTAAGTAACTTCACTCAACCTCTGCCCCAGTGCAAACCAGCTAGCTGACTGTCTTTTAAAGGTCTTTTCCCCTTATTCCCTCAACATGGGAGGCTGAAGCACAACACAATGTGTGAAATGACACAAATGAAGATTCACAGATAAACTTGGCTAATCAATAGGTAATCCAGCCCATTTCTTTGTCTCTAACTCCATGTAGTACCTAGTTTACTTTCAAAACTTTAATTTCCTATGTTATTAAATGTCTCCCAATTCACTTTAGTGGGAGGAGGGATTGTCAAAACCAATTTTACTCTGAGATCATTGTATTCTTCAATTAGAAAGAAGCATTATTTTTCCAACTATTATTAAATGTGAAACTCTTCAAGCTCTTTGAAAAGGAAAGTCTTTCCATTTAGCATAAAGACCATAACCTTTAGGTTAAGTAAGAAACCAAGTTCCAGTTGCATAGTTCTTGTTACATATACTATGGAGTTTACAAAGTAGATACTTGTTATAACCTCTTCTCTCCATTCATCTGAGGACACACAGCCAATCAGAGTCAACTCTCCCATAACAGACTGCGAGAAAAGAGGTCAGGCTTTGAGGTAAAGTGCTATTCACTCTTGGACCATGCAAGGAGCTCTTTATTCCTGTCTTTATTGGCATCAGTCCCCCTTCCCAGAGCAAGAACAAAGCCAAGTGCTCGTGTGAGGTTTATGAATAAATCAGAGGTGAGCCACTTTAAGTGCTGCCCATGATTTCCTTGTTGACAGTGAGCACTTAAACAGGCTTCTATGACCAGCAACTTCTGGCAAACCATAATGATTCCTAATCTGCACCCTGCTTCATTTCAAGAACAAAATAACTTACCCTTATTTTTCCTGGAAGTTTTCACCTTTCAGGCAAATTTTGTCTTATCTCTAACAGTTTACCTTTACAACCCCGGCACAGTCAGTCATCACAGAAACTAGAACACTAAAAAAAATTCTTTTGCTTGGGAAAACTCTACAAATTAAAAAAAATCTACAAAACAATAAATGATTTTTGTATTAATATTATTGCACTTTTGGACAGGGGAGGAGTTCAACCAGATAAAGTAAAAAACAAATGTTAAGTAATTCACTGAAGGGGACACAGGCACTCACACACACACACACACACATACACACACACACATACATGCACGTGCACACACACACACATGAACATGCATGTGCACATATATCAGGTCTCCTCAGCTGTGCTCTGCAGTTACATAATGTTTCCTGGAGTTTCTAATGAGCTTCAGTTTCCCTATTGGTTAAACATGGAGATTGTGCTCCATCCCTTCCAACTGCAACAATCTATAATTCTAATATAGAAACCCATTTAGATTGCACTGGAAGATAGTTTTCTCTATAGAATGTTCAAAGATGGGCCCAGCAGCTTTTAAGGTTGTATATTTCTTCTCAAGACCTAGGTTTCAAAAAGAGAAGTGGATTCCAGTGGTGCAATAAACTGATGTTTTTCTATGTGTGCTTTTAATTATCATTCATTCATCCAATAGATACTTATTGAACACCAAGGAGTTGTGGATACAGTGATTAAATAGATATGGGTACTGCCCTCATGGAGGCTGCAATGTCTTTGAAGAAATTCTTAACCATCATGAAAAGTGCTAAGAAATTAATCGATTTATTTTAATGAGGATATCCTCACCCTGATCAGTATTTAGTAAGTACTTACACTTAAGAAATATGCTTCAAATAAACTTTCAGGTCCAAGGCCTCATATAATGACCAGAACACAGGCCATGCATATATTTAGAAGAAATACTTTAACAGATATTATGAACCAAATATATATAAATATTAAGCAAAACTGAAACATGAAATTTGGAAATTATAATTCAAATACACTTATATTTCCCACAAAAACACAAGCAGTAATTTTGTGTGCTAATGTGCATGGTACATGTATCACAGTGGAAAATTATTAAGAATAAAAAGATTTTAAAAACGTAACAGAAATAGATTTCAGTTTCTAAGTGATCCAAAAATAGTATTTATATCTATATTAACTTTTAAGCATCTTATCATATTTGAATTGGGTAGTACTTCGTTAAATAATATATTATTATAAAAAGATAAAGGATGGTGATCTCCAAGGGTTAAACTAGAGGGACATTCATAACTTGGTTATAAAATCTTCCAAGAAAATTTAAGGTTTGTATAGACTTTACTGGGGCTGGGGTTTAGCTCCATTGGCAGAATGCTACCATATACGCTCTGAGGCCCTGGATTCAATTCCTGACACTATAAAAAATGGGATAAGGACCTGGAAGCCCACTCCAGAAACAATCCCAAAACAATCAACCATCAAAAACCCAATGAATAGCAGGGACGCACTGATATAGTGCCAGGCATGGCACAGAGTCAGGGAATGTTTCATTCTGTTGTACATAGGGTTGCTATGAGTTGGACCTGACTCCAAGGCACCTAACAACATAGACATTACTGGAGTTTTAATAGCTAGACTTCTTCTCTGGGTTGATGGAAATTTTGGACCATGGGATATCATGTAACAGGACCTATATTCCTTTCATGGAATTTCAAAATATCTAAATTCCAAATACATAGAAAGATGCTCCTATGACATCTAATGCAGTTTTGGTAAATCCTCTAATTCACATGCTTTTAAGCCATCTGGGTCAATTGCAAGACCAAAAGAAGCTTTGTGGTCTCTTCTATTATTGTATTTAATGGACTGTCTAGAATCTTGAGTTAATGTGAATTGACCAAGATCTGGATTATTTAAAAACTGTTTCTGCCCTAATTTGCTTCTTAGAAAAATGAAGAATCAGAAATGTGTTAAATGTCAGAAGCTCTCGAAACCAAACCAATGTGTGATGATGGAGTGGCAGATGATGTGGAGGACTTGCTACCTACCAAGCCAGATGCCATCGAAGTACCTTTCAGTCTGAAAACAATATGAGAAGAAATCTATTACCTCCTTTCCTACTCCTTAGACATATCCATGCTTAGCTTCTATCTCCTCTTGTTGTGATAGAGGAGTGATTCTACCCAGAGCATCTACATAGATTTGCACTTTAGCTGAGTATTATATTAAAACCCACTTCTGAAAACAAAAACAAACAAGAAAAACAAAGACCAAGAATCAGTTCCTAGCACATTCACTTATAGTTCATAACACTTTAGTCTTATGAAATCTTTATAGCAACATTGAGGAACAGAGGAGAAAACTGAGGCTCAGAAAGATTAAATAACTTAGATAAGGTCAACCATCACAGGAATTTAACCCAGGTGTCTTATAGAACTAACATTATTCCTATTGGTCAGTTTCCAAAAATTGAAGTAGATTTTCAAATATCTAAAATGTAAGTGAAAATAAACAAACTCATTTAATAAGGAAAAGGAATTCAAAATAAACAGAATCAAAGGAACTCCTGGCCTTAACTGTCATTCTTTTCTGTACACACTGCTGCCTCTAAAACATCACAGCCTTGTATTCATTTACTTTCCTTACACAGAACAGAAACTTTGCTCTTGTTCACACCATGTTCTTGATTATTAAGAATGCATTTTAAGTCACTGAGATCATTGGTATTTTTATGAATCATAGACTCTTCTTGGCCATTGAAAGCACCTAGTCTATCCTCTTACTTAATGTAAAAATATGTTTAACAGTCGCAATGATAAGAAGCCATCCAGATTCTACTTTCAGTAACAGAGAACCCACTTTCTCAGAGGAGACAGCATCAACATGGACTACCATTGCACACTTTCCTTTCCTTCTGTTCACCATTCCCTCTTCCTTTTCTTCTGTTCACCATTCATTCATGCAACAAGATTTTTCCAAACAGCCAGTATGCCTCAGTGACCATTAGTCCCTGAGTGATGATATTTGAGTTCTCATCTTTACATCCTCCTACCTTGCTACACAAGTCAATGATAACTTCTCTTGAACTCAATATTCCATACATTAAAATGACCTGACTGAACTGAATGACTCTAAGGCAGTTTCTAGGTACCAGCATTTTGTAGTTTCTGATTGGCTTACTATACTACTTGCTTTTTTCTGTTACGATTGTATTAGCCAATTCTTAGAAAATGAAAAAAATTTAATCCACAGAGAGAAAATTTCACAGGCTGCGACTGTGAGTACATCTAAGGAGGAAAGAGAGGTACTAATACGGAAAGAGTGCATATATATATATATATATATATATGACACATGCATACACACTCCTAGTGAACAGGAGTGTTAATGCAAATGAGATGTAATTATATCTACTAAACCAGAAGAGATGACTCATTCTCATTTTCAATTATTGGGCTCAGGAAGTCTTAAGTATTAATTATATCATTCCCAAGTTTACATTTAAAAAAAGTACTACAAACTGCATTTTAGAAAATCCACATTAGTAAATTATTTCAGGTTTAAAGAAGGTATCCTGGAAAATATAAATCTAATGATGATTAGCTGCTTCAATTTATTTTCAAACAGGCAATCTTTAAGGTATTCAAAAAACTTCCCTTATAAACTTTTATTTTGTTTTGAATTAAGAATTCAACCAGGTGGCATGCAGCAGCTCATATGTTTTTGCATTTTAATGTTGTTACAGCTATAGATTTCCTTTCTTCTTTATAGTGAAGGAAAAGAATTTTATGGACAGTTACAAAATGTGTATTTTAACCCAAAAGTCAATTCTTCCTGGTTAAAATGATTTAGATTTCAGTAAATATTTATAGAATGCTTTCTGTTTTATGGTTGGAACACAATAGAACCTATAAAGTTTGACTTTAGAGGTAAGTGCTATAATATGTACCATTTAGTAATTATTATCTGAGCACTGTTATATCCTCAGGACAAGCAAACATTACAAATGGTCTATCATCTGAATATATGATGCTATTGTGAAACCCTCTAACCTGGATGACCAAAACACATACTCAGGACTTGTTTGGACCATCAGGGCATTTGGATATATTCACCAAGTCAGTTTACTCAAATTCTTAAATTTTACTCATTTATTTATATCTCTAGAGTATTAAAGTGGCTAACTACATTAGGGATGCTGCTTGCCAAATCTGACTTTAGTGTCTAAGCTATTTTTAAGTTGAGTGCATAGGTTCAAAAATGCCTGAAAATGGAAAATATTTTATTTCACTCATAAGCCTTTAAGAGTAGGAGAATAGAGAGCAGTCATTCCTGAGCTGAGGATTGTATGTCAAACATGAAACCATATCAAACTTTCAAGGCAACTTGTGAATCTCTGAAACTAGGGAATTAACAGAACATCAACTCTAGCAAGATCACAAGGGGCAAGATCTTTATGCAAGAAAATAATGCCATTGAGCCCTCATTAAAAGCCCATTTTGTCCTTAGCCATCAAAGACTGTGAGTGTACTAAGATCTTGGTTATATCATCAAGGATAACTAAAACAAGTGCCAAGAGAAATTGTGCACTTTTAGTTCTCACATGTGTCCATCTGTTCGCATATAAACATATATTCTGCTTTCTGTCTGATTCCTGCAATCTTGATATCAGAATACCCTGGGCTTTTGCCCATTTCCTAAGAATGCAGACATCACATAAGCTACTATTAACCCATGTGCGACTCACTTCCATGGTGGCTGGAAAACTGCCAGTTACAACACATGGTGCCTGGTTAACAATGTCTTAAAATATAAATGAATTTATTTTTTAAATTAACACGTTTTTCTTATGGAAATACCTTAATAAGCCCTTATGCATATAAAAAAATAGCCTCCATGTGGTTTTTTTTTTTTGTTCTTTTAAGACTTTTTTCAAGCATATCATAAAGTTAACCATAAAAGTTTCTGAAACAATCCAGAATTTTTTGACAAATTTTAAAAAGGACTCTAGTAAAGAATTTTGGTGACTTTATAACAAAGATCAAACACTTTTCCTTTACAATATGGTATACTCAAGAGGCAATCCTTACACTTTCATTTATGTGAAAACACATCTGATTTCCCAAGTTTCCATATAACCATCTTAATAGTACCTCAGCCACTGAACCACTTGAAGTGATAAGGTAAATGGAAATTCTACAATCTAGCAACAGACCAGTTAGGTTAGTATCTACTGGAATCTTTCAGCTCTGCCCTGGGGCAGCCTCTAACAGGTCATTTATGGAGAGCCTAAACCCCAAGAGCTTGTTTAAGATGTATACATATAAATACATTTCTACACTGCTATTGATTTACATATATACAAAAGAACCAGTTCCCACCTTTGGAACTGTCTTAACACTTATGGTATTTTAACTGCCCTAATTATGGCTGAAGAAATATCATGAAGAGCCCTGATCACATTGTCAACTGATAACCAGTTACAGCCCTAACTAGTAACCATAGAAAACCGTACTGCAAGTGTTTTCAAGACTGAACATACAGTACTTAGACTTATAAAAAGTATCTAAAAATGAAATGTACAACCCTCCTACAAAGCAACATAGCAGTATAAAGACTATATTCAGAACTTTATGAATTAAAGCCTAAGAAAATAACTCTGTATTATCTTCCACTGTCCCTTCCCAGCTACAAAAGCTGATAGGCCACTTAAAACACTTAACATTGCCAAAAGTCACAATACACAACTCTTTCCCAAGTGAAGTGTTCTGCCAATTGACTCAGTTATTTATAGTCAATGGGAGGGGGAAGTGCACAGTTAAGTTCCATTATTAAATTAATTAAATATTCATACTATACTATGGGCTTCTTCTAAAATAACTATTTTGCCAGCAAAGTACTGGGAATTCTTGATACCCAATAGTCAATATTTGGCTAGCCTCCCATGTTTCTGAAAACTCTCCTTCAGACAACCCTCTGTTGATCAACCTCTAGCTGCACTATTGTCAAACTTATTACTTCCCAATGATGATGAAAACTAGGGGCATCTTATAAAGTTGGTGAAATCTGAGCCACTGCTTGTTTTCTCAAGTCTTGGACAAACATAACTTTAGAGAGAGCACAGCATAGACATAAAGAAAGAGAAGCTTGGATTTTCATCTTCCTTTCATCTTAGTCATTCAGTCAGCCATTCAGGACCCTATTCAACAGAGCTTTTCATTATGCAAAAAAATGCTAATCCTTTTCCGATGCTTTCACACTTGTATAAACCCCCATTCCTTCAACTGAAAAGCAATTATATCAGTTTACCTTTCTGTCAAAAACAGGATTAATATTCCAATAACAGGATCTCCTTTCTTTTCCTATCTTTTTGCTTTAGGAAACTAGAGATTATTAGTAGAGGCATTCTTGGAACAAGAATACATTATTTTAAATATGATTATGTTAACCAATGGGTGGAAAAAGGAGAAAAAGAAGAAGAAAAAGTCCTTCAGTTAATGCAGAAACTCTTTTTCTGTTACAGAACTGACCTTCTCTTTATAGATGCCTAAAGAGAATGAGACGCACTCTGGTCTATTAATCAGAAACAAATTATGAAAGAATGTAGCTGGACTGGTTGACACTATCCGGTCTTGGGAGACTCAGTAACAGCCCATAACAATGTCCTCTTCATGGGTAATGAACAGCCATGACAAATGGGGCAGAGAAACTATTTATTTGCATATGCAAATTCCCACACAAGGGAAACATGTACAAACAAGTGTCATTGTAAGGTGGATTAGGCAAACAACGCTCTCTTTTAGGACATTCTGTAGCCCAGAACATTAGTCAGCACAATTAAACCTGTCTCCATGGAGACTAATGAAATTTCACCATGGTATGAGTTAAATTAGATAGCTAGTTATGTGTTTCCACAATCCAACTTGAAATCCATTATTGTTTCAGAACAATACAGCAATTGTGCCTAGCTGATCTTTGCCAGCTCAACAAGCTCCTAAGTTGACAATTTGCATATGTTAATATAATTAAGCACTAATTACATGAAACTTGTACATATTCACATGCACTTTCCCTGGGTGCTTCTCAGTTTGAACCTTGGCCAAGTCTTTAACCCTTAGAATGGTTTTAGAGGTGAAAAAAAAAAAAAAAAAAAAAAAAAAAAAACCAAAACCTCTGCCTGTGGGTACAACCCCTAGGCAGACACAGAAAAGCTCCTCATTTATAAATACAAAGCTTAACCTGGCTTCTCATATTTCTAGCAACAATGACAAAAAATATTTTGTCAGTGTGGTAGAGACCAGGGATAGGGAATATGAAGGGAGGGGATGGATTAGTATTTAAAGGCTCCTAACAAGTATCTTTTCAAAGGAAACAATCACATTAATTTTGAGAAAATGTTAAGAAAGAATTTGTTCTCATTGACATTGTCAAGCCTTGGGAGATAAAAATGGCTTGACAACAGCAAAAAATAGCAAGTAGAAAAGGGAAAAAGAGTCAGCAGCACCTAATGAGCTTTACATAAATATATGTAGAGGCAATTAAGCAATGTTAATTACTATGACAGCAGTTAATTGAATATAATTAGATATTTTAAGCCACTGAATAAAGCATAGTTAAGATTAATTTTATTGAGATTAATTGTAAATAAGGATAGATTAACTCTGTGTTTTGACAGGCATAAAAAGTAGTTCTGCAAATAAAGCAGGAGCATGGCCACCAGTCCAAAAATCATATATTATTTTAATGTCACACCTCAGAATCATCTCCTCAATAAACATGACTTTTCAAACCCAAACAGACAGGAATCTTGAAGAAAAACAAACAGCTTGCAGAGATTAAAGAGCCTTTTGTCCTTTTTCATGTGCATTTCTTTTAACAGACTAAATTAAGCGAGTCTGGTGTACGTTTTTTAGGAAGGAACATTTCACACTGAATGGAAAAAATGTTCTATCACATATGAAATTCGTGCAGCTGTGCAGAACTTGGTCCAGATGGTTTAAGACTATAAAACAAGACCAAATGATAGACAGTAGGCCTTCTTAAGATTATGTGATAAAGTCACAATCTTTAATTTTGACCCTCTTATTTCAGCTCTGTATTATTTCTGATCAAATAACATATTTTCTTATATAACTGTTTTTCTCCAAGAGAGTATAAAGAAACATTGCCCCTACTAAGTGCCAGAAACAAATATAGAAAAGGACTGATGAAGGCCTCATTTAACACATATCAGCTAAGTCATTCAGCCACAAAATGAAATGATAGGTATGACATCAATGTATGCAAATGACACCACTTGATTATTACTCTCACAAACAATGCTTTCTAAAAATACTTCTTAGGAAAATGTTGCTAAGTGAAAAATGTCTCTCTCCCAATACTTTCACACCATGCTAATTTATGCAAACTCCTTAAGAAAATTAACACAGTCCTCAAGAATGCTGAACAAATCACTAATAAGAAAGGAGCTTCAATTGATTTTGAAATAAATCAATAGGTGATTAACATAATATTTTTAAAGCATCAGAATGTATATATATTACATAAACATATATATTATATTTTCAATACCTTTTAGCTCTTAATCGAACCAGGGCTTTACACTATTGAGCCTGGCTCTACACTGCCTCACAACTTCTTTAGGACGCCTTTAGTCTTTATAACAAAAATCCTAAAATGGTCTGTGAAACAAGACTACAACAAGCCATTCTGCAGTGAAAGATTTTAAATCATCCAGCCTCTTCTAATAGACTTGAGACTTATTGAGGTAGAAACCATAAAAAATGAAGAAGGGAAATTTAATCCCTGAAATATTGATTTGCACATTAATATCATATAGGCAGAGGGCAATTTGGCTTCGTGGAAATGACACATTGTCGACCCTTGGTGAAGTCAGAGCCAATCTAACTGCTGAACATGTCTGAATCTCAAGAGTTATTAAGGGCTTCCCTTCTTGCCTTTATGACTTTTCTTCATCCTACCAATGCAATCTTAAATGTATTATCTTTAAGAAATAATTGTAAAACCTCAGGGGTTTTCTAGTTAATGGAAGGGAGGCCAAACCACATCAGATTCTGAAATGCAACATTAAACCCTTGCAATCAACAAAACCACCTCAATTCTCATCCATCCAGTGCAGGATCTAATATTGTTATTAGAGATAATCAAATTTCATTGTGTAAATTTAGGCTCATGGTTAGAATGGAAGCAGTAAATTCTGCAATATTAAACAGCTATTTTCTTAGCCTCCTTTATGTTTTCTTTTGCTGGTGCAGCATCTTTTAAAATAATCCAACTAGCTCAAAATTAATGAGCAGATTTGGGCTCATCTGCTAAAAACTGCAAAAGATTACAATAGAGCTAAACATGGTTGCTTCATTTTTAACTTTAAGTGACAACTTTCACTTCTCAGACCCAGAGCCCACTATATCTGTCTAACCCCACAGTTGGTGCTATTGCTTTGACTTACACAGCTGGTTTACCTGACCTTTCTTTGTTCCTTGGGTACATTTCACTTTTCAGATTTATGATGTTTCCCCCATATTTCATTGACCCTATCTTCATTGCTATAAAAAATGAAAACACTTGAATATGAGTTTACTTTTTAATACAAAAGCAGCCAGCTATTGCATAAATACAGTGATGTTCTCCTTAGTTTATGCCATAAATATTAAAACCATTAAAAATAATTGTATAAACCTTATGATCCCCACACTGAAGCCAGGTGCAAGAGGTTAAAACAGCTGGCTAGCCATCTTTTATTTTTGTGTGCCTTCCTGCTGATTGAAACCTCAACCCTTGAAAACTATCAGATATTCCCTTAAGGATTTTTTTTTTTTAAGGATGAGGAAGAAAAAAAGAAAACCTTCATTCTCTTTACTATGTTCCTCAGTGGAGAAGAAAAACCCTAAAACACAGTCACAGATGTAGTGAAATAATCTCGAATATCTTCTGTTTTATTTAAACCCATCCTTTCCAACAATTCCTAAATACAATTCTTTTTATTCTTCAGTTAGAAAAGAGGAAAGAGCAAAGAGAAAGAAAGAAAGTCTGAGCTTGCTCTGTCAGTTTTGCTAGTAAATATAAAGTAAAACAAGTGTTGATGGCACCGAGAGTGTTACATACCCGGGCTGTGTTTTTGCATTGCTCTCAATGGAAGCGATCGATGCCCGTGTCACTGTCGCGTCCCAATCGCAGCCAAGTCTCAGCCTTAATCTAAGCAACACCCGAAAAGGCAGCGGCAGCCGCAGCCTCTCTCTCACTCTTCCATCCATCCACCCAACTAAAAATATAATGCTACATATGAGCTTTAACCATTCCACGTTTATAGGGATCAAGCCACTGAAAATCCAGGAGAACACAATAAAAAAAAAATCCCTTCTCTGTCTCTTGTCTGTCTCTCTTCTCCCTCTCTCTCTTCCTCTCTCCTTACCCTCTGTCTCTCCTTTTACCATCTACATGATCCTTGATTAAACATGGAACAGAGTTAATAAAAGGGGGGGGAGGAGGACTCAAGGAGAGGAAATGCAACTGTCAGAAATCAGGACGGCCAGATTGCCTGGTGAACCTGCCTCTGTCTGAGTCAGTGTCAATCCACCATCTTCAGCCAGTGAACTTGTCTTTGGGTTTTTGTTTGCTTGGGGGTGTTGTTGTTGTGTGTATGCTTTTTTTTTTTTTTTTCTGGAAGGGGGGGAGGGGAAAGGCAAGGTGGGGGCTGGAGGTTGCGGGGAGT
>VMDO01000981.1:0-71827 GCA_007922755.1 Pedetes capensis
TTTTGTGGTACTAGGGGTTGAACCCAGGGCCTCGCGCCTGCATGCTCTGCAAGTGCTGGACCACTGAGCTGCACCCTCAGACCATTTTTTAACTTTTCTGAGACAGGGTCTCGCTAACTGACGCAGACTGCCTCTGGTCTCGAACTTGCGATCCTCCTGCCTCCACCTCCCGAGCCACTGGGATTACAGGCGTGCGCCACCATGCCTGGCTCGTATATGCTTTCTGTAAGCACTCTCCCACTGAGCTGCACCTGTAGCCCATTTTTTACTTTTTATTTTGAGACATGGTCCCGTTAAGTTATGCAGGCTGCCTCTTGTCCTGAACTTGTAATCCTCTGGGACTCTGAGTTAATGGGTGGCATGAGCCACCACACCCAACTCCTGTCTAAGTTTTAGTTCATACCTGTGAGAGCTGTCACTTTTGGACAGCTTCATACTTGATTTTTAATTTAGTTGAATAGTATAGAACAGGCATTTCCAATGTGTATGCCACATGTGGCCCACCGGGCTGCACTACCAGCCCAGCTGAAATTTCTTTTTTTATTTTGAGTCAAGGTCTTGCTAAATTATATAGGTTGCCGTCTGGTCTCAAATCGTGATCCTCCTGAGTTGCTGGGATTACAGGCATGGAGGGCACCTAATGTTTCTTTACAACATAATGGGATGGCAAGACTGTATCATTCTAACCTTCAAATAAGTGTAACTATGTTATAGTTCGTGACATGACCTCAGTCACATGATGCCAGTTAGTACCATTGCCGTTCATGCAGTCAGTTGAGTATAATCAGGTTGATTTTGAAGTAATTCGAAGCTGTTCAAAGCCACTGACAGGGTGCATCAGAGATTACATGAGTTTTTGGCGACTTGGCAAGTAAAATGCAGTGATTACCAGTAATGTTTTTGAAAATGTAATTCAACCCAGTTCTTAAAACTGAATTGATCAAACGCAAAATTTACTTGAGAACTTAGTCGGACTCAGTGGCAAACTCCTGTAATCCCAGCATCTTGGGAGGCAGAGGCAGGAGGATTGCAAGTTCAAGGCCAGAGGTAGTCTGTAATTTCACAAAACCCTGTCTCAAAAAGTAAAAAAAATGGTCTGGGGGTGCGGCTCAGTGGTACAGCGCTTGCAAAGCATGTAAGTACGAGGCTCTGGGTTCAACCCCCAGGACTGTTAAAAAAAAAGGCCTATTATGTGTATGCACTTATGATATTATATAATTTATGTGTTGCTCAAGATAATTCCTCTTGATGCTGCCCACAGAAGCCAAAAGGTTGCACATCTCTAGCATAGAATATTATATACAGGCTGGGCGTGGTGGCTCATGCCTGTAATCCCAGCAACTTGGGAAATTTAGGCATGAAAATTGTGAGTTTGAGGTCAGAGGTAGCCTGCATAATTTAGTGAGACCCTGTCTCAAGATAAAATTTTTAAAAATAGGCTGGGGTTGCTCAGAGGTAAGGTGCTTTCAAAGCATATGTGAGACCCTGGTTTCAATCCCGAAGTACCACACACACACAAAAATAAAAATATATTATATACATTATAAATTACTCCTACAGAATGTTTAAAGATTAAGCCAGGAATGATGGTGGTTGTTAGGTGCCACTGAGTTCGGTCCCACTCCTAATGACCCTATATACAACAGAACAAAATACTACCCAACATTATACCATGCCCGCATTGTTGTCAGTGCTTCTCTGCTATACATAGAGTTTTCAGTAGCTGTTTTGGGAGTGGGCTGTGTGGTCCTCCCCAGCTTACAGCACCTGATATTCCCAGGCAGTCTCCCACCCAAGTACTAGCCAGGCCTGACCCTGGTTAGCTTCCAAGATCTCATGAGATTGGACACTGGGGTGGTATGGCTAGAGACCTGATGCACCTGTAAGTGGCTTTAAATAGCTTAGAATTACTTCAGATTCAGGCTGATTGTACTCAACTGAGCAGGTGGTAGGTGTTAATACTAACCAGAGTCACGTCACCAACTGTGACATATTTACACTGATTTGAAGGTTAGAATTTGACACTGTGACACAATCCCAGTATGTTGTAAAGAAGTGTTAGGTGTTACCATAAACATTGACAGTATCAGTTTGGAACTTCAAAACTGGAACTATTCATGGGGTCATGAAGGAAATAAACACTAAAAACTACTGACTAAAAGATTTTGTGGGGCTGCCTTATTAGCTGTTCTGGGCTGTGGGTGACATGCCTATAGAGTCTGATTGTCAACTCTGCAAGTTAAGTCTTGTCTGAGTTTGAAGTTTCTCTTTGGGCTTGCTCTCATTACTTTCTCCAGAGCCTGGTGAATAATCATGAATACTACTCATTTGTCCTTTATAGTAGTTGTGTCTGCTTTTCAGGCAGTTGCTTCTTATCAAAGCACATGAAGGCAAGTTAGTAATTAGCAGAATCAAGAATGCATAAGCATAAATTCAAAGACTGTAGTCTAATTTTGAGTAGTTTTTCTAGACCACTAGTCTAACCTCTTTGGCTCAAGAACTGTTAAGAAATGTAAATTATACGCAGGAATCAGGGAGTGTTTCATTCTTTTGCACATAGTGTGGCTATGAGGCCGGACCCAATGAGGTCAGATGCCAGGGTAGTATGGCTGCAGGTGGAGCAGTGTTGCATACCTGTAGCTCCAGTGACTCAAGAGAGGGAGGCAGGAGGATTGCAAGTTGGAGGCCAGAGCGAGGCTGCATAAGAGTGAGACCATGCTTTAAATAAAAAAGTAAAAAATGGGCTGAGAGGTGTAGCTCTGAGGTAGAGCACTTGCAACGCATGTGTGAGGCCCTGGGTCCAACCCCCTACTACCGCCAATACCCAAGGATGTTTCAAGGTTAATAATAAGAAATGTTAAAAGCAGTAGTAGCTGCGTTGGGGGTGTAGGTCCTTGGTAGAGCATGTGCTTGGCATGTATGAGGCCCTGGGTAGAATCCTCAGCACCAGGAGGCCCTCCCTGCCAGCCGAGCAATAGGGTATTTCTGAGATTTTCCTGTGGTTCTGATCTAAGAGTATAATTTTTTCATTTAAAGATCAGTTTTCAGTTTTCAGTTTCAGTTTTCAGTTGGCTAAATAAAAACGTGATAAGTAGTTTTGAGAAGTTCAGTGTTGTTTTTTTTTTTTCCCCTTCTGTGGTATTAGGGATCAAACCTAGGGCCTTGCACATGCTAGGGAAATGCTCCACCACTGACCTATATCCCCAGCCAAGGTGAATTTTTAATGTGGAGTCCTTATGGGACTACTTCTTGTTAGGTGCCGTCGAGTGACCCTGTGTACAGCTGATTGGAACACTTCTCGATTCTGTGCCAGGCACACGATCTTATTTATATTTAAGCCCATTGTTGCAGACACTGTGTCAATCCATCTGGTGGAGGGTTTTCCTTTTTTTCGTTGACCTGGCACTCCCAAACATATCTTTCTCTAGGGATTGATGTCTGCTGACTACATGTCCAAAATATATAAAATGCAGTCTGGCCATTTTTGCTTGTTGTACTTCTAGGAGGGATATATATATGTATGTGTATATATATATATATATCTGCAGCTGTAGCACTTTTGCATTTAATCCCATCAGATCTTGGAAACTAAGAACTGTCAGACCTGGTTAGAACTTGGATGAGAGACCGCCTGAGAACACCAGGTGCTATAGGCTTAGGAGAAGGACCTGGCATCCCACTCCCACAAATCAATCCGCCATTGAAAACTCTATGAACTGCAGAAAAGCACTGACAGTAGTGTTTTTCCTGTTGAATATAGGGTTGCTGTGAGTCAGACACCAATTCGATGGCACCTAACAACAACAACATCTATATATATATGGTTCAAGTGTATATATATATATATATATATATATATATCTCACACAGAAAAATATGTGTGTATATATACACATGAATTTGCTCACAGTAATGAAAAATATAAATATGTTAGTGTATTTAGTTAAGTTATAGGAATATACTCACTGTGTTGCTCATTATAGTAGCTATAAGCTACATGTAGCTATTTAAATTATTTAAGCTTTTTGGGATGAGGACATAGTTCAGTGGCAGTACCTGCCTAGCATGCTCAAGGCCATGGGTTCAGTTCCTAGCACCAGGAAAAAATAAAAATGAAAAACTTATTAGCTAGGATAAGATTTTAGTTGCACTAGCTTACATTTCAGGTGTTCCCCAGCCATGTGTGGCTAGCGGCTGCTGTGTTAGACAGCACAGACATTGAATGTTCCCATCCCAACAGGAGTGTTCATTTTGTTTGAGACAAAGTTCGCTGTGTAGGTCAGGCTGGCCTTGAACTCGACATTCTCCTGCTTCAGTCCCCCAAATGTTGAGATTACAGGCCTGTACCAGTGCACCCAGCTAGAACTGCTTGCTTTGAATTTCACTCTGTTTTAAATATGAGATGCTGGTAAACTTGGCCAGGCAGAGAAGGAATATTATACTTGGATCAGCTTTTGCCGCATGCAGTTCTATGCATGACTTGTTTCTTAAGGAGACTGATCATTATGAATCTAATAATACAAGATTTTTGTTTATTATTTATTTTTGGTTTGTCAAGACATGGTCTCCCTATGTAGCCCAGGCTGGTCTTGAGCTCAGGATCCTCCTACCTCAGCCTCCTGAGTGTTGGAATTATGGGCGTGAGCCACTACACTCAACTATAAGAATGTTTTTAAGGTGACACGCCAGATGCTTTGGAGGGTAAGGCAGGAGGATCCAGAGTTTGAGGCCAGCCTGGGCAACAGGGAGACCCTGTTTACAGGGAAAAAGAACATGGGTTTGTATGTGTGTGAGTGCATATGTGTCTGTGCTTTTGTGGGTTGTTTTGTTTTGTTGTTTTAATGGTACTGAGGTTGAACTCAGCGCCTTGTACATGCTATGCCAGTGCTCCTCCTGAACTGCACCTCTTACCCTTCGTAAAAATTTTTTCTTTTGGGAGGAAGACCATAAAAAGTTATTTTGAGTCAGGGTCTCACGTAGTTGTGCAGGCTGCCTCTAGCCTCAAACTCAAAACCCTCCTGTGTCCACCTCCTGAGTTTCTGGCCTGCAGGTGTGCACCACCTTGCCCAGCTAAAAAGAACGTTTGTATCATCTGTTTTTTTCAGGGAAAGTATCACAAAAGGGCTTTTATAAATATCTGTAACTGTAGAAGATGCAGCTGAAATTAATTTGATTTAATTTTAATTTGAAATAGACCTACCATTTAATAAAAGGATTAAAAATGAGTCTCAAATGCCTTAAATTATTTCTTAGTAAATTTCCTTTTATAGAAAGGTGTTTGTTTTTACCTGCGGTCATACTTGAGTTTGAATCAATTCATTTTCTGGATTTAGAAATTACTCACTAACCAGAGACTTTTATTTATTTATTTATTTATTTACTTACTTACTTATTTATATTCATTTACTTCTGAGATAGGGTTTCACTATGTTGCCCAAGGTGGCCTCACACTCTTGGGCTCCATAGATCCTTCCTCCTCAGCCTCCCAAGTGGTTTGGAGTATAGGTGCTTGCCACTGTGCCCAGTTATAAGAGTGAATTTGTCGAAGAATATATGCTTGTTGGGAATTCACAAATCAGTCAGTGACTGATTTGTATACTAGCAATAGCTAGTATACTGGATATCAATACACTAACACTTAGGACATTAAGATGAATGAGATATTATTACAGTTTAGTAGGGGAATGCTGGACTCTGACAGTGTCAGTAGAATTGGCTAACTCTGTGGTTAAAACAACTTTGCCTGGTAAACATGGAGATGTAACAAAAAAGAGGAATGAAGTTAACACTTTTCACCCATTGGTTTGGCAAATAGTGAAGTGAATTGGTTATCAGATGATTGTGTAAAGATGTAAGGAAAGGATGTTCTGACATACTGGTGTGGTAGAAGTGGGCACAGCTATTTGATTTGAGTGCAGTGTGTAGCAGTGTCTGTTGAGTTGGAGATGGCAGCCCTTGGATGTGTCTGTGTGCATATGTGCAATGAATATGCACCATAGCCTGGTTTGGAGTGGTAAACTTAGTTTCAAGGTTTTGTTTGCTATTAGTGATTTGGACAAGTAATGATGGAGTTGCTTCCTGACAAGCCCATTTTAAGTTGAAATTCATAAATTAGAGGATGGGGATGTAGCTCAGTGGTGGAGGGTCTGTCTGCTTAGCATGCATGAGGCCCTGGGTTCAATCCCCAGCACCACAAAAAAGAAAAAAAAAAAAAAGGTAAATTGAAAATGCATTTACTAGCTGGGCATAGTGGCGTATGCCTGTAATCCCAGAGACTCAGGAGGCAGCAGCAGGAGGATTGCAAGTTCTAGACCAGAGGCAGTTTGTGTAATTTAGTGAGACCCTGTCTCAAAAAGTAAAAAGATGGGCCGGGGGTGCAGCTCAATGGTACAGCACTTGGAAAGCACGCAAGCGCAAAGCCCTGGGTTCAAACCCCAGTATCGCCAAAAAAAAAAAAAAAGAAAGAAAGGAAAAGAAAATGCATTTGCTGCATCTAACCTACTGAACATCATAGTTTAGCAACACTGTACACTGTGGAGTTGGTTGCTTACCCCCATGATCACATCACATGGCTTACCCAGAGCTGTGGCTCACCATCATGAGCAAGTATAGAATGGCACAGAGCTAGTCCGGGGAAAAGAGCACAATGCAAAGTACAGTTCTTCCTGAATGTATGTATCACTTTCACACTGTCCTAAAGTCAAAATGTTGTAAATGGAGCCATTATAATTTGGGTACCATTTATATACCATACCATATGACAAAAAACTATAAAGCAATTAAGCAAAGTGAGTTGTGGGTTATATGTATAAATATGGATGTTTCTAAAAAGAGTGGACAAGAGGAAGTTGGTACCATTTAATTTTAATGCAACCAAAACAGTATTTATATTAATTTGTGGATATATAAAAATAAAATATAAACAGGCTAGGAGGACCTACAAAAGTCCATAATAGGGCCTCTGGGGATGGAAGGGGCTAGAGGTCAGAGATCTATAGCTTCCCTTGGATTTTTTTGGTTGTGTTGTTTTTTGCCAGACTGGGGGCTTGAACCCAGGGCCTCACGCTCTTATGGGATTCATGAGAATGAAGAGACCTCAGAACTAATACTTGGTGTAGGAAGATTTATTGATCAGTAGCTAGAAATCTCCTGGAAGCTGATCAGGGAATAAAGGGATCGCTGACTATTTACAGAGATTAGGAAGAGAAGGGTGGGCTCTGTGCAAGTAGCAGGTAACTCAGCAATGCCCGAATATAGAAGCAAAACTGCATTCAGTAACCCAGTGATCGTTGTCAAGGAGACAGCAGAGGGGGAGATGCCTTGTGTGTGACCCTGCTGAGAGCAGAACGGGGAGGTTTTTACAGAACGGGGAGGTTTTTACAGTACAGGCAGTTCATTAATTTGTGAAAACAGTTTCAGAGTCAACAGTTACAAAAATTGTCTATAGAAACCAAATTAAAACAAGAATTTAGGAGTAATTATAGATTACAAACTTAGGTGAATAAAATCAGTGCTTTTTGTAAATATTGAAAGAACGATATCAATTGCAGGAAACTGGGATGAGAAAGCTTTGAATTTTTTAATGAGGCTATGGAGGGGGATTTTTTCCTTTAAACCCCACTTTGTTAACACATGCTAGGCAAGTGCTCTACCACTGAGCTGTGCCCCCATCCCCATTTTTATTTTGAGCCAAGGTCCTTCTAAATTGTGTAGGCTGCCTCTGGCCTTGAATTTACAGTCCTCCTGGGTTGGCCTCCCAAATTGCTGGGATTACAGGTGTATGCCACAGTGCGCTGCTCTAGTGTAAAATATTTATGTCTTCATATATTTGTGCAATATTTAAAAGAACACACACAAAACAGATATGGCAGGACACAAACAGTGATAGTGGGAACATGGTTGGTGGTTTTTTAAAGTAATTTTCAGTATGTTTTGAGTCATCCTCAAACCAAAAAAGAAAAAGCTTACGTGTACTCGACTTTAACTGGAAATCATTATTAACCTCATTTCCATTTTCTGTTTTTCTAGAAAACGTGGACACAGACTTCCAAGCCAGCCTGGGGCAGAGTGAAGAGAAGCCTGTGCCTGCTGCTCCTGTGCCCAGCCCAGTGGCCCCGGCACCGGTGCCATCCAGGAGAAACCCCCCCGGCGGCAAGTCCAGCCTGGTCTTGGGTTAACTCCAAGCATCCTGAACTCTTGTCATTTTGTTTGTTTGTTTTCTCCATGCTTGTGAACTGCACAACTTGAGCCTGACTGTACATCTTTTGGATTTGTTTCATTAAAAAAGAAGCACTTTATGTATTGCTGTCTTTTTTTCTGCTTTTTTCTCTCCTTTCTCTCTCCTCCCTCCCACCTTTCCTTTTTCCCCTTTTTTCTTTTTTCTTTCTTTTTGTTCTTTTTTTTTAAGAATGGTTTCTCTTTTTCTGTCTGGCTCCCCTGGGTCAGTGGGCATGAGTTTTCTAGTAGTAGATTGGAGGGAAAGCTTTGTGACAATTAGTACTGTGTTTTTAAGAACAAATTATTTGGTTCCTTATATGTTAGAGGCTCTTTTGTACTGGGGTTTTTGACACTGTACTTGATTTACCGTGATGGGACAGACCTTCAGCAGTCCACAGGCACCACTCGGCAGCCCCTCCATCCCAGGGTGTCTTTACACAGAGCTTCTCCTTGGTGTTGCCCCATTGTACCAGTGCCCTTTGCTAAGTGCACTTTCCTGTGCCATATAGAACAGTAAAGAGACCCACACCTCATGCCTTGCTGCCTGCATAGCAAAGGAACTGCCTTTTGTTTTTAACCTTAAAAAGCAAGCCAGGGACTAATATACCTGGCTGGCTGGTAAGCCAAGCCTGCTGCTGCCTGCAGAGGAAGGCTTCAGGTGAACAATCAAGCTGCCTGGAATTACAAGGTGAAGCGAGCAGAGGAGGTGACCTCAGAAGCAGGTCTCCATCTGGGAGCTGGTCTCATGGGGGCATTGTTTTATTAAGTAACTTGATGCTGTGTGCATGATGCTGGTGCTTGACCATGAAAGGAAAGTCTCATCCTTAAAATGTGTTGTACTTCTCAATCCTGGACTGTTGCTTAAAGTAAACAGTATCCACATTTTGAAACTCTGTGTGTCCTCTCTTTTTTTTGATACTGTTGCATGTGTCTGCCCAGGCTTTTTGTTTGTTACTGTAAATCCTGCCCAAAGGTTTGAGGAGAAATTTAAAGTTAAAACAGTCTAATGTCGGCCCAGAAGGAAGTGGGATTTTCTCCAAGGAATATAGGCTGAGCAAGACATTTAAAAGTTTAAATTTTGGGGCTTGGGTTGTAGCTCAGAGGGAGGTTGTATGCTCAGCATGTGAGAAGTCCTGATTTCAATTCCCCAGCACCAAGGGGAAAAATGTTTCAGGGTTTTCCACATCTGTAAGGTCCTTCTCGATGGTGGGCAGTCAAAGAAGGGTGCCACAAAGGAAGGAAGTGGCCCCATATTAGGGGATAGGGAACTCTGAGTTCCTTCAAATGACATGGGAACAGGAAGATAGGAGAAAGAATTTTTTGGGTTCTACATGCAGTTTCAGTTCTACATGCTATGTTGAATGTCCAAATCAAGATGGATCCCATGGTGCAGGCCTGTAATCCTAGTGACTCAGGAGGCTGAGGCAGGAGGATTGTAATTTCAAGGTGAGAGGTAGCCTGAGCAAGTTAGCAAGACAAAATAAAAATTAAAATTAAAAATTAAAAAGCTGAGATTGTACAGCTCAGTGGTAGAGCACTTACCTCGCCATGGGTTCATCCTTTAATACTGGCGGGAAAAGCATCCAAATCGGGCATTATTAAGACCCAGGTTTTAGTTCTACTTGTGCTACTAGCCAGGTGTGCTACTAGCCTGCTGTGCTGCTTTGGCAAGTCATTTGGTCCTCAATGGTCTTACTTGCAAAGTGAGACCTTGGAAGGATTAGACATACCTTTGAGAAAGACGGGGATACTATGTTGCTGAGGTTTAGGTTTTTCTTCCCTTAGAGTGGTTATAAAACATTTCTACAAAGTGTTGGTGGGCTGGGATTTAGCTCAGTTGGTAGAGCGCGGCTCTGCTGTCTCTGAGGTTCCAAGTTCAATTCCCAGCACCGCAAAAATGGGAGAAGGACCTGGCAATCCACTCCCAAGGCAATCCCGAAACAGCCATTGAAAACCCTATGAGGGTCGCTATGAGTCGGACGCGACTAGATGGCACCTAACAACAACAAAGTGTTGAGTCAATAGCTGTGTCACAGGAACCTCCCAATATTACTGAAACAGCCTTCTAAATAGCAACGTAGGTTTTACTAGCTTGAGTTACGGTTTCTACTCTGAATCTTTTTTGTTTTTTCTTTTTACAGTACTGGGTGTGGAGATTTGAACCCAGGGCCTCACGCTTACATGCTTTGCAAGTGCTGTAGCACTGAGCTCCACCTCCAGACCACATTTTTACTTTTTATTTTGAGACAGATAAATTATGTAGGGTGCCTCTGGTCTTGAACTTGTGATCCTCTTGCATCCTTAGTTGCCTGGGATTACAAGTATGAGCCACTGTGCAGGCTTTCGACTCTGAATCTTAAAACGGGGGGGGGGGGGGACTGGGGGAGTGGAGCTTGACCCTTCTCAGAAGTCTGTTAGTAAGGGTGGGGCTCATTCCTGGAAAGGAAATGCCCCTGGTTTGTGTCACAGCCCTAATTGGTTGTGTGTGTGTGTGTGTGTGTGTGTGAAGGTAAGTGCCCGGTTTAAATGTGCTTTGAGGAGGTATTCAGTTTGGTATTGTCAGAGCAGATTTTAGGAAATTGTGGGAACCTGTTTGTTGAAGGGTATTAAATTTGTTTTTGTTAGGTTCCTTCGAGTCCTACTCATAGCGACCTCATTCAATTTGTAGAGTTACAAAACTGGAAAGGGGAGTCACAAGACCTTTTTTGTTGTTGTTTGCAGTACTTGAGGGTTGAACCCAGGGCCTCACACATACTTTGCAAGTGCTCTACCACTGGGCTGCACCCCAAACCCATTTTTAAAAAAATATCTTGAGACAGGGTCTCCCTAAAGTTACACAGGCTGCCTCTGGCCTGGAGACTGCAGTCCTGCCACCGCCTCCTGGGATTGTAGGTGTGAGCCACCGCACCTGGCTCATAAGATCTTAAAATGATGATGGTGATGGTGATTACTAAAAGTTCCCTAAAGAGCAGCAGAAACATTCATTGGCAGTTGTACCTTTTATTCATTTTGTGTGACTTCAGAGGCTTAGAAACAGAAGAAAAAAAGTCAGGGGCTTTGTACTTGTGGCTTGTGCCCATGTTCCCTCCTGCACATTTTGAAAGTAGTTCACTTTGGAATGACATGTCGGGTTCCCCCTTGTGATGTTTCTGTCACAGTGGTTTGGAAGTAGTAAGGTCATCAGAGCCTGCAGCTGTAGCCCTGTGGCATCAGATCTTGGAAGCTAAGCAGAGTTGGGCCTTGTTAGTACTTGGATGGGAGACTGCCTGGGAGGACCAGGTGCTGTAGGCTTGGGAGACTGACCAGCAACCCACTCCCAAAAATCAATCCACCACTGAAAACCCTATGAATAGCAGAGAAACACTGACAATAATGGTTAGCCTGTTGTACGTAGGGTCGCCATGAGTTGTATATTGACTCGAGGGCACCTAACAACAACAAGGTCATCAGATGGGGAAGAATAGCAAGATGGGGCGTTCATCTGTGTTTATAGTTTGTAGGCAAATAGATGAGGGGGTCATGAAATTGTATAATCTACAAAAAGGTGGTTCAACAAAGTTTAGCAATGTTCAGCCTTTTTTAGAGGGGGGTAGAAGCTTGTGATTCTATATGAGATTTCAATTCCACAGAAGAGGACAGTCCTGCCCGGCCTTGTTCTGCACACCTGTAATCCCAGTGATTTGAGATGGGGAGGCAGAGGATTGCAGGTTTGAGGCCAGATGCAGCCTGCATAGTTTAACGAAACCCTATCTGAGGAAGGAGGGAAAAAGAAAGAGGACATTCTTGATTACCGAAGCTTCATGGAATTCTTTCCAGGTGGAATCATAAATTAGATCTGCAGTAGAAGCTCCCTTGCTTCAAACCCATTCTGGTGTATGACTCAGTCTCCTGGGAGCCTGGCTCACAGGACCCCATTGTCTTCAGCACCTTCACTTCACCTTAACTGGGAGCCCCCTGACTAGGGCCTTGATTGGTGTTGCCTTTAGGCAGCAGGAGCTCTGGTCTAGGGTCTCCATGTGTCCCTGTGCGCCTCTAGCTTCAACCAGCAGGGAGGGGCATAACGGCCCAGCGACCCCAGACTTGAGAGGACAGACTTTAAGATGTGAGGTCAGTCCCCAAGTTTAAGGAGTCTCGACTCCTCGCTAGAAGATGCTTTTCAGAATTCTAGATCCGGGGCCGGCAGTGGTGGCGCAGGCCTGTAATCCCAGCGGCTCGGGAGGCGGAGGCAGTAGGATCGCAAGTTCGAGACCAGAGACAGTCTGCGTAATTTAGCCAGACCCTGTCTCAAAAAAGTAAAATAAATAAATAAATAAATAAAGTGCTGGGGGCACAGCTCAGTGGTCCAGCACTTGCAAAGCATGATTCTAGATCCCCACTTTGTTGGGCCCCTCGAAGGTCTGCCCTTAGTAACATATGGGGCAAGGGGGGTACTTCTGGTCTAAGGTGCTGGGCAGCTCTAAAGGGGGGGTATGCAAGGTGAGTCCTGAGAATGACGAGGAAGAGAAAACACAATCACCTTTAGCGTCCGCCCGGCGTTGCAGGAAGGCTTCTCGCAAGACCTGGGTGGGCGTGGCGCTCTATGCAAATCAGCCCCGCTCCCACCCGTGGTCCCGGAAGTGGCGGTCCAGACGAGCTGCGCCCTTCTTCGCGCTGCAGTCCATGCTTCCGGCGGCGCCTTGTCCTCCTCGGCTCGAGCCCCGCGGAGCTTCCGCGGCTCGGCGGCGATGGCGGCGCGGCGGGTGCGACCCGTGCGCGTGCTCGTGGACATGGACGGCGTGCTGGCGGACTTCGAGGCCGGCCTCCTGCGCGGCTTCCGCCGTCGCTTCCCGGAAGAGCCACATGTACCGCTGGAGCAGCGCCGGGGCTTCTTCGCGCGTGAGCAGTACCGGGCGCTGCGGCCGGACCTGGAGGTGGGGGGCCGGGGCCGGGGCCTCCTGGGCAGGGCCGTCAGGCTTCACTCCGGGGACGACCGTTTTTGTTGAAATGCACTCAACTCTCGCCTCCTTGTGGGTGGTGTGGGGCAGGGGCTGAATCCAGGGCTTCACGCACTTTTCGCGCTCTACCACTGCGCTGCACCCCAGCCTTTGTTTTATTTTCTGCCTTGAGACAGGGTCTCGCGAAGTTACGCAGGCTTCCCCTGGCCTCGAACTCGCGATCCTCTTGCCTCCGCTGGGATGGCAGGCGCGTGCCGCTGCCCCCAGCTAGAATTCCCACTTCTGAATCCACGGTTTACCCTGGGAGAAGAAAATGTGGGCGAGTCCCCCACCCCGCCCCATCCTCTATCAGAGCTCCTAACTGTGGAGCTCATATGGAGGCTGGGGGCACTGGCCGGTCCTGGGAACTCTGTGTCTTGCAGGAGAAAGTGGCCAGTGTGTATGAAGCTCCGGGCTTTTTCCTTGACTTGGAGCCCATCCCCGGGGCCTTGGAAGCCTTGCAAGAAATGAACAGCATGCAGGAGTAAGGAAGGGGGACCAGAGCAGCGGTGGCTCGGGTGGGAGAGCGGCCAGCTCCTGGGGTCTAACTGGCGCCCCTTCTCTGCAGCACTGAGGTCTTCATCTGCACCAGCCCCCTGCTGAAGTATGACCACTGTGTGGGTGAGAAGGTGCGCCTCTGAGCACATCTAGCTTTCCAAGTCCCATATTAAAAAGAAATCACACCATAGAAGTAGAGGGGGCTGGGGGAATGGGGAGCTGTGGCTTCAAGGGCTTAGTCCCCAGTCACACCCACTACTCCCTGCCCCTGACGGCAGGGTCCCCCGCCCCACTGACACACTTGTGTCTCTTACTCAGTACCAGTGGGTGGAGAGGAACCTGGGACCTCAGTTTGTGGAGCGCATTATCCTGACAAGGGACAAGACTGTGGTCTTGGGGGACCTGCTCATTGATGACAAGGACACCATTCAAGGTTGGACCCTTATCCCTGACAACCTCTGGACATCTGGGCTGGCAGGATTAGGGAGAGGGAATAAAAATAACTAGACTATAGATTATGTGCTCACTGCCTTTCCTGTCCTAGGCTCAGAAGAGACCCCTAGCTGGGAGCACATCTTGTTCACCTGCTGCCACAATCAGCACCTGGTCCTGCCCCTGACAAGGAGACGGCTGCTGTCCTGGAGTGACAACTGGAGGGAGATCATAGACAGCAAGAGGGCCACTCAGCAGAAATAAGCAGGACTGGCGGTGGATGCTGCTGAAGGAAGGGGAGTCGGGCCAGCCAGGAACCCTTAGGGCCAGCTGATGGTTGGCGTGCCTTGTGGAGACATGGCAGCCTCTGCTTGCACAGGCCCAGCCTCCAGATGACTGCACCCCAGCACGGCCGGCACAGACACACAGTGGGAAAAGTTGGTCAGGACACTGCTAATAAAATACCTTGGGCTCTTTGGTCTCTGGGAAAGGAAAGGAACAGGAGCCTGAGTGAAGCAACTGAAAGAGGTCGATCTTCCTTTATTTTTTCATACTTGGGGGTTGAACACAAGGCTTTGTGCATGCTAGGTGCGTGCTTCATTACTGACCTGCACCCCGGGCCCTGTTTGCATTGTTTATTTTGAGACAAGGTCTCATTAAGCTGCTTCAGCTGCCTGTGTCTCCCAAGTCACTGGGAGACCACAACACCTGGCTAAGAGATTGGTCTTAAAGAGAGGCCAATGCCCCCATCTTTCCTGAACTCCAACTTACCAGTAGATCCCTGCCCTGCCTGCTGATCATCACACACTGGACAAGGCCACACACCTTGTCACCACAGTGTCCTTTGTTTCCCTTGAGCATCCTTCTCACTTGCATCCCCGAAGCCCTAAGTAGCCAGAGGGAACTGAGGGTTAAGACTCCCCTCTAACTGTGACTGCAGAGCAAGGCCAGACTTCAGTCAGGGGCCCAGGCCCCGAGGGGAGAGGAGGGCAGTTCCACAGGCTCCTGCCTTTGTTCTTTCTTTAGTGTTTAGCCATTGGGCTGTGTCCCCAGAGGCAGAGCCACATCTTTATCTTGGAAGTACCTCACAGGGTGCCTACACATGGCAGGGCTGTGAGGACAGCTCCTCAGCGCCGTGTCCACTACGATCAAGTGCCCAGTGAGGCAATCTGAGGAGAATGTTTGTCTGCCACAGCCCTTGAGGGGCATGGTACCTTCCCAGCTTCCTGGGACCTAAGACCTGATGATGAGGCCTTTTATCTCTATCCCTCAAAATTACTCCTGACACCCCTATGAAGGGCCACTCTGCCATCTCCTCAGGCACATGTTCTAAGCCTTGGTCCCAGCCATGAGCATCCACTTTGTGCAAAGCCCCTGGACCCAGGAATCGGCCATTTACATGAGGTGTGAGCCTGGCAGTACGAGGGCACCATAGGAAGGTCCTTCGCCTCCAGTCTGCTGAGTGCCAGCCCACGAGAGCGGCACCCACTTTGATTTCCTTCTCCAAGTGTCTCAGGGTCTGGCGTCTTCACTCCTAATGACTTTTTGTCACAGAGTAAATACCAGTTGTGCTAAGAAACCTCACCTTTAAGGTGACTGAATAGGAACCACTTTGGCAGGATGGGCTGACGGGAGCTGTGGTCTCTTGAGTGAAGCTGCTAGGGTCTGGGGCGTCTCCTTGGATCAGGGCTGCTATGGGGTCTCCGTCCTTGGCATTGGGATACCCAGGGCAGCGTCAGCCTGCCAGCTGCGGGCTTCGGCCACCTGGCTTGGGGAACAGAAGTCCTCTAGGAAGATGTGGGCCAGGTTGCGGAGCCTCACGTTGGCCGAGAGAGAAAAGCGCAGCATGCACTGGATCACAGGCATGGAGGTCAGTTCAGGGTGGGAGCGGGCGCCCGGCGAGCTTAGGTACATAAGTGTGGTGACAGCAGACAGCACGGTCTCCTCACTGGGACTGGACAGGCAGTTGATGATAAGTGGAACTCCTCCCGCCTGCAGGATGTGCTCCTTGTTGGTCCTGTCCGGGCACAGGTTACAGAGGCCTCCTGGGGAAAATCGGGGGTGAGGCTGGGTGCTCTGGTCCTGTGTGTCCTCCCACCACCCTGATGCCCAGTGCATCCCAGGGACGTGCCCAGCCTTGGAAGAAGTTGGCCTGGGGACAAGGGATGCAGAGTCCCCAAACCCCAGCCCTTTCTCAGGGACCCAGAAAGGCTGGTCTACCTGTTACCTAGCCTTCCAGAAGTGGGCACAAACCCCTTCCCTTCTTGGTTCAGCCAGCTCAAAGGCTGATATGCTGTCCTATTTTAAAAGTAAAAAACCAAAACTAAACCCCAGAATATATCATCATTTTAGAAGAATTTAAGAATAATGTAAGGTCAGTTTTATGGATATAGACATACGTCAAAACCTCCTGCCATACGCTGTGGCTCATGCCTGTAATCCCAGTGATTGAGGAGGTGGAGGTAGGATTGCAGGTTCAAGGCCAGAGGCAGCCTGCCTAATTTGGAGAGACCCAGTCTCAAGATAAAAAATAAAAAAGAGGTTGGGGGTACAGTGCAATGGTACAGTGCTTCCAAAGCATGTGTGAATCCCTGGGTTCAAACTTCAAGTACCGCAAAAAACAAAACAAAACAAAAAACAAAACAAAACCTATCATCTAGGCATTTACCACTTATTTCTCATCCCGTAGTTTAAAAATGTGACCACAGACAAATACTTAATAAAAATGGGATAGCTTCCTTGCTGTTTTGTAAAGCCAGCTTTTTCATCAAATAATGTAATATGAACATCTTTCCATGGCAATAACTCTATGATCATGGCTATACAGTGATTGTAGGTTAATCACTTAGGATTGTAGGTTAATAGCATGTAGTGTTGTTGTTAGGTACCGTCGAGTCGTGTCTGACTTACAGTGACCCTCATAGGGTTTTCAATGGCAGATTATTTTGGGATTGCCTTGGGAGTGGGTTGCCACGTCCTTCTCCCATTTTTTGCAGTGCTCGGAATCGAACTCGGGACCTCAGAGACTGCAGAGCGGCACTCTACCAACTAAGCTAAATCCCAGCCAGCATGTAGTGTATGTACCATTTTATAGATATGTATAATTTACTGAAAGTTCGGAACATTTTAATGTCAAGTTCATATTCCTGTTAATAGGATTCTGGGAGAAAACAGACAAGGCCAAAGTGAGAGACGGGTGGTTCTGCATCAAAGAATCCATTTATGCTCAGGTAGTATGTCCAGAATCCCCCCATCCTTTCAAGTCAGGCCCTCTCAACTTAGTGACCAGTTGGCCTTGGGAACAAATGCTGCTGTTTCTAAGAGGTCACTGCCTAGCACTGGCTCCTCAATGCAGAAAGATTACTTCCTGTGCATCCTGACTCAGCTTCCTACCATCATGGTACCTCCACCCTTTGGTTCCTGCCCAGAGAGAGGAAACCACTTTTCAGTTCATTTGCATAATATATCCAAGAGTTCTGAGTGACCAATCAGAGGTGAATGTCACAGGCCCATGCATTTCTGCTTCTCTGAAGCTGGCAAACAGCTGGGCCTAAAACACAAGGTACTTTAACCCAGAAAGGAGGGACAGGTGCCTATGGTGCTCCTGCTAGAGACCTTCTTCCTCCAGCAGCAAGAGTCACCAGGTTAGTGGGGCGTGGTGGCGCATGCCTGTAATCCCAGCGGCTCGGGAGGCGGAGGCAGGAGGATCACAAGTTCAAGACCAGAGGCAGTCTGTGTAATTTAGCAGGACCCTGTCTCAAAAAATAAAATAAATAAAAATTATAAATAAATAAATAAATAAATAAATAAGGGTCATCAAGGGTTGGCTCTGCTGCTCCTCCCTAGCAGGACCTGCATCAGGCTGAGACCTGTTTTAGGGAAGTACTTGTTTGTTTTGGTAGACTGAGGGGTTGAATACAGGGCCTCATGCATAATAGGCAAGAACTCCACCCCTTTATTTTATTTTTTGAGACAGGGTCTCACTAAATTGCACTAACTGCTAACTGCCTCCAGCCTTGATCTCACGATCTTACTACCTCTGCTATTCAAACTGCTGGGATTAGAGGCCTGTAGCGCAATTTACCATGACCTTTTTTTTTTGAGGCAGTATTGTTTTGTAGCCCAGGTTGGTCTCAAACTTACCGTGTTGCCCACACCACCCTCAGGTTCACAATCCTCTTGGCTTTAGAGTGCCAGGGTTACAGGTGCACCACCACACCCACGAGAAAGGCTTTTAAGCTTCATCCGTTTGATGTCAGGACTGCCACATTCCCTGGTACCACCTGCTCAGTCCACCCTTGGGACCTTCCTGTCCCCACTCTTTGTACACTGACACCTTCTTGCTGGTGCTGCACCCTCCCCAGATCCCTTTGGCAGTGAGATTCACCTGGAGCCCGCGCCCAGGGCACTGTTTTCACAGAAATCTCCTGCGTGGATTTGTTCTCCCACGCACTGCCCTCCGAGCCCACTAGGAGGGGGTGTCCTGAGGTCTGTCCTCGGCAGCTAGCACAAGGGGCTCCACAGACTGTGCTGGAAGTATTTTAACACAGTGAAGGGAGAAGGGCTTAGGGAACTGCAGAGGGCTTGAGGGTGAGCCAGCAGGCTCCCTGAGATCCTGTCTGTCTGGGCTGTAGCAGTTCTGTCACGTGGAGTCACGTGAGGGGGCAGGAGGGTTGGCAGCCAAGGCACCTGGCAGTGACCAAGCCCCTGCTGGGAGCCTTCCCTGCTAACCTCTCCTGCAGTGCCCACTCAATCACAGTGATGTCCTCAACACAAGCAGGGGTCTTTGTGCCACTGCCTCCTGTCTTTCCTGTCTGTCCCCTGCATGAGGTGCCATAAGAAACCTGGCACTGTGGGTACTCACTGAACACAGGCCCCACACATGGCTGAGCCCAGTGGAGAAAGTGTTGTCATCGACTTGGTTTGAGTGGAAGAAGCTGAGGCTGTGAAAGGTTGCATAGCTTGCCCAAAGTCCCAATGGAAGGAGCCCGCCCTCTGCCACTGGCATGGGAAACTCTGTCCCTCTGGAAGCCAGAGGTGGCAACTCCTGTCCCAGGCAGCTGCTAGGCTCAGCTGGGGGTAGGGACAAATGGAAACACTGGCAGGCCTCAGGCTCTCAGACACACCTACACCACTTCTCCTGAGCCAAGTGTGGGGGGCCAGCCTGCCACCCACTGTGGCCTTGGGGTGGGCAGGGGCTGGGAAGGAGGGTTAATCTCTGCTGTAAAGTGTGACAGAAGAAGCCTGAGTCACTGCCTGGCTGGTGAGTCTTCCTTACCCCCAGGTATGTCTGGGCAGGGCAGGGGATAATCAGATGGCACCTGCTGGAGGGTGGGGACAGGGGCCACGCTGCCTCCCCATGGAGAGGCTTGGGACACCTCCAAGGACAGGACAGGCACCTGCTGGAGCTCACTAGCTGCTCAGGCCCAATGCAGTGAACCCATCAGGGCCCTCTGCCTGGCTAGCCACGTCTTCAGGAGATGAAGAGGAGAGTCAGGGCCCAGAGGGAGAAGAGCAAAGAGCCTCTGGGCTGGAGCACTAAGATGGTGCAGAGGACACACAAGAACCCTTGTCTGGTCCACCTCCATGAACCTTCCCTGAAGAATTAAAGAAGGCTGTGGAGCAGGAACACAGAAGGGCTAGGGGTACGACAGCTCAGTGGTGGAGCACTTGCCTAGCATGCACAAGGCCTTGGGAATCCCAGAACGCGCCCCACAAAACAGCAACAGAGAAACTGGAAATTTCCTAACATGCTCAACAATAGCCAACCCATTGTTGTTGTTGTTAGGTGCCATCAAGTCAGTATCCAACTCATAGCGGCCCTCATAGGGTTTTCAATGGCTGACTGTTTCTGGATTGCCTCGGGAGTGGATTGCCAGGTCCTTCTCCCATTTTTGCGGTGCTGGGAATTGAACTTGGGACCTCAGAGACTGCAGAGTGGCGCTCTACCAAACTGAGCTAAATCCCAGCCCAGCCAACCCATTAAATAATGGCAAATCAGCTGGGTGTGGTGGTGCATATCTGTAAGCCCAGCACTTAGGAAGCTAAGGCAAGAGGACTACGTCAGTTCAAGGCCAACCTTTGTACACAGTGAGACCCTTTCTCAAAAAAACAACAAAACAGAGAGAGAGAGAGAGCAAGAGAATGTTCTTTCTGGCTGGAGGTGTAGCTCAGTGGTAGAGAGCTTCCTTGGAATTTGCAAGGCACTGGGTTCGATCCCCAGCTCTGTCAAAACAAACAAACAAAAAGTATCACCCTACAAAAAAAGGTTTATTATTATTGTTTTTATTGGATATAAAATAATAATAATAACAATAATAATAATAATAATTATTATTATTATTATTGGAAATCAGGGCTCACTGTAGCCCAGGCTAGCTTGAAATCTGCCATATAGCTAAGAATGGCCTTGAACTCATGATCCTCCTGCTTCAGCCGCCCAAGTGCTGGGATTACAGGCAAGTGCCACTATCCCTTTTTTAAAAGCTAAATTTCACTCAAGGAGAATAACTCATCAAATAACACCATTAAATAAGTAAAAAAGCAAATGGAGAAAACAGTCATAGAATGTGTACCTGACAGAGGACTTGTATATAGATAGATAAAGAACTCCAGCACAGCAACAAAAGCTGAACAATCCAACTTTAAAAATGAGAACAAACTCTTCAAGAAAGGGCAAATACATATGAAAATGTGATCATCATTATTTATCAGAGAAGTGAAATTTAAAATTATAGGAAATCCACACATAGTGGTGCATGCCTGTAATCCCAGTGAGGCAGCCTGCGCCATTTAGGAAGATACTGACTCAAAAAAATAAGAAAGGGCTGGGGGTGCTGTCCAGTGGTGTTTGCAAAGTATGTGCAAGGCCCTGAGTTCAACCCCCACGTACTCAAAAAATAAATAAAATGACAATAAGATGTCAGTATACCCAGTATAATAGCTAAAATAAAAAAGACTGCCAATACAAGTGTTGGCAAGAAAATGGAGCGTAAAGTATAACATCGCATAACTGTGCTGAAAAGCTCCATGGAAGCTTCTAATAAAGTTAAAAACACATCTACCCTGTGAGTCAGGAGCCTCCACTCCTAGGTATCCACCTGAGAGAAACAAGTACGTATATATAAAGGAGTTATATAGTAAAAATAATTATAACAGCTTTATTCATAAAGGTTCCAAGATAGAAACAACCCCAATCTCCATCAATGGGATAAACAAATTGTGGCAGAACCTGCTCAAGGAATGACACTGTTAACAATCTGAACGAATTTCAAAACATTATGTTGAGTCAGAGAATCCAGACAAAGGAGTATATACTGCACGATTCCATTTATATGAAGTTCAAGAACAGCCAAAGCCAATCTATGGGGCTACAGATTAGAACTGGGGTTCCAGGGGCGTGGAAGTGGAAACAGTCTGTATCTTGATTTAGAAGCCGTCACCCAGAAGTCCACACACCTTTATGAATTTAAAGACTAACTGAGCTGGCTCCTGTGATGTGTACATTTTACTCTTTGTTCACCATTCTGCAATTTTAGAGAATAGCTACAAAACAAAAAAGAGAGGGCTGGAGTGGAGATGCAGCTCAGTGTAGAGTGCTGGCCTAATACGCCGGAGCCCTGGATTCATTCCCAGCACCACACAAACAAAAACAAAACAAAACACAAAATAAAACAAATTCTGACTGTCTGATGAACTTCCTTTGGACAAATAGACTCCCGAATGCTGGGACTGCAGGTGTTTCACACTGTGTTTGGATTTTTTTTTTTTTTTTTTAAAGATAAGGTCTCACTATGTTGCCAAGGCTGACCTAGTACTGGGCTCAAGTGATCTTCCTGCCTCAATGTCTCAAGCAGCTGGGATTCCAAGCGCGGGCCACCATGCTTAGCTTGTTCATACAGTTTTACTTTAAAATGATCAATGTTTCAAATGCTAAACAACATAAAAAATTAAATTGGGAAAAGGTATCGCGGCTTTTCATATTTTTGATGTAGATATTTCACTTGTAGGAATTTATTCTTCAGATGTACTCCCATAAGGGAGAAATGCCATACAAATAAGGCCACTCACCCAGCGCTGCTCAAGGAAGTGAAACAGAAATAACCTGAATGGCGGTGCCCAAGGGGCCGGCTCACTGTGGTGGATCACGCCGTGGAAGGAGGCAGCTCCTCAGGCACAGATATGGCAAGTGTGCCAAGATATGTTGCCAAGTTAAAAATATTTATATAGAATATAGATACAGTAGGTTACCTCAGGTGTAGATTGTGCAAAAAATTTACATATCAGTATGTACATATTTGGTGGTGGTGGGGTTGAACCCAGGACCTTGACATGCTAAGCAAGTGCTCTATCACTAAGATGTACCTCAGCCCCTTTTTTATTTTATATTTTTTATCTTGAGACAGGGTCTGGCCAAGTTGTGCAGGCTGCCTCTGGCCTTGAACTTGCAATCCTCTTGCCTCAGCCTCCCAAAATGCTGGGATTACAGGTATGTGCCACTGCACCCAGCTCAATATGTATCTATTTGTTTATAAATCTTAAAGTAATCTCTGGAGAATATACATGAAACTAGTAACAGTGGTTGCCTCTACAAAGGGCTACCATGCTGGGCATGATGGCACACACCTGTAATCCCAGCACCGAGGAGGCTGAGGCAGAAGGATTGATGTGAGTTTGAGTCTACCCTGGTCTACATAATGAATTCTAGGATAGCCTGGGCTACATAGTGAAACCCTGTCACAAAAACCAAAAACAAGCTGGGAGCGGTGGCACACGTCTACAATCCCAGTGGCTTGGGAGGCGGAAGCAGGAAGATCACAAGTAATTTAGTGAAACCCTGTCTCAATAAGTAAAAAAATGGGCTGGGGATGCAGCTCAGTGGTCCAGCACTTGCAGAGCATGCAAGCGCGAGGCCCTGGGTTCAACCCCCAGTACTGCAAAAAAAATAAAAAATATAAATAAGTAAATAAGTAAATAAATAAATAAATGGGCTACCAAGGAGGCTGAGAGTATGGCTCAGTGGCAGAGATCTTTCCCAGCATGTGTGAGGCCCTGGGTGCCATCCTCAGTGAGCGCGCGCGCGCGCGCACACACACACACACACACACACATCCTCTAACTGTAAGTCCCCAATAAATATCTCTTCCTCCATAAGTTTGCCTTGGTTGGTTTTGCTGTCACAGTGATGCCAAGCTAATACATTGGCCTTGAACTCCTGGGCTCAAGCAATTCTCCTGCCTCAGCCTCCTGAATAGTTGAGACCGTGCACAGTTTGTGATACACTTTTACTTAAAATACTGAATGCCTCAAAAAACACAAAATTAAATCAAAAGAGAAATATAATGTATGTTTTCCAAAAGAGTCTATATGCACTACTACCATCTGGTGGCAGGTACGTGTATTGCAGGAAATGGTGGTTAGGTGACTGAGTGGGTTGGACTCGGATCCACCCTATGTAGAACAGAACAAAACACCTCCCAATTCTGTGCCTCAAGTGGCAATAGTGAAGGATTTTACAGGGAAAATATTAAACAACGTAGGAAACATCAAAAGAAGATGGAAGGAATGCAGAGTCATTACACCAAAAAGAATCAGTGGCTGACCAACCATTTCAAGAGGTTGCATTTGATCAGGAATCAGTGGTATTGAAGGACAAAGTGGAAGCTGCCTTGAAGGAACTGGTGAAATACAAGGCTCCAGGAATTGATGAAACTGCAGGAAACAGAATCCAAGAAATCTGATTTAACCTGAATTCAAGTGAGGTGGAGGCCACCTCGATTGAATCCTGCTTTAGAAACAAACTGCCAAATATTTTATGATATTCTAGGATTCAACCAGTTTTCATAGGAGCAAAGAATTATCTCCTGTTTATGTCTCCAGGTAGCATCTAGGATGGTACAGGTGTACAGGACACCTGAGAGTCAACAATGGTCCTTTGGGCAAGCATGTCCAAATATACACCAAAAGCCACCAATGTTTTAAACTGAGGCTTCAGCTAAGAATTCTTTTACTCATTCATTGAGTGCTTCCTGAGAGCCTGGCTTTATATCAGGTTCCTATAATTCATCCACCATCCCAACCAAAGGCAGCTCTGGTCTGACCAAATCTGTTTCCCGGTGGCCATCCCTGTATGACACTGATGAAATGTGGTGTGGTCTGTGGGCACAGCGAGGGTGACTAACCCATGGATGTGGCCGGTAGGAACAAAGTGAAGGCAAAGCCCTGCCTGAGCCTGGGGCCTGCTGGGAAGATCTCCTAGGTGTAGCAGTCAGATCCTGGATAACTAAGGTAAAATCCAAGCTCTGGGTATCACTCCTGGTGTGAGGCTCAGGCAATGGCCTTAACCTCCCTCAGGAGGAGTTTCCTGGTATGTTAAGCCGGTTAGTACCACCTGGCTTGAAGGTGGTGACAGATTTGGGGACCTTGCAGCAGTGCTGGTATGAGGTGGGCTGCAGTGGCCTGCGGTGGACATGGGGTGGTTGTTGTTGTTAGATGCTGTCAAGTAGGATCATGGGCAGGCATCCAGAAAAGGTGGCTTTTATCATAACAGCACCCACCAGAGTCCTGGACCCTGAGGGGAGAAAAGGCAGCCAGAAGGACAAAGGGTGAAATAATTATTCCAAATGGGCAAACTCACTGAAGACCAGGCTGAGTTGGGAGGCACAGAAGATGTGAAAACCTCTCCTGTCCTCAGGGCTGTGGCCACCCTGACAGGGACCGCTGAGAGGAGGTCACAGGAGAATGGCTCCCACACAGACGTGATGGTCAGGGAGATGAAGCTGCCATGACAAGAGACTACTGTAGCTTTCAGGCCACTGCCACATGGGATGGAATAACTGCAGCCTGACCAACACCCTGGCCGATGTCAGGCCTGCAGCCTCAGAGAGGGGCAGTGCCCTGGCCAGACAGCAGGTCCCCAGTGCCACCATGTCAGTGGGCTAGAAGGACACCTGTCACCATGGTGGGCTGCAGGGACAGACGGCAGGAAGCCTGTGTTTTGACCCCAACCTGTCGTTGAGCAGACAAGGGCCAGGTATCTGTGCCTCAGTTTATTCATCAGTAAAATAAGGGATCTATAAGTCCCTTTCTGATTCTCCATGACCCCAGGATTAGGAACCCCAGTAAGAGCAGAAACAGGGTCAAGAGATTAGCTTCCAGGGTCCAACGGCACTGGGCTAAAGTCCACTGAACGCTCCTAAACCTCAGACCCTCATCTGGAAGCAGGTGGTAAGTTCACCTACTTTGAGGGCCATCCCCAGGGTCAAAGGAGACAATGCCCAGGAAGTACAGAGGTTGGCGGGCACTCCCTGAGTGTGAGCCAGGACTGTCAGTGCTAGAATTGAGACATGACCAGCCCTGTAGCCCAGGGCCAGTGCAGTCAGCATGTCCTACAGCGATGGAGTCATCTCCTATTTTTTTCCTCTCAATCAGCAATGTTTTCCCAGAGGGTAAGAATCCCTGGAGCCGATGGGTGCCTCCTCTGATAGGATGCTATTCTACCCCATCTCACCGCTCTGGATGAAGAGGGATCTGTTTACTCTCAAAGGGATTCTGTTGGGAATTCCTGCCTTGGTCGGCCTCCTTTTCCTCCCTCCCATCCTCTTCCCCAGGCCAGAAGGCTTGAGCATCTCAGACCTGCAGAGATATGCAAGGCTGGGCTCTGCCCTCAGGGAGATCACTCTCCCAGGGCTGCTACCAGGGGCAAAGACACAAAGCTCCGAAGTGCAGCCCAGAGCAGTTTAGTAGAACAGGTGTCAGACAATGTTTCCACTTAGTGCCAGACACTAAGAGAAAGGGAAATGACAGCAGTCACCAAATAGCTTCTGGGTACCACTGGGACTCTCCTTTTAAGTTATACTCAATAAATACAAGAGAAATTGAATCTGGATCCCCAAGGGGTTGGGGGAGGATTTGATGCTGAAGGAATCACTGCACTTGGGACTGGGGGCCCCAGCTCTAGTGAAAGGAAAAGAAAGAAAAAGTGGCTGGGAAAAATAAAACTTCTCTTTCCTTTTCTTTTTCTTTTTTCTCTTCTGTTTTGGTTTGGTTTTGTTTTTTTGAGGCAGAGTCTCACAATGCATTCCAGGCTGGCCTTAAACTCATGATCCTCCTGCTTCAGCCTTCCAAGTGCTGGGATTAAAGGCATGTGCCATGGTGCCCGTTTTGATATTAATAATTTTAGACAAAGTGCCTACGGACACAGGCAGACATGCACACGCTTCTGCTCCCATGGCAGTTCTGTGAGGTAGGCAAGGCACAGGCTTGGAGAAGGGATAGGAGATGGTCATCCCCTTAGGGAAGTTGCCCAGGAAAGCAGATCCAGGCAGGCCAGGCTCAAGCTTCCCATGTAGCTCCCAACTCTGTGGACCAAAATCTTAGGGCAGCCCTGTGCTGGGAATGCTGCTTCCTGAGGCTAAGGAACCCAACAGAACAGACTCCACTTAGGGTAGGGACCCCAACCCCTAAGCCACAGAACAGGAGCCACAGAGCAGGAGGTAGGCAAATGAGTGCGAGTGAAGCTTCATCTGTGTTTATGGCCACCCCTCACCGCTTGCAGTACTTCCTGAGATCCACCTCCTGTCAGATGAGCTGACATTAGATTCTCACAGGAATGGGAACCCTACTGTGAACTGTGCATTCGCGGGATCTAGGTTGTGTGCTCCTCATGACAATCAAATGCCTGATGATCTGAGGTAGAGCTGAGGCAATGGTGGTGGTGCTGGGAGCAGCTGCAAACAGAGATTAACATCAGCAGAGAGGCTTAAGGGTACAGAGACCATGATAAATCACAGACTCATCAAAACCCTATCAGTGAGTGGCAAGTGACAACTAAGCTGCATCTGGTGGCAGGCTTTAGAGTGGCAAGTGAGTTGATGCATGTCAATTGTACACCTGTATCTGATGGCAGGCTTTAAATCAGAATCTGATGCTTATTTCAGTCACACATGATCGTCCATTACTGCACTACCACTTCCATCTGCACTTCTTTCCTGCATTGTGCACTTGTCTCAGGGAAAATTTTAGTAAACTTGTAAGCCAACTTTAGCCAAAATGAGCAAAACAGAAGTGCCTCCGGAGAGCTTCTTTGAAAAGGGGGAAGAGCTGATAATGGGATAGCAGGAGACTCTAAGACTGCCAACAAAAAGAAAGCTGCACTTAAAGGAAAATACCAAGAGTCTTACTTAAATTACTTCCCACCGCCGAAGTGGGAACGAATTCTGCAACCCATTTGTGAATAGGCCATATGAATCGACTTTTGTCAGTGCTATACAAGGATCGACTGCTTCAGATTGCAAATGATGGTGGCCTTAAAAGTATGTTTGAGACAACTTCAGACTTCTACATATTCTGGATTAAAGTCAAGGCAGACTATCCTGAGAGTGCCACAGAAGCATTGAAAAGCCTGCTTCCATTCCCAACATCCTATCTTTGTGAAGCAGGATTGTCAGCAGCGACAGCAAGCAAAATAAGATTACGTAGTGGACTGGACACAAGCGACTCACTTTGTGTGTCACTATCTCTCATCACCCGCAGATGGGACCATCTAGTTGCAGGAAAACAAGCTCAGGGCTCCCACTGATTCTCTGTTAAGGTGAGCTGCATAATTATCTCATTATACATTACAATGTCATAATTATAGAAATAAAGTGCACAAGAAATGTAATGTACTTGAATCATCTCCAAACCATGTCCCCCATCTCATGGAAAAAAATGTCTTCTGTGAAGCTGGTCTCTGCTGCCAAAAAGGCTGGGGACTGCTGACTGAGGGAACACTTCTATAGGGTGGCTGCTCTTTAACTCAGGCAGTTTCTCTCCAGAATCAGCAGCCTGATTTGGAGAAGCTCTTTGATTCCTATGTGGAGGGCCCAGGGGCCACTGTCCTTGCTCCCTGGCCACTACTCCCACAGCTGCATGGGCCTCTGTTCTGGGTCCTGGTGTCCAGGATGAACTCCTGACAGTGTGTGCACCTTAAGTCCAAGGAGTGGCCAAGAGGCAGCTGTTTGTGGGGCACGAATAGAGCTGTTGAGAAGGGAGTATGACTGTCATGTGTACTCTGGTCAGGGTACCACAAACATTAGGAGGAGAGCTAGATGTCTTTGAAAAATCTAAATCATGCTTCCATGATGTATTGGGGGTGGGGGGAGAAAAGTGCCACTTGATCCTGTCAAACTTTTCAATCTAATTCTAGGTTACAGGAAATAAATGGGTGAGGGAAAACAAGCTAAGTCCACAGTTTTCAGCCTTTTTAGCACTAGACACTGGTTTTGTGGAAGGCAAATTTTCTATAAACTGGGATGGGGGTATGATATCAGGATATGAGCTGATGGGGGGTGGCTATAAATACAGAGGAAGCTTTGCTCCCTTGCCCACCATTCACTTGCTGTGTGGTCCAGTTCCTAATAGGCCACAGAGGACAGCTAACAGTCCATGACCTGGGGCTTGAGAATCCCTGAGCTAAATGACATCACTTAGAGACAAGGAGACATATCAGAAGATGGGACATTCTGTAGACTTGGTCGGGACCCTTCAACAGTGTTATGAAAAGAGGGTTTGTTAAGGATTAAAAGAGATCTAAGATATTTTAAAGGGCTGGGATTTAGCTCAGTTGGTAGAGTGCTGCGCTGCAGTCTCTGAGGTACCGAGTTCAATTCCCAGCACCACAAAAATGGGAGCAGGACCTGGCAATCCACTCTCAAGGCAATCCCGAAACAGTCAGCCATTGAAAACCCTATGAGGGTCGCTATGAGTCGGATACCGACTCGATGGCACCTAACAACAACAACAACAACAAGATATTTTATGTAGTGACAGCTTTCCAAACAGTATGAGATGGAAAACAGGGAAGGAAAGAATAGTTTGACAGTGGAGAAGTTTGACAAACGTCCCTTCAGCCAGGTGATTAAGGTCAACATCAACGGTAGTGAGTCACACAGTGTGTGCTCTTGATACAATATGATGAAAACAGCACATTACTTCTGTGGTCTTCCTTCCAAAAACCTAAGGTCAAGTGGAATCATAAGAAAAATATTCCTCAGCTGGGCACGGTGGCGCACGCCTGTAATCCCAGGGGCTTGGGAGGCAGAGCCAGGAGGATCGCAAGTTCGAGACCAGAGGAAGTCTGCGGAATTTAGTGAGACCTTGTCTCAGAAAGTAAGGAAAAAAATAAAAGGGCTGGGGGTGCAGCTCAGTGGTCCAGCACTTGCAAAGCATGCAGGCGTGAGGCCCTGGGATCAACCCCCAGTACTACACACACACACACACACACACACACACACACACACACACACACACAATTCCTCCAAATACAAAAACCAGAATTACCATTTGACTCGGTAATCCCACTTCTGAGTACATACTAAAGGAATGGAATCAGGATGTTAAAGAGATACCTACCCTCCCATGTTTGCTGCAGCATGATTCACAATGTAAAGGACCTGAGGGTCCCTCAATAAATATAGTAATGAATTTTTAAAGTGTGGTATAAAAACACAACAAAATACTATCCAGTCTTTAAAAAACAGAAAATTGTGTCATTTGTGACAATGTGGATGAACCTATAGGACATTATGTTAGTGAAATAAGCCAGGCTCAGAGAGAACTACCATATGATCTCATTTACACACAGAACTTCAAAAAGTTGAACTCATAGAAGTACAGAGTAGAATAGGGTTATTAGAGGCTGGTGGGGAGGAAGAGTGTATGGGGAAAGGGGAGACAGTGGTCAACAGGTACAAAATTTCACTTAGGAGAAGTAAGTTCGGGTGTCCTATTGCACAGCACAGTAACTATAGTTAAGACAGGATTTTAAATGTTCTTACTACAAAGAAATGATAAATATTTGAGGTGATGCATATGTTATTAGCATGATTTGATTATCCCACCATGTATACTGTATTTCTTTTTATTGCTGTGACCAAAATACCTGGCAAAAACACCTAAGGGAGGGAAGATTTATTTATGCTCATGGTTTCAGAGGTGCTGCCTTGTCATGGCAAAGCAAAATAGCTTACATCATGGTGGCCAGGAAGCACAAAAATAGGAATTTAGAGAAAGAGTCAGGGCAAGATGTAGACCCCAAGGACATATCCCCAGTGGCCTACTTCCTCCAGCTAGGCTCCATTTCCTATCTTTGACTATCTCCCAATAATGCTACCATATTAGGAATCCATCAAAGGATTAACCTTTTGATTAGGTCAGGGCCCTCAGGAGCTACTTGTCTCTGGAAATGCCTTCACAGACACACCCAGAAGTGTGCTTTACTAATCTTGTATCTCTTAATCCAATCAAGTTGATAATCAAGATTAACCATCACATACACATATACTGAAACAGGACATTATACTCCATAAATATACACAATGATTGTTTTCTTGTGTGGTGCTGGGGATTGAACTCATGTGCTAAGCAACTGTGCAACACTGAGCTACTGAGCCATACACCTGGCCCATAATAATAATAATAATAATAATAATAATAATAATTTTTTGAGACAGGATTTCACTATGTAGCCCATGCTGGCCTCAATCCTCTTGTTTCAGCCTCCTGAGTACTGAGATTACAGGCATATGCCAGCATGCTCAGTTTATTCTCCCCTTTTTAATAATTTTCTTAAAAAAAAAAAAAAAAAAAAAAAAAGCTGAGTCAGGTGCCATGGTGCACACCTGCAATTCCAGCAACTTGGGAGGCTGAGACAGGAAGATCATAAGTTAAGGCCAGGAACAGTCTGTGCAACTTAGTAAGACTCTGTCTTAAAAAAAAAAAAAAAAAAAAAAAAAGGAGAAAGAAAGAGAGAGACAGAGAGGGGGGTGGGGAAGCTGAGGGTGCAGAATAGTGATAGCATGCCTAGCATGCAGGAGGTCCTGGTTCAATCCCTGAATACTGCAAAAATAAGTTAATTAAAAACCTAGTTGAGAGAGACAGAAAAAAGAAGAGGAAGAGGAGGAGGAGAAGAAGGGGGAAGAGGAGGGGAGGGGAGAAAAGCAAAAGAAAGCATCAGACAAATCTCAATTGAGGGACTGTCTACAAAATGCTCAGCCAGCACTCTTCAAATCTGTTAAGGCCATGAAAAATAAGGAAAGTCTGAGAAAGTGGCACAGCCGCAGGAGCTTAACGAGATATAATTAAATGTCACAAAGATCTTAGACTAGAAAAGGGACATTAGGAAAAAACTAAGGAAATCGAATATAGACTTTGGTTAATAATATGTATTAATATTAGTTCATTAATTGTGGCAAATGTGCCACACAATGTAAAAAGTTAGTAATAGGAAACACTGGGTGTGGGATCTGTGGGATTTCTCTGTATTCTGTCCTAAAATAAAAAGCTTATTTGAGCCAGGCGCCTTGCACACGCCTATTAATCCCAGCACGCCTATAATCCCAGCGGCTTGGAAGGCTGAGGCAGGAGGATCGCAAGTTCGAGACCAGAGGCAGTCTGCGTAATTTAGAGAGACCCTGTCTCAAAAAGTAAAAAAATGGGCTGAAGGTGCAGCTCGGTGGTACAGCACTTGCAGAGCATGCAAGCGCGAGGCCCTGGGTTCAACCCCCAGGACCGCAAAAAACAAAACAAAACAAAACAAAAAACCTTATTTGAGAGAGTGAAAGAGAGAAAGAGATGTATCTAAGGAACCTAACAACCACATAAAATGCATGGATCCTAGAAGGGAGCCTGATTTATACAAACCAACAAAAATTGTCCTTTGGGGAACTATTAGAGAAATTTGCATCACTTGAATATTAGGTAGCATTGGAATTGTCTGGATTTCTTTCTTTCTTTCTTTCTTTCTTTTCTTCCTTCCTTCCTTCTTTCCTTTCTTTCGTTTCTTTTCTTTTTTTGCAGTGCTGGGGATTGAACCTAAAGCCCCAATGCATGCTAGGCATGTGCTCTAATACTGAGCTACTTCCCCAGCCCTAAATTCTTCCTATTATTATTCTCAAAGATTTCTTTCCCAAGGTTGATAGGGTTCCTTCCACTTTGTGGGGAAATGTTGTATTAATTTAATTTAATTATATATTTTTTATTTTTTGGGGACAGAGTCTATGTAGCCTAGGATGTCTTTAAACTCTTGATCCTCTTGCCTTAACCTCCTGAGTGCTGCGATTACAGATGTGCATCACCATGCCCAGCTGAGATTTTTTTCTTGAAATAGGGTCTTCCTCTGTACTTCAGGTTAGCCTCAAACTCTAATCCTCCTGCCTCAGCCTTATGAGTGCCAGGATTACCAGTGTGTGCCATTACACTGGCCTGAAATGTTATTTTTAAATTTTTATTTTATTTATTTTTTGCGGTCCTGGGGGTTGAACCCAGGGCCTCGTGCTTGCATGCTTTGCAAGTGCTGGACCACTGAGCTCCACCCCAGTCTTTTTTTTTTTTTTTTTTTTTTGAGTCAGAGTCTCTCTAAATTACACAGACTGCCTCTGGTCTTGAACTTGTGATCCTTCTGTCTCCGCCTCCCAAGCCGCTGGGATTACAGGCGTGTACCACCACGCCCGACTGAAATGTTATTTTTTAAAGGTAGTGCCAAATTTTTTTTTGTTTACTCTTAGAATAAATTCCAAACTCCTTCCCATGGCCTAGATCTAAGCTCCTGTAAGCTCTGAGGCTGTCAATCGCTTTTAACTTTTTCTTGTACCATCCTTCCCTTCCCTTACCACAATTCTGATACACCAGCTTTCCTTCTGGCTCTTTCCTGCTTTAGGGCCTTTGCCCATGATGCACCTCTGCTTAGAATGACCTCCCCTGATGGCCAGATTTAAGTAGCCCCCACCTGCTATTGCTCTATCTCAGTACCCTGCTTATTGCCTTCGCAGCATCATCTTGTTTGTTTGCTTACCATCTGTCTTCCCTATCTAGAATAGAAGCCCCTTCAGATCAAAGACCTATCCCCAACTTGCCCATCATCTCCCCAACATCTGGAATAGTACCTACTTATTATACAGCACTTGCCCAGTAAGTACCTGTCCTGTGAATAATTCAATAGGTCTTAAGATCATAACAACTGCAGGAGTCCTAAACTATAGATTCCAAGTCATCTTTGCTTCTCTTATATTAAAATATTAAAGGGCAATCTTCAAACTTTTTCCTCAAAGTGGCTTTAATCTATTTCCTGGTTTATTATTTCATCTCTAAGGGGGAGGAAAGGCAGACATGCAAAGCCAGTCGTGGTCACAGACTTCTATACTTGTTTTAAGCTGGCTGTGACTTAGACAACGTGTGGTGGGAGCAGCTGACACAGACATCAAGAAGGTCGGCCCGGCCCTCGCAGCTGAGGGTCTGCCTACAAGATTCCATCCCTATAGACTAACCCGCTCATCTTACCCCAGCCCATGAGGTATCTGGGGGACCGGCTGGCCCCATCCTTACCAATAGCAAACTCCACTAGGGTCTCATTCTCTTCTGACAGCGAATCGAGGAATAAATCCAACACTTGCAGCTGCCGCAGATACTGGTAGTTGCTGGGGTCATACGCGAAGTTGGCGAGGTTGGCGAGGACCTGCTCCTTGGCATCTGCAAAGGGAAAACGGCACTGGAGCCAGGGCTGCGCGGCGGGGGCCCGACCCCCGCCCGGTTCCCTGGCGTCTCCCGCGCCTCTCACCTTGGCTCTCGGTCTCCTGGAATTCCGTGACCAGCGCCTGCAAATACCCCAGCCGCCCCACGTGCGGGTCCACTTTCAGCTTCTGGGCCATGGCTGCAGAGGCGAAGGGCCGCCCGTGGACCGGTGGGCAAATGGGAAAAGCGGGGCCTCCCCTGGACCTCCCCCTGCCCGGGAGGGATGGGCAGAGCGGCCAATGAATCCCTTAGTGGGATGGGGGGCGGCTGTTAGGATCCTGTAAGAGGTGGGGTTCAGGAAACTGGGAGGCAGCCGAGAACAGCAGCCAGAAGAGCAGCCTTCAGCACCCGCCCAGCTTCTGTTTTGGACCCCGTGCGGAAGCTGCTCTGGCCCCGCCCCCAGGGAGCGGAAGGGGCGGGGCAATGCTGGGGAGGGGCGGGGCTGCAGTAGCGCTCTACTAGCCCTGCGTGTGATGCTAGGGTGCCTAGGCAGTTGCGAGCGCAGACAACGTGGATGCGTGGATATTCCGGGAGGAATGCCCCCGGGACCTTTACGAATACAGAGGAGTCCGAGGGCGGCCACGTCCGCAGGCGTGGAAGGTGGAGGCGCTTCAGAACCCCCACCCCTGGGAGGGCTTGTGGGGGCAGTCTAGCCTCCTGGACCCATCAGGCGTGAGTGAGGGCTTTCCAAAAAGCCTGGCAGCACTGTTACCAGAGTTTTAGGGCAAAAGATCCATTTCTGGGAGTCCCAACAGACGAAACTTGGCCACGCTCCAATATAAATTAAAGAGATAAGAAACAGAGAAAGACGTAATCAATGTGGGCGCTGGGCAAGGCGACTAGGGAGGCGGAGGCAGGAGGATCTCAAATTAGAGGCCAGAGGCAGCGTGTGTGTAACATCGCCAGCCCCCCTCCCCCCCGTCTCAAGATAAAAAATAAAAAAGGACTGGAGATGCAGCTCAGTGGTAGTGCACTTCCAAAGTATGTGGGAGGCCCTGGAGACCCCCAGTACCTGAAAAAAAATCAATGCTAATATTGGGAAGAACAGGTAAAAGGGTCCAGTGCCTCCCCCCAATCCCCTCCACCCCTAGTTTGTCTTTAACCTTTAGGTTGAAATAGAGGAAGAATTGTGGCAGGGGACCAGAAGTATGCATAATTAAGCGTCTTGCTCAGGATGTGATCTGGTTGACCATTATCTCAATTCTGGTTCAGTAAATTGGCTGGGAGAAGTTTTTATTGCTATCATCTTTGAGGGGAGCAATCTAATTTCCATAAGATGATTACTCCTCTAGGGTACAACCTCACCGCCACAGCTAATTGCCCTTATGTTTCCAGAGATTTGCAGGGAGCACGGAGAGACAGGTCCCAGAATCTCACAGCAAAACCTTGGTCCTTTTATCCAGCATATAAAAGAATTTATACCTGACACAGAAGTTATAATAGAGAGTATAGAATAGGTTTATTAAAGATAGTACACCTTTAAGGAATAACTATAGGGAAAACTGAGGCACCTGAAAAAGCTTAGAGAAACCTGGAAAGGAAATTGGAAAAACCTTGTGTTCCCTGAGTGACTTGGCATGTTTCTCTTCCCAGGGGATGGTAAAGAAGTCAGAGGACAGGAGACTTAAATAGGCTTTTAGAGGAAAAAGTACCTTAGGTAGACATACTTTGCAAGTGCTCTACCACTGGGCTGTTTATGTTGCATCAGAGTCTCACTAAGTTACGCAGGCTGCCTCTGGCCTCAAACAGACACTTCTCCTGACTCTACTTCCTGAATCACTGGGATGACAGGTGTGCGTCACTGCACACGCCTGTTTTCCAACTTTATTGATTCAGAGTTTATGACCCGTTGCAGGGCATGTTTTTGTGTATAAGTCAAACACTCTGTTTTCCCATTCCCTGGGTTATCCTGCTGGGACAAGCCTGTGCTGATGACAGCCAGCCCTGGATGATAACCTCAGAGAGGGACACCAGCAAAATAGAGGGGAGAGGGACCTCTGGCCTCCAGGCCACAGGCACAGGCCACCAGGGAGCAGGGTTGGATGGGCAATTGGCCCAGCCAGTTATTGCCCCCTGGATTGACACTTCTAACCCAGCAGGGAGCAGAGTGGCCTAAGGAGGCCGAGAGGGGAGTGGAAGGGCTTCTGTTGTGTACACAGCCAGCCTTGTATTCATGATGGCCCTCACGCTGCCTACCAAGCCATCCCCTCTAGTCAGTTGAATGTCTGTCTTCCCCCAACCCCACCACTGAACTTCCCCACCAAGGGTACAGGGTAGGGCAAAAGAGAGAAGAGAAGATGCAGGAGAAGGCCCTGCAGAGGTAGCAGGGGACCCTTCAGAGCTCCCCAGTTCTGAAACCTCAGCCAGGGAGGACCGCTCCGGGGCAACAGGAGGGGCTCTGTCGCGCATTGTGCACGTGTCCCCATTCTGCAACCAAGCCAACTCCTCAGCCTGTCCCTCCATCGACGACTCTCTTAGGGCTCCCCTTGTGTGGGGACAGTCATATCCCCAGTCTCCGTGCCCTGAGGAAGAGAGGGCCAGGAGGTCCCTGGAGGAAGAGTGAGCTCTTCAGAACTTTCTGGAGGCCAGAGAAGGCCAGGGAAGGCTGATGTTGGAGGAACACAGGTTAGACCTCAATGTGTTGCACTATAGGAGCAGTGGGGAGGAGCCAGCCATGCTGAGCTGGCCGTGACTGCCCCACGCAGGACTCACACCCACCTTCCTGGGCCCCGAGGAAGAAGGCATGCTCCTGGATTCTGCTGGCTGGAAGGAAGATCACTCTCTGACCTAGGGTTCAGACGCTGGTCACATACATGCTCTTGGGGCATAGCTGCTTCTTGGAACTGTCGTTGTCTTCCAGAGTAGGACCCTGCACTGGGGCAGTCTCTGAGGTGGCTCCCTCTGTCTTGGGTTGCCTGCATTTTCTCTCCTTCTTCTGCAGGGCATAGAAGCCCCCACCCATAAAGAGGGCAGCTGAGATGAGGAAGAAGCTTGACAGGGAAAAAACGTAGCTGAAGTTGTTGGTGGTGTCCAGGAGGAACCCTGGGGGGACAGAGAGCAAGTTAGGTCACTGCCGTGGGATACCAGACCTCCCTCCACTAACTGGGGTGCTCTGTGACAGCAGAGATTTTAGTTTTGTCTCTACTGGACAAGGAATCTTGGCGGGCACCTGTAGACACTCAGTATTTGTTGAATGAAAGGAAGAGAAGAAGCACCTGAACTCCTGTGACCTGGGCAGGAGTCCTCAGGCTGGAAGAGAACGTAAGGGCCTGGCTCCCTAACCATTGGTGGGAGGGAGCAAGGAGATAAGGGCTGGTGCAGTGGGAGAGATCTCAAGAACTTCTGAGGTCCCACCCTTACCTCCCCTGGATAGCTCTCTGCACTTACTTGCTTGGAAATTCCCTTGGAAAGTGTAACTTCCAGCATCACACTTGGGAAAGTGTCTCAGGGCACTGGAGTCCACCTCCCAGGTCTTAGAGTAATCACTGCCACCATGTGTTGTTTGTTGGCAGTGCCCAGCACCAAAGGCTTGCCCAGCCTTCCCTCACGTGCTCTGAAAGGCACACTCTCAGCTGCCCAGCAAGGCCTGTCCTTGCAAATTCTATTTGTTTCCTTCCCAGAGTAAGTCATCATTGTGATCACAGACTTGCATCTTTGCTTCCATTCCTGACTCCTCCACCACAAGGTGAGCCCAAAGAGCATGCTTTTGGCCACGTGCAGTGAGTAACTGGCATGGGTGAATACGTGGTAAAATCACGTGCTCTCTTCTGCATTTTGGGGCTCAGAGAAGGAAAATGATTTGTCCACATCTCCCAGGAAGGAAGAAAGTAGAAGCAAGAAGTCAATAACAGTTAATAATAGCACTTACTATGGGCCTGGCTCTACTAAGCAAATATTTTCAGTCCTGGGATATTGAACCCAGGGCTTTGCACATGCTAGGCAAGTGCTCTATTGCTGAACCACACCCCTAATCCCGTTATTTTTTATTTTTTATTCTGAGACTGGGGCTGGGATTTAGCTCAGTTGGTAGAGCTGCTCTGCAGTCTCTGAGGTCCCGAGTTTGAGTCCCAGCACTGCAAAAATGGGAGAAGGATGTGGCAACCCACTCCCAAGGCAATCCTGAAACAATCTGCCATTGAAAACCCTATGAGTGTTGCTATGAGTTGGACACGACTCGATGGCACCTAACAACAACAACAATTCTGAGGCCAAGTCTTCATAAATTGTACAGACAGCCTCTAGCCTTGAACTTGTGACCCTCCTGCTTCAGCCTCCCATGTCACTGGGATTACAGGCGAGTACCATGGGACCTGTCTTTATTAAGCTCTACTTCCTAACAGGGTCCTTACGAGAAACCCATGAGATAGATCTCATTATCATCCCCACTTCCCTGATAAGAAAACAGAGGAACAGAGAGGAAGATAAAAGCTCAGGTAGGTCTCATGTGCAAACCCATGAGCACCGGGTGGGGAACAGACTAAAGCACAGTTCCTGGGTTGCCTGGGTAGATCTCAGATTCCAAGTCCCTACTCCTAAAGATGGGCTGGCATTTAGCTCAGTTGGTAGAGTGCTACTCTGCAATCTGAGGTCCCAGGTTCAATTCCTGGCACCACAAAAATGGGAGAAGGATGTGGCAATCCCAAAACAATCAGCCACTGAAAACCTATGAGGGTCACTATGTGTTAAACATGACTCAGTTGTTAGGTGAGAATCTTACAGTGAGGGCACCTAACAACAACAACTCCTAAAGATTGGGAGAAGGACCTGGCAGCCCACTCCTGAAACAATCTCCAAAACAATCAGCCATTAAAAACCCTATGAATAGCACAGAACCACTGACATAGTGCCAGGCATGGCGCAGTGTTGGAGAGTGTTTCATTCTGTTGTACATATAGGGTTCATAAGAGCTGGACCTGACTCGACCGCACCTCACAACAACTCCGAAAGAGGATGCTGGACTGTGTCCAACTCTGTACAGACTATTCCCCTCTGCCCCGCCCTCAACCCCTGCCCACACATGCTCTACCTGAGCACACCTGGCTGCCCTCACTGTAAGATTCTCACCAGCCAGTGGGGGGGAGACGAGGGAAGCGATGCCACAGAGGATGGTGGAAAGGCCCAGGGCCCTGGGGAACTGATCCATTGGCACAAGGTCCATGAGAACCTGGAAGATGAGAATTCCAATGCCACACATGGACATGCTATACACCAGGCAGTAGCCTACCAGCACCCAGAAGTCAGCCGACACTGTGCACACCAAGTTGGTGAGCCCGTTGAGCAGGATAGCCAGGCTGAACAGATATTTGCGGTAGCCAGCAATGCTGGGCCGGCCTGCCATGACTGCTGCCACAGGCCGCAGGAAGATGTTGTTCAAGCCGATGATTGACATGAGCAGAGCTGCCCAATACTCATCCACCCCGTACCGCATGGCATAGGGCACGAGGAAGATATGCGGCAGGGAGAAGCCCAGGACCATCCACATCACCCCCGCTGTGTAGATGCAGTAGCCCAGGTTGTGCTGCAGGATGTCACAGGCCAGATGGTGCCCAATGTTTGAGCCACACACTGCCAGGCAGCTGTGGGCAGGTGTCTTGGAAGGCGACGGGAGAACTTCTTTGGTCTCAGGGTCTGGACTGGTGGCCACGGGCCTCAGGATGGCCCCACAGACGCAGAGGTGGAGAAAGATCCCTCCGAAGACAGTAAAGGCACCCCTCCAGCCCAGTTCCTCCAGGAGGTAGCGGGCCAGCAGTGGCCAGAGGGTGACACCCATGGAAATACCGATGGAGGCCAGCGCATTGGCCAGCGGCCGGCGGTGAACGAAGTACAAGCCCAGCGCAGTGATGCCTGACTGGAAGCTGAAGCACATGCCCAGGCCTATAGGGTGAGAGGAGAGACCAGCTCTGCGGCATTCTGGGCTTTTCCGTGTGTACCCAGAAAGTGGGGCTTGGGGTCAGGTCTCACATCTGCCTCTTTGGGTTCTAGCCCAGACCCATTTCCAAGTCTCCATGGATTGAAGGTGAAATCTGCCTGCCTCACCACCTTCTTGTAAGCACCCCACCCCTCAGCCTTTCCTCCCAAGGCTGCCAGGGCCCTCCAGTCCGTGGTAGCACAACATTAGAGTGACTTTTTAATACCCACTTAAAGCTGGGGCATGGTGGTGCACCCCTATAATCCCACAACTCAGGAGGCAGAGGCAGGACAATCACAAGTGCGAGGCCAGAGACAGCCTGTGTAATTTAGCAAGGCCCTATCTCAAGATAAAAAATAAAACAGGGGCTGGGGTGCTGCCTAGTCATAGAGCATTTGCAAAGTATGTGCAAGGCCCTGGGTTAAACCCTCCAGTGCTGGATATATACATAAACAAATAAATACCGACTCAACACCTTCCAAAGACTCCCCGTTATGCTTGAAAAACATCCAAAGTATTTACTGGGCCCTGGAAGGCTCTGTGAGGTGTGGCTCTGGCCATCACTGAGATGCCATCTTAGGCTCGGCCTTGTCACTCACCAGGATCAAGTGACATCAGCTTCTTTCTCTTCCTCTGGACAGTCCCTTACCTTGGAACATCTGCAGTGGCCATCTCCTCTGCCTGGAATATGCTTCACTCAGACTATCCATTCAGCTTAGACACCAGCTTCCCAATGGGGCCTGCCCAGGTCCCCCACCCACCTGTATCTGCACACATGCAGCTGCGGATACTGGACACTATATCAAAACAACTCTAGGGCTCAGGATGTAGCCTAGTGGTAGATCATTTGACTAGCATGAGCAAGGCCCTGAGGTCAATCCCCAGCACCACAAAGAACAAAACACTTTTAAAGGCAGGCACCATGGCACACACCTGTAATCCCAGCAACTCAGGAGGCTGAGGCAAGTTCAAGGCCAGAGACAGCCTTCCCAACTTAATGAGATGCTGTTTCAAAATTTTAAAAAATCTAAAAAATGGGGTTGGGGGTATGGCTCAGTAGTAGAGCACTTGCTTAGCATGAGCAAGGCCCTGGGTTCAAGCCCCTAATTCTGCCAAGAAGACAACTCATGCCTGCAGGTGTCCAGTGGACCATTAGGTTGCTCCTGATGGCATATGGCTCTCTTGGTCACTCACTTGCCTGCCCTCCTGGGTGTCTGCTGGGTCTTTTCTTCCTCTGAACACAAACGCTCTCCCCGATCCCAACATTCAGCTGCCTGCCTGGGGTGATGGCCTGCCCATGCCCTGCAGCCTGTCTCCTTAGGCCTCCTGCCAGCCATTCTCTCCTGCACCATCCTTCCCCGTCTTTTTAGTAGAGCATTTTCCTTTATTTTTTTTCTTTATTATTATTTTTCTATTTGAAAAAAAAAATCTCACTGAGTGCCATGGTATATGCCTGTAATCCCAGCTACTCAAGAGATAGAGGCAGGAGGATGGTGAGTTCAAGGCCAGTGACAGCCTGAGCCACTTAGAGAGACCCTGTCTCTCTCTTTCTCTCCCTCCCTCCCCCTCCCTCTCTTTCTTTCTTTCTTTCTTTCCTTCCTTCCTTCTTTCCTTCCTTCCTTTCTTTCTTTCTTTCTCTTTCTTTCCTCCTTCTTTCCTTCCTTCCTTCCTTCCTTCCTTAATTTTTCCCCTGTACTGACGAGCTGAACTCAGGGTCTCGCATGTGCTTTACAAGTGCTCTACACTGAGCTGCACCCCCCCACCCCTTTTTAACCCTTTTATCTTGAGACAGGGTCTCACTGAGTTACAGAGGCTGCCTTTGGTCTCAAACTTGTGACTCTTTGGCCTCCACCTTCCAAGTCACTGGGATGATGAGCATGGGCACTTGCACCTGGCCCTTGACTGCTCTTTCTGCATCTCACAAGCAACCCCAGCCGAGCCTCCCCTCTTCCCATCACTATTGCACCCAACCTGGCTTAAGCTGCAGCGACCTCATGCCCCCTACCCATGCTGCCCCCTTCTCCCCTCATCTCTACAGCCACCACAGCCAGAGTGGTGCTTGGCAAGGATCAGTTGGATGTCACTCCCCCACCTGAACCCCTCAAATGGCTTCCTGCCTCCCTACAAAGTCTTTTGTGGACTGACTCCCACATCCAGTCTCCACCCCCATCTCTTTGACTCCCTTGTTCAGGCCTCTCTAAGCTACTTGCCACTCTTCTGCTCCTGAACTTCGAGACCTTTGCACTTACTGTACCCTCTGCCTGGCATGAGCTTCCCCAGAGACCCTAGTGTTAGGTGTTCCCTAGTGCTGTCATCTCTGCTGCTATGGTATGGCTTGGATATCAAGTACTGTGTGGCAATGGCTTGGTTCCCAGCCTTTGCTATTGGGAGATGGTGGAAAATTTAGGGGTGAGGCCTAATGAAAGGTCTTTGGATTCCTTGGGGGTGTTCCCTCAAAGAGAATCATGGGACCCTCAGCCCTTTCCTCTTTCTTTTATTCTTTGACCATGAAGTGAGTGGACTTGCTCAGCCATTTGCTCCATGCCATGATGTGCTGCTTCACTTTCACCACAGGTCCCAACATTATCATGAACTAACATCTCCCAATCTGTGAACCAGTACAAACCTTTTGTCTCTGTAAGTTGATTATCTTCAGGTATTTGTTATAGTAATGGAAAGCTAGTGGAAAACTAATACATTGCCTCAAGGCTCTCCCTAACTACCCTGTTGAGAATAGCGAATTCCTCCACCTTTACTTTATTTCTCCCCCTGGATATCCTGGGTGGTTTATCTCCTGACTCATTTCATGTCTGCCCAGCTCCACACCTCCCACAGGCAGGATGTCATCCCATCCCAGGTCCTGTCTTCTTCTGTATGGTTGAGGTCAGAGGGATTTAAGCATTCTTATCTGTCTGTTGTCCATCTCCCTCATCAGAAGATGAGCAGTTCTGGAAGATTAAGAAGCTTGCCTGCCCTATCCGCTCCTACCTGCCACTTGAGATGGAATGATAGTCACCTGTTATCATTCCTGCCGTGAGGAAGAGCTGGCTGAGCGTATGGGAGAAGGCGCTGGCCACCATGCCCACACTGGCTAGCACGCCTCCCAGCATTGCAGTCACTCGGCAGCCGAAGCGTCCCACCAGGATGCCGCATAGGGGACCTGGGGGAAGCAGATAGTTAGCAGGTGGCACTGAATGAGGAACAAGGAGTCAGGGGCAGAGTGAAGCTTGGGGAGAGGAGTTCCTGCAGGAACTACCCAGGTGACTTCAAGGACATATGCCCTGGCTCCTGCCAGCTGGATTCTGATCCCCACCTTGCCACAGACTGGTCGTGTGGCCCGAACAAGGATCATCCCTCTCTGCCTCAGTTTCCTCCCTACAGGATGAGGGGTGAGACAAGGTGATGTTTGACCCTGACAAGGATCCCCACATGGGAAGACCAAGGCCCTACAGTACCCTGACCTGAGACCAGTTCCCTCCAGGTGAGACAGGACTGCTTCATGACCTGGGTAGACATCCCTCTCTTGGGGTCTGTCTCCCCAGGCCTCCAAATCATAGTGAGCACCCCCAGCTCCCCTTCTGCCCCACCCTCAAGTCCTTGGAAGATGGCCACCACCCTCCCTCCACCTTCCAGTCTTACATATTTGAGGGGGGCCCTGGCCTACTCTGGACCTCCTTGCTCTGGCTTCTGGAGTGTTCTGGAGAAAATCAGGCCATGTACCTTCTCTCCCTTCTCCCATAACCTCTAGCCACCACAGAAATCCACCTGTAGGGTGGGCAGGGGGTGTAGTTCAGGGGTAGAGGACATGCTTAGTGTACAGGAGGCTTTGGGTTTGATTCCCACACACACACAAAACAAACAAACAAACAAAAAGAAACACAAACACAAAAACAAAAAAACACCAAAACACAAAAATCCACTCCCCCAAGCCCCTGAAATTCACACCTAAGCATTTTGCAGTAAGTGCACAGGTCCCGAAGTTCAGGAGCAGAAGAGTGGCAAGTAGGTTAGAGAGGCCCGAACAAGGGGATCAGAGAGATGAGGTGGAGACTGGATGAGGTGGTCAATTCACAAAAGGTTTTGTAGTGAGGCAGGAAGCCATTTGAGGAGTTCAGGTGGGGGAGTGACATCCAATTGATCCTTGCCAAGCACCACTCTGGCTGTGGAGAGAGGCCTGCCCCCACCTGCTGCTTTCTTACCAGCCCCATGCCCTGACAGGTAGAAAACAGCCAGTCCGGCCGGCCGGCCACTTCTCAGTGCCTCACAGAGGCCACATTCACCAAGCGCCTCGTCCCCAAGCATGCACAATGGAGCTTCTCCAAGGAACTCTCCCAGGGGCAGTGGAGGGACAGAGAAAACTGTGTATACGAATGCACAGGATGTCTGTGCACGTGCACATGTGTGCATGTCTGCAGTGGAGCGAGCAAGTGGGGTGCGAGCCAGTCCAAGGATTAGAGGCACACAGGAGTGAGCAGCCCATCCTCAGGGACAGTTGGTGACAGTGGAGGCTGCTGACCACTTGTCCCTGACTCTGCAGGGGATCAGGGGAGGCTTTGGAGTGGGTGGAATGGATGGTCCACATGGAGACTGTGGCCTTACTCGAGAAAGGTGACCTTGGGCAAAGCCCTGAGTCATGGAGGGGAGCTGGGAGGCAGCCCATGACTTTGCAACCTTGGCCAGGCCTGTGCTTGTTTGCTTTCCTCACATCTAAAATGTGGGGGTGCCAAGGGTCTGGAAAGGATCAATGATATGTTCTTTCTTCCTTTCTTGTGGTACTTGGGGGTTGAACCCAGGGCCTCCCACACAGTTTGCAGATGCTCTCCACAGAGTTGCTCCCCCAGCCCCTTTTAAAGTTTTCTCTTGAGTCAGGATCTCCAGGCTGTCTCTGGCCTCAAACCTGCTATCCTCTTGCCTCTGCCTCCTGAGTTGCTGGGATTACAGTTGTGCGCCATGGCACCTGGCTTGGGATCAATAACACTTTCACCGTTAAAATTTCTACAATACTCAGAATGATCATAGGCTAAAGGTGTGTTTGTAAAAGAGAGAGAGGGTAAGCAAGGAGAGCGAGAGAGAATTCCAAGCACAGAGTGGGCTTGTCTATGGAGGTCCCCTCAGAATGCCCAGTTCCCAGCCCCTGCCTCAGGCCCCCTTCTGCCTGTGTGGGAAAGATCTGTCAGAGAACCCCACTGCTACCCCAAGCCTGCCCCCCAAGAGGCCATGCAGCCTGGGCCAGGTCTGGCTTTTCCCCTGGCCCTGAGCCCAAGCCTCTGGTAGCAGATTCAGGGGACATCCCGCAGGGTGGCAATCAGTCCCTGTCTCCATCCTCCCAGGGTGAGGGAAGGACCTGGAATACCAAGAGGGCTTCAAGTGCCAGGCGGAGGGAATGGCAGAGAGGTAGGCAGGGAGCTGGAATCAGCTGAGGAGAGCCAACACAAATGTGAGTGCCCTGGGGTGGCCAGGTCTGGCTCCCTTAACCAAGCCCCCTCGAGGTCTCTCTGTGAAGTCTCCCTAGAGAGCTCCAGGAGCCGAGGGGAGGTCCCTGTACCAGGGTTCCTGGCTAGAATTCTCCCGGGCAGCTCCTGCCCTGCCCCCATCTCAGGGGTCAGGGTGAAGTGGTCACATTCCTGGAGTCGCCAGCCAGGTGTGGGACGCCAGAGGCCTGTGGCAGGAGAGCAAGGAGAAGCAGGAGCCAGGGCTGCAGCGTGGCCTCTGCAGGGAGCCTTGGGAATTGGTGAGGCTCTTGCCCTACTGCCCCTTGCTCCAGGCGCCTTCCTTGAGGCCCCCTTCCCATCCTGAAGCCCCAGTGAGGGTCCCTACAATACTAATAACTCACAGCCCCATGTTTCCCAGCTCCCACCACCTCTGGGACCCCATGGTCTTCCCAGTCATCCCACGTGGGATCTGACGCGGGAGCAGGATGCGGGTGTCACCTCCATATTGCCGAGGAAGAAGGGAGGTTCCGACAGCCCAACTGGAAAGTGGGAGAGCCTGGGTCTGCTGGCCCCAGCGCCATCTTCTCTCCACCTGCCACTGAGCACCCCACACGCGCCTGTGGTTCACCTCAGGTGCCTGCCCTCCCTCCCATCCCCAGTGTAGCCCAGCCTCCTGGGGACACAACTCAGTCCAGCTGGATCCCAGCCAGGGAGGTGACCCTTCCGGAATCAGGTAAATGTTAGGAATGCACCCAGAAGGCAAAGCCTGTGGCCTGGCAGAGAGGGACCCAGGAGCCCAGGGAGGCTGTGGCTTCTTCTCCCACCCCAGTCCCCTCAGTCCTTCTCCAGCTTCTCACCCCCAGCATGGAGCATGGCCCCCAGAATGGAGGGGAACCAGGAGGTCTCACTGTTGCTGGCCTGGAAGTCACGCTGCAGATCAGTGAAGAAGACCCCAATGCACACAGGGAAGCCCAAGGTGAGGGCCTGGGTCACCAGGGAGGCCAGCAGAACCACCCAGGCCCAGCTGCCATCCGCATGCTCCAGGGCCTGGGCCATCCTCAGCTACCGATGCCGCTGCAGGCTTGCTGCCGTTATGGGTCCCTGCCAGAGAAGGGAAGAGAACAGAGCCGGTAGTGGCAGGCTGCCAGCCTTCCCTTGCCCACCTGCTACCTTCCCTGGGTGGCTGAAATTCTCTCTTCCTCATGCCCCAGCACCAGGTACCACGGAAGGGCACCGCCTCCTGGGAGGTGGCCAGAGGCCCACACGTGGGTCTTGGCATCTCCTTTCACCCACTTCCCAAAGACAGCCTAGCAGGAGGGGACAGGAAGGGCAGCGGGTGGGGCCCGCAGTGACCAGTGGCACCGAGCAGGTGTGGAGGACGCTTTCCATTTATTACCTCTCCTAGTAGTCAGCAGATGGCCTTCTTATGGTACTTCCTAAAGCACTCAGTAACTATTTATGGAATGGAACAGACCTCTGGGGCCAGTAAGCTCCCAATGTCCTCCAAGGTACCCATGGACGCAGTTCCACACATTCATGGTCAGGCTTCCCGCGTACCCACAGAGACTTACGCAATGCCACAGGAACAGCCTAAGTTCACTGCCAGCGCTGTTGTGAAGGCTGGAGTGAGCAAGCTGGTGCTGGGTGCAGCTGAGAAGGGCACACACAGCAGTTCAACAAGGGCACGTGGCCCGTAGCTTTCAAAGATAAGGCCCTGGGTTCATCCAGAAGCCCTTTGAAACTACTCTACAATACTCCTTTCACAAGGAGGCAGAGGCCAAGAGTCAAGTTCCACTGAATAATGACTTGCCACCTGCAAGAGCGTCTCCAAGCATCCTCACCATCCTTCCACACACAAAGCCCCCCAGGTACACAGGCACAGGGAACACACAGTCACACACAGGCACATGAGCTCATTCAGAGACACAGGAGCATGGATAGACCCGCACCACAAAGACCTACAGACACACACACAAACAAACACACATATCCATATCCGCAGTCACACACTCTGCACCCTGCATACACTCTGCATACACACTCACACATGTCCAGAGCTGTGCAAGTAGACACACACTGACAGTCACACAGTTATACACAGAGACACGGACTCACACATACACAGGTATGCACTTATGCAAGGATACAGGCAGACAAGGTCAGAGATATACAAGGAACACAGACGTGCAGACACACACACACATAATCACGCACTATGTGTCCACACACACGCCCTGCCCTGAGTTACTCTTTTTTTTTTTTTTTTTTTTTCAGGTAGGGTCTTGCTAAATTACACAGACTGCCTCTGGTCTTGAGCTTGCGATTCTCCTGCCTCTGCCTCCCATGTCGCTGAGGTTACAGGCATGCGCCACCGTGCCCGACTGAGTTACTCCATTTTTTTGAATTTTAATGTTTTTATTAATAATTTTTGATGTGCAACTTAATGGGTCTCATTATAACATCTCCATACATGTGTCTCATGGTACGTTGTTTGCATTCACTTCCCCCTTACCTTCTCATGACCCCCCACCCCCACCTTCTCCCTTCCCACCACAGTTACTCCATTTTGCATAGAGCAGCAATTTGTCCTGAGTTGCTCCATTTGGGTTAAAAAATCCTAAGGTAAAATGACTTGTCATCTTGTTTGTGCACATAAACAGTCACCCAATACAAGCATAAGGCGTGACTTAAGTGATTTATTTGTGCTAATAAAAATTTACCTCCTGTGAGCTTATCAGACACACCAAGCCAATGAATGGTCCAACACCCTTATAAAAATGCACAAAAGGAGAGACACAGCACACCAGCACAGTACATACACCAGCCTGTCACTTTGTCATGGAGCCCTCTGGTGTATGCATCATAGCCTCTACCCAGGAGATCAGGAGTTGATCAACTTTTGGTTGTCCCCAACTTAACCTAGCATATTGTCTCTCCCACTGACACTGCCCCTTTCAAGGCCCTTGGGGGGCCCTTAGCCTTGACATCTCCACAGTCAGTTGTTACCTGACCCCCTGCAGTGCCTCTGCATTTGTAGTCCCTCCTTGTTTTGGCCATTTGCTGTGACTCTTTATGTTGCTTCTTTAAATTCTTTTTTTTTAGTACTATGGAGTTGAATCCTGGGCCTCACACATACTTTTGCGGGCACCTTACCACTGAGCTACACCCCTAGCGCATTTTTTACTTTTTCTTTTGAGACAGGCTGCCTCTGGCCTCAAACTTGCCATCCCCCAAGTTACTGAGATTATAGGTGTGAGGCACTGCACCCTTCTACTTCTTTAAATTCTATAGCCTATTTACCTTTTCTCAAATCTTCTGTAACCAAATGTAATTGTTGTGAAGTATGATGTGTGATCTGAGTATTATCAATGTTAGTAATTAAAATTGGAATGGAAGCCATGTGCCATGGTGCATGCCTGTAATCCCAGCACCTCAGGATGCTGAGGGAGGAGGATCTCCAGTTCGAGGCCAGAGGCTACCTGTGTAATTTAGTGAAACTTTGACTCAAAATAAAAAATAAAAAATGGGCTGGAGGTGCAAACCCCACTTAGCATGTGCAAGTCCTTGGGTTCAAACCCCAAATACTGAAAAAAAAAAAAAAAAAAAAGACTGAAATGGAAACTGGGCAGGATGCTGCATGCTTTGTAATCCCAGTGACTTGGAAGGCTGAGGCAGGATTGGGGATTCAGAGCAAGTCTTCGCAACTTGGGGAGACCTTATCTCAAAATAAAAAATAAAAAAGGGGCTGGGAGTACAGCTCAGTGGTAGAGCACTTGCCTAGCATGTGCAAGGCCCGAGGTTCAGTCTCAAGCACCATGTACACACACACACACACACACACACACACACACACACTCAAATTGGAATGGAATAAAGAACTTGTGATTGCCGTGGTCAAGACTCCAAGTGAAATTGAGGCAGGACAGAAAGACAGCAAAAACTAAGGGTATGTGGGAAAGGAAAAGAGCCTCACCCTGGGAGCCTGTTAAAATCTCACCAGACAGTCAAGAATTTCAACACAACTGTGAAGAAAACTGCTGAAAAGGCTGCCTGCATGGAGACATTATTTTGAGAGATATTTTGAATGAAAATATAAAAATAGCAGTTAGATCTGCTTAGGGTCAAAGTGTACATGACCTTTGAGTTTAACCTTACTTCCTCCTCTGTAATCCTGTGCTTCTCCGTGAATCTCACAAACAAAATTGTGGACCATGTTTGCAGTCAACATATGCCTACATAACCTCCTTGTGACTAAGCATAGTAAGAATTCCTTTGACCATTTCAGTCTATGCATCTTAATAGCATTCTTTTCTTATCTGTAAACCTGTATAATCCACCTACTGGACCACCTTAGAGCCTCATTTTACTAAAGAGAAGTTCCTTGGATAGAAGGTATACCAAAACGCTGGGCGTGGTATCTCATGCCTGGAATCCCAGCCACCTAGGAGACGGAGGCAGGAGGATCGCAAATTCGAGGTCACAGTCAGCCTGTGTAATTTAGTGAGACCCTACCTCAAGATAAAAAATAAAAAAGGGGCTGGGGGTGTAGCTCAGTGGTAGTGCATATGCAAAAAAAAAAATATGTGCAAGGCTGTGGGTTCAGCCCCCCAGTACTGTAAAAAAAAAGAAAGGATGGAAGGAAGGAAAGAAGGAAGGAAGGAAGGAAGGAAGAAAGGAAGGAAGAAAGAAAGAAAGCAAGAAGAAAAGAAAGTATACCAATATAAAAACTGTCAGGCATAGTGGCTCATACCTATAATCTCAGCAACTCAGGAAGCAGAGGCAGGAGGACACTGACCAGAACTCGCTTGGACACTGTCCTCTTTTGCTGCTAAACCTGGTCCCTCTGTCCGTCTGTCTGTCTGTCTCTCTCTCACTCTCTCTCTCTAGTGCTGGGGATGGAACCTAGGGCCTCATGCATGACAGGCAGGTGCTCTTCCATTGTGCCACACTTTTAGCAAACCTGAGCTTTCTTAAGTGCTCCCCATTTTAGTAAACGGCAGCATCCGTATCCCTTTGCGGGGTGAGCTGAATTCCAGGAGTTTCCTTGACCTTCTGTCTCTCTCTGTGCCATATCCAACCCATACCCCAGTCCTGATCATGTTACCTTCTTACTATTTCTCACATCTGACTGTTTACCCTCATCTCTACCAGCCACCCCAGCCTAGCCACTGCCACCCATGATCCAACTCAGACCTCAAATCCCTTTACACGGTAACTGGATCAGCCTTCCTGATGCATTAATAGATCCTCCTATACTACAACTCTGATTAAAACCCTACTGAGGGGCCTGGGGATGGCATTCAGAGGCATAGAGCTTGCCTAGTGTGTGCAGGGCCCTGGGTTTGATCCCCAGTACCACAAAACGAAAGCAAAACAAAGCAGAACAAACTTGCTGTGGCTTCCCAGGACGTGCAGATGAAGGTGAGCTCCTAGGTGGGTGGCAGGATCCTTCAAAGCCCTGCTCTCATTCTGCTTGCCACCCTTGACACTCCCCCGAAGCTGGTGGGTCGTCGCCCCTGCTGTTCTCCCTTCCTGCAGCACTGTCCTGACTTTGCCTGGATGACTCTAGTCATCCCAGGTGGTGGCTTGAACCAGGCAGTCCACATGCCTGGCTGCCACTTCCCTTCCCGTAGGGCTGGGCCACCCTGCATATCTCAGGTCAACTTCCACTCTCCAGGGAAGCCCTCCCCAACTCCTGGGTGGAACGGCTCCGTGGTCACTTGTGCCTTTTTGGGGCTTGCCTCACATGTATGGCTTAACTGTGGTCACTACTGTGACCAATATTGGGTCTGTCCCCTTCCCCTAAGCTGTCCCGGGTCAGAGACTGGGTCTGTCTTGCTCTTCCCTGCATCTCCTGTGCTGAACCTTATGACGCTTGGGGGATGTAGAGCCAGGAGCCACCCAGAGTAGACACGGGAGCAGGCTGGGCAGACAGTTAGCCCTGAGTGCCATCCGTAGCTGCATGGCTTGACACAAAAGCAACATGGCCTGCGTCCTCCACGCAGGAAGAGTCTGTAGTCACAAACGAGGAAGACGTAGCTGCCTGAAACACTTGGCAGGGAACCAAAAACTGTTTAACTGGTGCCCTTGGGCTTCTGCCGCTTTTATTCTTATTTATTCTGGCGAGCAGGAGCAGCTAGGTGGGTGTTATTTCAACTTCCTTCCAAGTATCAGTGATAGCAGTGGTGATCTTGGCACTTTGAGCCTGACTTCTGGGCACTGCTGAACAGTCGGTCTCCCTGGCACCTCCTCCTGAACCAGGCACTAAATCCTCAAAGCAATAAATTCCAGGCCTGTGATACATCCTGGTAGGGTGAGGTGACAAAAACACTTGCCTGAGGCTCAAGATTAAGGGGACACCCAAAAGCCCAGGAATCAAGGCAAAAACTTAATGTGGTATATTTAGAAAATCAGACCATCAAACTGTGGCCAATGGGGTGGTTACCTAGCTTTATGAGTAAAATGTCATTGGCACCAGGACTAGGATTAGTGTAAGGGAATAAGGTAGAGTGTGCAAGTGCCAGCTCCGATCTGCTCTTTATTTACAATTTTGATATCCTGACCATTGTGGGGGTTTGCATTAATGTTGAGGAATGTTGCATTAAAATATTACGATGACTACTACTACTGTTATTATTTTGGCAGTATATGGGGCTTGAACCCAGGGCCTCCTGCATTCTAGGAAAATGCTATACCATTTGGCTGTATCTTGAACCAGGTTATCCCATCTGCCTCTGGCCTGGAACTCGAGATTCTCCTGCCTCCGCTGTTGTGTGATGATTCCTCTGGACTGGGATCATTGACACAAAACACCTGTATGCCTGGGTGATGGCCTTGGTCCTGCAACCATGACAATAGGGTGGAAGGAAATATAAAAGTTGGTTAAGCCTATTGTAATGTATCAACTTTCCCTCCAAGAAGGAGGGGAGGGAAGGTCAGTCACAAGACTTTCCATTGAGGGATATTGTTGTTAGGTGCGGTAGAGTAGGGTGGGACTCATAGCGACCATATGTGCAACAGAACGAAACACTCCCTGAGACTATGCCATGCACATGATCTTTTTATGCTTGAGGCCAAAGTTACACTGTTCTCATTTTGAGTCGTACCACATCAGCAAATGCAGGTCCCAGGGGCTTTACTCCATTTCCCGTTATTAAGGTCAACTCTACTTTGAGGAGGCAACCCTTCCCCAGTTGTCTTTTGGATGTGTTCTAGACTGAGGGGCTCATTTTCCAGCAATATATTTGGCAGAGCTTCTCTGCTATCCATAAGGTTTTTTAGTGGCTAATTGCTTCAGGAGTGGGCTTCCAGGTCCTTCTTCCTAGTCTGGCTTAATCTGGAAGCTCAGCTGTCCACCCTGGGTGGTCCTGCTGGTATCTGAAATACTGGTGGCATAGCTTTCAGCATCACAGCAATTCACAAAGCTTCCACAGCACAAGCAGATGGACATGTAGGAGACTGAGGGGTGTATATACATACATATATGTGTGTGTGTGTGTTGTTGTTAGGTGCCATCAAGTTGGGTCTGACTCATAATGACCCTGTGTGCAACAGAATGAAACACTCCCCAACACTGTCCATTGTTGTAGACACTGTGTCAATCTATCTAGTTGAGGGATTTCTTTTTTCTGTTAACCTGCCACTCTCCCAAACATCATGTCCTTCTCCAGGGATTGATCCCTCCTGACAACATATCCAAAATACGTAAGAAGTAGTCTAGCCATCCTTGCTTCCAAGGAGCACTTTAGTTGCACTTCTTCTAGCAAAGATCTGCTGGTTCTTTTGGCAGTCCACGGTATATTCAATATTTGTCTCCAGTGCCATATTAAAAAGCATCAATTCTTCTCCTGTCTCCCTTACTCACTGTTCAGCTTTCACAAGCACACGATGTGACTGAGAATACCGTGGCATGAGCCAGGTGCACCTTTGTTTTTAATGTGACATCTTTACTTTTCAGCACTTCAAAGAGGTCTTTTGCAACAGCTTTTCCTAATGCAATCTTTTGATTTCTTGACTGGTGCTTTGATGGGTGTTGATTATAGAAGCAAGTAGAACAAAATCTTAGAAAACCTCAATCTTTTTTCCATTTATCATGAAGTTGTGTACTGACCCAGTTGTGAGGATTTTTGTTGTGCTGATGTTGAGGGACAACCCATACTGAAAGCTGTGTTCTTTGATCTTCATCAGTAAATATTTCAAATCCTCTTCACTTTTAGCAAATAAAGTTGTGTCATCTGCATAACGCAGGTTGTTAATGAGTCTTCTCCAATCCTGATGCCACATTCTTCTTCATAAAGTCCAGCTTCTCAGATTATTTGCTCAACATAGAGATTGAAGACATATAGTGAAAGGATATAGCCCTGATGCACACCTTTCCTGACTTTAAACCAAGCAGTGTTTCCTTGTTCTGTTGGAATAACTGCCTCTAGTCCATGTACAGATTCCTGATGAGTACAATTAAGTGCTCTGGTATTCCCACTCTTTGCAGTGTTATTCATAATTTCTTGTGGTCTACACAGTCAAATACCTTTGGATAGTCAATAAAACATATATAGACATCTTTCTGGTATTCTGTGCTTTCAGCCAATATCCATCTTACATCAGTGATGATGTCCCTGGTTCCATTTTTCTGAATCCAGTTTGCCTTTCCAGCAGCTCTCTGTCAATGTACTGCTGCAGTTGCTTTTGAATGATCTTTAGCAAAATTTTACTTGAATGTAATATTAATGATATCATTTGATAATTTCCACATTCAGTAGGATCCCCTTTCTTGGGAATAGGCACAAATATGGATCTCTCCCAGTCAGTTGGCCAGTTAGCTCTTTTTCAAATCTCTTGGCATAGATAAGTGAGCACCTCCAGTGCTGCATCTATTTGTTAAAACATCTCTGTTGGTATTCTATCAATTCCTGGAGCTTTGTGTTTTGCCAATGCTTTCAAGGAAGCTTCGACATCTTCCTTCAATACTATTGGTTCCTGATCATATGCAGCCTCTTGGAGTGTTTGATCATCCACCAACTCTTTTTGGTATAATAACTGTGTGTATTCCTTCCATCTTCTTCTTCTTCTTCTTCTTCTTTTTTTTTTTTTTGGTGATACTGGAGGTTGAACCCAGGGCCTTGCGCTTGCATGCTCTGCAAGTGCTGGACCACTGGGCTGCACCCCCAGACCATTTTTTTTTTAAATTTTTTGAGACAGGGTCTTGCTAAATTACCCAGCCTGCCTCTGGTCTCGCACTTGCGATCCTCCTGCCTCCGCCTCCCAAGATGCTGGGATTACAGGCGTGCGCCACCACAGCTGGTTCCCTTCCATCTTCTTTTGATGTTTCCTGTATTGCTTAATATTTTCCCTGTAGAGTCCTTCACTATTGTCACTCACTTGGTTTTTTCTTCAGTTCTTTGTTGTTGTTGTTAGGTGCCATCAATTCTCTAATCATGAGAAAAACAGAATGTGTTCTTCTGTTTTGGTTTTCTATCTCCAGCTCTTTGCACATGTCATTATAATATTTGATTTTGTCCTCTTGAGCTACCCTTTGAAATCTTGTTTAGTTCTTTAACTTGTCTTCCTTTTACTTTAGCTGCTCGTTGTTCAAGGGCAAGTTTCAAAATTTCTTTTGACATGTACCATTGAAACCCCTATGAACAGCAGAGAAGCACTGACAATAGTGTTTTGTCTGTTGTATGTAGGGTCACTAAGAGTTAGATACAGACTCACCGGCACCTAACAACAATTTGACATGTAATTTGGTCTTTTCTTCCTGTCTTTTTAATAAACTTTTGCTTTCCTCATGAATGATGTCTTTGATGTCACGCCACAACTCATCTGATCTTCCGTCATTAGTGTCTAACGCTTCAAATCTGTTCTTGATTTGATCACTGAATTCAGGTGGGATATACTCAAATCTTATCTCTGGTACACTTGTTCTAATTTTCTTCAGTTTCAGTTTGAACCTGCATATGAGCAGTTAATGATCTGACCCACAATCAGCACCTGGTCTTGTTCTGACTTCTGATATTGAGCTTTTTCATCATCTTTCCACAAATATAGTCAGTTTGGTTCCTGTATGTTCTGTCCAGTGAGTTCCGTGTATATAATCACTGTTTATATTAGTGAAAAAATATATTTGCAATGAAAAAGTCATTGGTCTGACAGAATTCTATTCATGATATCTCCAACATCACTTCTGTCACCAAGACCATATTTTCCAAATACTAAGCTTCCAACTTTTGCATTCCAACTACCAGTAGCTGTCAGTGCACCCTGAGTGCATATTTGATTTATTTCAGACTGCATAAGCTGCTAAAAATCTTCGCTTTCTTCATTTGTGGCATTAGTGATGGGTGTTGAATAATAGTCATAGTAATTGACCTTCTTTGTAGGCATATGGATATTATTCTATCACTGACAGCATTGTAGTTCAGGACAAATCTAGAGAAATCTTTTTTGGTGATGAATGTAGCCCCATTTCTCCTTAAGTTGTTATTCCCTGTAGGGTAGCCCATATGATTATTTGATTCAAAATGGCCAATACCAGTCCATTTTAGTTCACTGAAACTCCCCTCTAGGCCACGACGGTATATTTGAGGCAGGCATGATCCCAAGATACAGGGAAGGTTTACATTAAAAAATTTTTATTACAGTAAAAGATATATTACCATTAATCCCCCCTCAAAGGACTACCCCTGGCTTTGAACCCACTTATTACAATCTTGCTACTTTCTGAAGCAATTCTGGAAGTCCTCTCTTGACAGTGTCTTCAATTGCATTATTATGATTAACTCAGTGTCCTCAGTGGATTCAAGATGTTTACATTTTATGATCATTTGGACTCTGGGGAAGAACCAGAATTTGCACAAAACCAGATCTGGTGAATAAGGTGGATGAAGACACTCTATAATATTTATTTGACAGCTATTGCCATACCAAAAACATTGTTTATGAGCTATGATTTGTGTTGTTGTTAGGTGCTGCCAAGTCGGTATCTGACTCATAGCGACCCTTTGTACAACAGGTGAAACACTATTGTCAGTTCTTCTCTGCTATTTGTAGGGTTTTCAATGGTTAATTAGTTTTTGGGGGTGAGTTGCCAGGTCCTTCTCCCAAGCTTACAGCACCTGGTTTTCCCAGGCAGTCTCCCATCCAAGTACTAACTAGGCCCGACTCTATTTAGCTTCAGAGATCTGATGGGACCGGATGCCACAGTGGTATGGCTGTAGGTAAGCCATGATTTAGGGCCACTATAAAACACCTTCTCTCAGCCATAGCTCACACCCAACTGATTACACCGAAGAAGTTGAAACTTGTTACACACTATTACTAAAGTTCCATGTGCCACTTGCCACTTCTTGTGTTAAAGATTCTTGCCTTTTAGATGGATGGCACTCAGCAGCAGCATTCACCATCCTGTTTGATCAAACCTCATGTATATGCTATAGGTATACACACACATATATATATATACATATATATATGATAAATACATATTTAAGTTGACATATATGTATACTTATTTATGAGGTTCAGGTTTTTCTTTTTTTGTTGTTGTTGTTTTCTTTTGCAGTACTGGGAGTTGAACCCAGGGCCTCGAGCTTGCATGCTTTGCAAGTGCTGGACCACTGAGCTGTGGCCTCCAGCCTGTTTTTTTTTTTTTTTTTTTTTTTGCTTTTTTGAGACAGGGTCTCACTAAGTTGTGCGGACTGCCTCTGGCCTCAAACTTGTGATCCTCCTGCCTCCACCTCCCGAGCCGCTGGGATTACAGGCATGTGCCACTGCGCCTGGCTTAGGTACAGTATTATAATTCAATACATGTACAGTGAAATTTTTTTTGGTGGGGCTGGGTATGGAACACAGGGCCTCGAGCATGCCAGGGAAGTGCTCCACCACTGAATTATATCCCAAGACCAGCACATATATAACTCATCATGACCAAATGAGAGCAATTAGCGTGTCCATCTCCTCAAACATTATTCCTACCTTTCTTTTTCTTTTATTTTTTAAAAAAAGTTTCTACTGTTCTATGACATTTTCCCCTATAAACCATGCCCAAAGAACCCTGACATTTTGTTTTGCTGGAGACCAGCACATATATAATTCATCATGACCAAATGAGTGTAATTAGGATGTTCATCTCCTCAAACATTAGTTTTATCTTTCTTTTTTCTTCTTTTCTTTTAAAAAACATAATTTCTACTGTTCTATGACATTTTCCTCTATAAGCCATGACCAAAGAACCCTGACATTTTGTTTTGCTGGTTTAAGGACCCCCAGGATTACCACTGTGGACTGCTAGGGGGTCCTAAGCACCCAAATAAAGAACAGCTGTTTAAGAAAGAAGTAAAAGCTGGGCAGAGTTGCACATGTCTATAATCCCAGCCTTCCAGAGAATAGGGCAGGAGGCTCATGAGTTTGAGGCTAGCCTGGACTACATAAGGAGACCCAGTGTCAAAAAAACAAAACAAAAGGAAACAAACAAACAAAAGCAAGGAAAACTCCTGTAACTTGAGATGTGTGCCCCAGGGAGCTGTGACTCCTCCTTGCTTACCTCCTCTTGGCTAAGTATCCCTTGCAGCCTGGGGGAGCTGGAGAGGTAGACCCCTGCCCCCTGGGGTGGACTCTGAGATCCATAAGGTCCTGCTGTGGACTGGAAGGCATTTTCTGACCTCAGCCCAGCCCTGAAGGACACTCAGCCCTCCTCTGGCTTTTCTCTTGAGGCAGGAAGAATGAAGATGGGAAGGGAGTGAGGCAAGGTTTAGGCATTTTGGGTAAGAGAAAAGCCATCTCCTCAATGTGGGGAAATCCTTTCATCCCATTCCTCACCCACAGGCATAGCAGCCTGTGGAGGGGGAAAGTCACTGGAGCTGGACCCAAGTAAGGACTCCAGGGAGAAAGGTCAGCACGAGTCACAGCCAAGCCTTACTCAGAGCAGCCAAAGCGACCACACCTCTGGGAGACCTTCAGAGTATACCTACACCCCTCGTGGCCTTGCTCGCAAAATGAGCACCTCAAGGAGAAAACTGGGTTACTAATTTCTCTAGGAACAGGCCAGACAGGGGGCGAATTCTGGAACACCCTGGTGGAGTGTTGTCTGGCCTGGCTGCCAACTGCTTTGCCCTAGGGGTTTTCTCCCCATGACTTGACTCTTCTGAGTAGATCATTAACTTTACTGACGGGCCTCCCTTTGGGCCCTGGGAACTGTGGCTGGGTGGGGCTGGAAATCCTGGGGCTCATTCTTGCTGAGTGGGGATGCTCAGTTTCTCCAGGGGGGGCTGAGTCCTGCCCCCCGCCCCCAGGGTCCCTACACAGACACTGGACCTGAATCCAGCCTCTCTTTAGACCTTCTCAAGGCCCACTGGGCAGGTCCAATGGCAGAGGCCTGGGTGTGGACAAAACCCACATGGAGTGGACTTATATCTAGGGACAGAGGGATGCTCTTAGGAGCCCTAAGAAGGCAGAGGGTGGTATAGGTTGATCCCCCAGCATGATGTCCTCACCTCTCCAGATTGGAAAACACCAGAGCAGGGAGAGGCTCTGCTCTGGGCAGTAGGGCCAGCAGCCCTGGCCTCTGCCTGGACCCAGGGCCTCAGCCTAGTAGTCATAGCGTCACCGGGGCAGGGTTCCGGATACTACCGGGAAGTTGGCAGCCAATACGTGGGTTCTAGGTCTCGTCGATACAAGAATTTAAAAACAGACTTGGAAAGGAACCTTGAGAATAGTTTATTTAGAGTTAGAGAAGGGGAGAGTGCCCTGAGTATCAGGGCAAGCAGTCTTGGGACTTAGGTTGACTCTGGGAGGGGGGATGGACACACAAAGAAGTTATGTCTCTGAGAAAGAAAGCAGCGGACAGGTCGAGCCATGAAGGTCCATGACCAGCTGCAGTTACCCTTCTGAATTTGAGGTCAGGAGGTGTGGAGGCCCGGTCCCGAGGCTGTGGGCATCTCCAAACACCTGCAAGCAACCGTGGACTCTGAGGGAGGCTGTGGGCAGCTGTGGTCAACTGCATTGAAGAGTGGGGCTTTGGGTGCCCAAACCTCATTAAGGGGAGAGAGAGTCCTCCCCCCTTTTAATATTTACTTATTTATTTTTTGAGACAGTGTCTTGCTGTGTAGCCCAGGCTGTCCTAGAACTCACTGTGTAGCCCAGGCTGGCCTTGAACTCAATGCTGAACGTCCTGCTTCCTGAGTGCTGGGGTGGCAGGTGTGCACCGCCACGTCTGCTTCCCTCCCCTCTTTTGATCTTTTCTGGTATATCATCTCTTTTCCCCCTTTCAGCTTAGGTAACCTTCTTAGTTTAGAAAACAGCTTTTCCTCTTTATTGCAGTACAGGTCTTGCGATAAGAGATCCCCTCCCCAGCCCAGACAAGGAGACATCCTTTGTCTTCATATGTAAAGGGTATTACTAACAGCCAACCAGGTCTCTTGTAAAGGTGTTACTGGCTACAAACCAGCCATAATGTAAGAAGGTATCAATCCAGGAGTTGCCGTGCAAATCCCAGTACTCAGGAGGCTCAACAGTAGGGGAATCAACATGAATTTGAGGCCAGCCTGGGCTACAAAGTGAGATCCAGTCTCAAAAAAACCCCCCCAAAACCCAAAAGATAAAATAGTAAACGGAGGTGGAAGAAGAGAAGGAGGAGGAGGAGGGGGAGGAGGAAGAGGAGGAGGTAGAAGTATCTACCAGCAAGTGTCCTGTTTGCAAAGGATATTATCAGGAAAGTACTGACCACCAGATCAAGCCATTGTCTCAGAGGAAGCTCCCATTGACACTCATGTCTCCAAAGGTGGCTGGGAGGCAGATGGCTGCAGAGCCCCTTTATTCCTTTCCTTCCTGCCTGGAAGCCTCTGTCATTAGGTCTGAGAAAGGCCTGGGCTCCTCACCTTTACCTCTCAGCCCTGGATTAAGTCAGTGCTCAGACAGACCACCTTGCCCTGTCCAGTGCCACCTCTCAGTCTGGCGGCCCAGGGAGGGAGGAGCTGGCAAGAGGACACCTGGTCCAAGCCTTGCCAAGTGTCAGGCCTCCTGGCCTTTGGGGACAGGCTTCCAGTGTGAGTGATAAGGACTGGCCCGAGACCCAAGGCCAGGGGTGCGGGATGGGCGGCGGGCTGAGCATCCAGGACAGGACTCTGCCCTCTGAAGTTCCCCAGGGAACCCCAGCCTGGTTCTGGGCCCTCCTGAGGCCCTGTCTAGGAAGGGGCCAGCCTGTGGGGAATTCCAGGGAGGCCCTGGCAGATGCCCCAGGTGGTGGTCAGGTGAAGGGTGAGCCATCTGCCCCCCAACCCTAGCCCCCGAGAGCCTCGGGGGCCCTGCCGCCCACCCTGAGCGCCCCTGCCCAGCCAGTGCTGATTGGAGTCCAGCTTTATTGCGGTGCCACCTGGGCCTCCGCGCGCTGCTTGAGTGTGACCGAGGCGCCGCTGCTGACCATGACCGCAGGGTAGAGCGGCTCAAGGAAGGAGGTGAGGAAGCGGTAGAGGAGGCTTACGCCGCCTGCCACGGCATAGAAGGAGAGGCAGCCGGTGCCACAGTCCAGCGCCACGCCTAGCGTGCGGTGGTAGGCGCCGCGCAGCACTGTTTGCGTGTTGTTGTGCCACACCGAGAACTTGAGCGAGTCCCACTCTAGGCACCACGAGTAGGGGTTGCGGCCCAGCAAGTACACGATATTGCGACGCGGGTGGCAGCTGAGTTGCGGGCTAGGCCGGTAGGTGACGCCCAGGCACACCCATGAGTTGGACACCTCGGCCTCCCAGTAGTGGCGGCCCTCCGACAGGCCGCGGGAGCACAGCACCTGCGGCCACTGCTTGAAGCCAGGTAAGGGGCAGCTGGAGGATGAGGGCTCCAGGAGGATGCCCAGGTTCAGCACCGAGTGGGTCTCCTTGAACAAGAACAGCTCCTCGCTTGCCATGGAGGGGTCAAAGTTCAGGTTGCAGTAACCTAGGGGGAAGCAGGGAGAGGGAGCCAGGATCAGCCACCCCCCAGGCAGAGGGCTGGGGGCTGGGTGTCTGGAAGAAAAAAGGTGCTAGGTTGCGTGGTGTTTGCGTAGAAATCGCAGGGGGCACTTGGCATGGTGGTGCGTGCCAGTAAGACCAGCACTTGGGAGGCTGAGGCAGGAGGCAAGTTCGAGACCAACCAGGCTACACGTCCGAGTTCAAGGCTAGCCTGAGCTACATGGCCAGACCCTGTCTCAAAACACAGAAGCACAGAGGATGAAAGAAGAAGAGGAAGACCGGGTCATCTCAGGGAATGCTTGGACCACATCCTCTTAGGAGGGGCCCTTTCCCCACCCCTTTAACCCTCCAACCCTGGCTGTAGCAGATACAACCTGAAGGGAGTAGGAGCTGGTCCCTGTCCAGTGTTCCACCCTGTGCTGGGACCAGGCCTCCTCCTCCCACCAGACCCTAACATCGTCTCCCTTTTTATTTGTTCAGAACACAGGCTGAGTGGCATCCTGTAGGAGGTAACCCAGAAGGGGGCAGTAAAGATAGTACAACTGTGACCCTCAGGATCTGAGAGGCCATTGGGATTGGACCCCAGGCCCAGGCTGTAGGAGGGGCTGCAGGGCAGCAAATTAATGGCAGGCTTGTGTCTGAAGAAGAGACAGAGCCCATTTAAGCTGACTTTGCTGAAGCCCCAGGGAGGTTGGCAGACACCCAGCTGAGGGCAGAGGTTGTGCTGAGGCAGGATGGTTGTAGTTAGGTGCTGGTGAGTCAGATCTGACTCATAATGACCCGTATGGGGTTTTCAATTCAATGGCTGATTGTTTCAGGGAGTGGATTTGAGCTTTGGGAGTGGATTGCCACTTCTGTCTCCTGTTTTTGCGGTGCTGGGAATCAAACTCGGGTCTTCAGAGAATGAGGAGCAGCCTTCTACCAACTGAGCTAAACCCTAGCCCTGCAAGACAGGGAAGGGAAAATTAAGGGGACATGGGAAGAAAAGAGCTTTCACCCCAGGATTTGGTTGAGGTCTCATCTGCTGAGAATCAATGATTTCAACACAATTGAAAAAGGAAAATACTGTGAGGCCAGCCTGCATAGAAACATTTTTGGGGAGATATTTCAAATGAGAATGTTAAGATAGCCATGTGTAAGCTCAAAGTGTATGTAACTTTACTTTTTCCTCATCTTCTATGTTTTCATGTTTTGAGACAGGGGCTGGCCATGTAGCCCAGGATGGCCTTGAACTCGACTATGTAGCAAGGTTGGCCTTGAACTTGCCTCCTGCCTCATCCTCCCAAGTGCTGGTATTATACGCACGCATTACTATGCAAGTGCATCCTGTGATTTCCACGGAAACATCATGCAAGCTAGCACCCTTTTGCTTCCAGCAGGGTTAAGGACCAAGTTTGCAATCAACATGTGCGTAAGCAACTTCCTTATAAGATCTCCTTTGGCCATTTTCGACATATGCATCCTAATAGAATCCCATTCTTATCTGTAAACCTAAATAATACCTTCCTGAGCCACCTTTGGGCTGGGATTTGGCTCAGTTGGTAGAGCGCTGTGCTGCAGTCTCTGAGGTCCCGAGTTCAATTCCCAGCACCGCAAAAAAAAAAAAAAAAAAAAAAGGGAGAAGGGCCTGGCAATCCACTCCCAAGGCAATCCTGAAACAGTCAGCCATTGAAAACCCTATGAGGGTCGCTATGAGGTGGATACCGACTCGACGGCACCTAACAACAACAACAATGAGACCTGGTTGGCCGTTAGTAATACCTTTTACATATGAAGACAGAGGATGTCTCCTTGTCTGGGCTGGGTCTCACTCTACTTTGGGTCTCACTCTACTAAAGACAAATTCCTTAGATAAAAGTATACCAAAAGTTTCTATCTTATTTAGCATTCCCCCTGAAGTTAATAGGAGCACTCCCCCGCCTCTATTCCCCAAACCTAAATTTCAACCACAGAAGAGGAAATTCTTTAAGATAAAGGGTAGGAAATGTAGTACTCTTTTTTCTTTAAATTTAGGGTTGGACTGTACATTACATCCTCTTTTTTTTTTTTTTTTTTTTTTTTTTTTGGTGGTAGTTGGGGTTGAACCGAGGGCCTCACACTTGCATGCTTTGCAAGTGCTGGACCACTGAGCTGCACCCCCAGCCCATTGTTTTTTTGAGACAGGGCCTTGCTAAATTATGCAGACTGCCTCCGGTCTTGAACTTGTGATCCCCCTGCCTCAACCTCCTGAGCCACTGGGATTACAGGCATGTGCCATGGCACCCAGCTCTACATTACATCCTTTTGACCAGTGTAACCTCAAAGGGTAGTGATCCCATGTGCAGCCATTGTTAGGTGTGTCTTTCTCTCTGAACCCTTGTGCTTCACCCTAAAGTGTGTATACTGTCTCTTACCTCTACTTAAACTCTCTAGCTTTGTTTCACTCTGACTTGTCCTGAAAATTCTTTTAATTTATTATTTTTTGCGACAGAGCCAAGAGCCAGGGACTCAGCACCTCCTCAGGCTATGCAGCAGCGCTGTGTCTCCCCCTCCCACGGACCACTCAATGTCCAGGGAGCTGCAGCAAAGCCCACTCTAGGGTAGGATGAGACGGCGTCTCCTGCCCTTCCTAACAGAGCCTGGGGCACAGGTCAGATCCTTCCAAGGGCCACAGTCTGGAGTGAGAGGTCAGGCAAGAAAAAGCAGGCATTGCCCTGAAGGCCCTGGCCTGAATGCAGGTGGGGCAGGGGAAGTCCCCGAGGCTGGACCCTGGTTCTGAGGACTCACACTGCAGGAGGGTTTTCCTGTCCACAGCTGGAGGCAGCACCTCATAGGAATTCATCTTGATCCCTGGGGGAGATGGAGAGGCTTTGCTGAGGACCCCCTCGCAGCCCGGCATCCTTCCAGAGCGGGGGGTGGGGGGGTGGGGGGGGTGAGTGTCCTGGAGGCTGTGCTGCCTGGGGAAGGTGCATGCAGGCAGGCAAGGGTTCACAACCACCACCTTGGGGGGCAGCCCCACCCCCAGGATGCAGGCCCTGGACCCCCAGGGGCTGACCTTTCAGGACAAGCTGGTTGATGAAGCTGAAGCCTATGTCCACCAGCCGGGTGCGGAGCTCGGCCAGGGTCTCCGGCAGCTGGAGGAAGCTCTGTGTCTCCTCACAGTTGGTGCCTATCAGGGGTTCCATGCAGGATCGCAAGTGCTTCAGCCTGGGGAACTCCTGGCATGCAGGGAGGGACAGATGGTACCAACCATTAGCCTGGGCCCAGGCAGATGCCAGGAGCCCAGTGATCCCCAGGTGGAGGAGAATCGCCCATTTTCAAATCTGGACATCTCTCTCCCCTGACCCCAGTCTCCTGGACGTCTTAGGTTAGGGTTCTGCCAAGTGCCTGGCTGTGCTTAGTGCATAAGCAAAGGAGGTTTATAGAAGACAGCTGGAGGATGTTAGTTGAGCCTTTCTTTAATGGCTTTGTGAAAACCATTGCCAAATGCACCCTGTTGTGTACGTGGGACATGGCAAGCAATAATCCTAGAAATCTGCCCTCGGGTGGGATGGTAACTTCAGAAATGAGGTCTGCGCTGGGAGTTCTCCCACGCTGGGGTTTGGCCCTGCCTATCCAGAAGTCTGCTGCCACCTTCTGGGCAGCTACTCTGCCTGGTACCCAGCCCCCTCCAACACACCCTCCTTAGAGTAGCACCAGACCAGGACTGGGGAGAAAAGAATTTCAGCACGTGCACTGGCCTGGTCTCACTTCTACCTCTGGTCTGGGGGAAGTTTGGAGACATTTAGACTGTGTCGCATGCCCAGTACCCAGAGCCCACAATTCTGTCCCAGGAAATTGAAGGAGGAAAGTAAGGGGAAGGCTGAGCTTTGTGGTGCAGCAAGGAGTGCAGGGGGTTGGTGTGAGTTCAGCAGGATAACCCAGGACTCTGAGGCAGGTGAATCAACCAAGTGATGCGGCCCTCCATGCCAATCATTTTGGCCTGGGCAGCCCATGTGTGTCTGTGGGTAGAGGGAGCTTGGAGGTGAGGGGAAGGCATGGACCAGAGAGGGGTCTTGCCTGCAGGAATTGCTCATCGCTCCGGCTGGCCAGCAGGCTGTGGAGCCAGATGCTGTCACCTTCCAGCTTCAGGAGCCGGTTGTGGCTCTGCTGCATGGAGCTGCTCAGCTTCCCCAGGGCGACTACCTCCTCTTTGTCCACAAAATCCAGGACCTTTACCTGCAGCTGTTTGACCTCCTGGATGATCTCTGAGAAGCAGGTATTCACCTCATCTCGAATTGTCTGGATCAGTTTCTGGGATGGGTGCACAGAGAGGCATCTCTGAGCCCCGCTTTTATACCCCACGATCACAGCCCAGAGGCAGCCTAGGCATCCTGTCTCTGTCCACTTGCCCGCTCCCTGCCATCCCATTTAGGTCCTGGGAGGACCCTTGGGGCAGTGGGGCCTGGGTTGGAGTGAGCCCACCTTACCGAGAGCAAGGCCACCTGCCCTTGGTGCTTCTGGCTGTCAGAAGCGATGATCAGCATCTGGTTCTCCACATTGGCCTGGACCTTCCGAACTTCTATCTGGAAGACAGGAGGGAGGAGAGGCCCCTGATTCAGAGAGGTGGGCCTCAGAGAAGCACTGCTGCAAACAGCCCTGTCTAAGTCCATCTGCTCCAAATGAGAAACCCTGGAGCTGCAGGGTAGATGGCCCAAAGTCCTCTCCTTTGCTCTTTGTCTCTCACCTCCTGATAGCCCGCCTGCCCCTTCCTAGGAATCAGGATCTTTGCTCCTAACAGTGATGGCCAAAGTGCTGCAGGCCACAGGAAGGTGCCGGGAAAGGTTCAACAGTTTGAGATATTCAGGAGGTTTTGGGGCTAGGGTTGCACAGTAGGTTGGCAGCCACCTGGATTTCCTGGGGAAACGCTGCCAGGTTCAAGTCCTACATAAGCTTCTAGTCTCCACCTCTTCCAGCTGCAGGCATCTGCATTGCTATAACTCATTTCAGAATTGTGCTTTTGCAAGTGCCTCTCCAGGAACTGTTCCTGGTTAGAGTGCAAATTCATGTAGTGCTTCCTTCTTTGAGAAAGGCTTACAATGAAGAAGTATCAGTGGAACTAAATGTTGTGCTTAGAGGTGAAGCTGGCTTATGCCCACACTGTTCCTTCTTTTGCTGCAGGCTGCTAACTGGTGGCTGTGTTAGAATAGCACTGTTATAGACTATACCTGGTAAGATATCTAAAATATAAGAATTTCACTATAACAAGTGATAAGCATATGTTAAACAAAAATTGAAAGTAGAGGAAAGAGGGAAGGAATTCATCCAATCTAACCTTATTTGTTTGTATTTTTTTTGTGTGTGTGTGGTACTGGGAGTTGAACCCAGGGCCTCGCGCCTGCATGCTTTGCAAGTACTAGACCACTGAGCTGTGCCCCCAGCCCTTTTTTTTTTTTTTTTTTTTTACTTTTTGTGACAGGGTCTTGCTAAGTTACACAGACTGCCTCTGGTCTTGAACTTGCAATCGTCCTGCCTTGCTTCCCCAGCCGCTGGAATTACAGGTATGTGCCACTGCGCCCGGCGCTTATAATTTTTTTTTGATACAAGATCTTGCTACGCAGCCCAGGCTGGCCTTGAACTTGTGATCCTCCTGCCTCAGCCACCTCAGTGCTGGGATTATAGGTGTGCACCATCACAGCCAGCTTTTGTGCTTCTAATTTTTTTTTTTTTTTTTGTTGCAGTACTGGGGGTTGAACCCAGGGCCTTGCACCTGCATGCTTTGCAAGTGCTGGACCACTGAGCTGAGCCCCAGGCCCCCTTTTTTATACTTTTTTTTTTTTGAGACAGGGTCTCTCTTAGTTATGCAGACTGCCTCTGGTCTTGAACTTGCAATCATCCTGCCTCTGCCTCCTGAGCCACTGGGATTACAAGCACACACCAAGGCACCCGGCTGTGCTTCTATTTTGATAATGTTGACATAGACTTCTGAGATACAGTTCTATATCCTTATTCATTCAGCTCACCAGTGCCTTTTCATATCATGCCATGACCATAGTGGCCATCACTTTAACAGCTGCATTTTTTTTTTTTTTTTTTTTTGAGACAGGGTTTTGCTATGTTGTCTGTATTGTCCAGGCTCCCAAACTCATGATCCTCCTCCCTCGGCTTTCTGAGTAGCCGAGATTACAGACACTCACCTCCTGCTGGCCTGTTAGCTGCATCATTTCCCTGCAAGGGTGTGTGTGATGGGCTCTGGGAGCCCAGCAGACTCCTCCCGCCCTCCTGGCTCACCTCCTTGCGGGCACGCTCCTCCTCCATGGGGGTGGCATCGTGGTTTTTGTGTTCCTCCAACAGGCAGGCGCCACACACGCAGCTGCCTTCTGTGCGGCAGTATAGCCGCCGCAGCTTGTGGTGCTTCCGGCACAAGCGGGTCTTCAGGTCCCAGATGGGCTCCACCAGCTGGTGGCCCTGGAACACCTGGTCCTCGAAGTGGCTGCGCAGGTGCTTCTCGCACAGAGAGGCCATGCACTGCAAGCAAGACTTGACGGACCGGAGCTTCTGCGGGGAGCAGAAGTCGCAGGGCACATCCCTGGGTCCAGCCACATTCCACAAGGGCCACGAGGCCTGGCCCTTGGCCTGGGTGAAGCAGGCCACCATCTCGCCCAGGATGACATTCTTGCAGAGGCGAGGCCTGGAGGGGAAGCTCTCTCTGCACTGGGGGCAATAGTGCTTCTCCCCCAGGGAAGCCTGGTGGTCCCAGAAACTTTGGAGGCAGGTCATGCAGAAGTTGTGGCCACAGGCAGTGGTAACTGGGTTGCGGAACACCTCCAGGCAGATGGGACAGAGGACTTGGTCTTCCAACATGGGGAGATTACCATTGTTACTCATCAGGAGCTGGCCTTGGTGAGATCTTGAGGGCTGGGCAGGGAGCTGTGGGGCTGGGGCTTGGTCCTGGGCTAGGCCTGGGGAGACAAAGCAGAGGCAGGTGGCAGCCGTGCTTTGGAGGGTTCACAGCCTTCCTCTTGGAAGTAGCTATGGGCCCACGGGATACGTGGGCTGTGTCCTCAGCCAGCCCACAAGGGGTCCTACGCTGGGAAGTGTGTTCTCCTTTTCCCATCCCCAATTCTGGCCAATAGGGCGGGAAGGCAGAAGGAAGGCCATCATGGCCAAGGAAAGGATCCACTTCCTTGACACCTGGGAGGAGAGGGCAGAGGCACAGGAACTTACGTGAAACTTTCTGCATGTTGGGGAGAGCCAGACACTCTGCTGCCCTGTGCCGAGAAGGAAAAGAACCTTGGTACTCGGGGGCCAGGGTCTTGCCCCAGCCCCCTTCGCCAGATGCCAGGAGGGTCCTCATTTGTCATCTGTGCCCCACCCTGAGGACCTCACATCTCCCAGGCGCTGATGACCAGATCACCTCCTCACCTTTCCCTGTGGGTGCTGTTTTGTGGTCTCCCTGTGAAGGGAGCTCCTCTCTTTGAGGACTACACCAGTTTTGCTCCCTGACATCACAATTCAAGCCCAACCAACTCCCACACTTTGCTTGTGACTTCAGCCAGGCACAGGGGTGCCACTGACATGCTGCGGTGCTGATGCAGTCCCCTTCATGGGCAGAGTCTTTACTCCAGAGCCTGCATCCCAGGAGACTGAGTAGCTGCTGGCAGGTGGGGCCACTAGCAGTGGATTTAACAGCCACTCCTGTTTCTGACCAGAGGGAAAATGACAACTAAGGAACAGCAGGATCCTGAGCAGCTCATTGACTCTCTCCAGCCTGAGTTCTTCTCTTGTGAATCAACAGGGATGTTGAGGGGATGATATTTCAAGGTCCCTTTTTGGTCTAAGGCATCACAATCCAAGCTTTATCTGATCAAGGATCCTAAAGGCTCTTGCTTTCACTCTGGGTCTGATCCTTGGAAGAAAAAAAGAGACACCTTGGTGTAAGAGCTTCTTGGCAGTCTTTTGGTTTTCTGTTCTTCTGTACCCAACAGGAAAAAGGATCTAAAAAGTCTGTAATAAGCTGGGTGCTGGAGCATGCACCAGTGATCCCAGGTGTTTGAGAGGCTGAGGCAGCAGGAGAAGCACAAGTTCCAAGGCCAGAGGCAGTGTGCACAACTTAGTGAGACCCTGACTCAAGATAAAATTTAAAAAATGGGGTAGGGGTGCGGCTCAGCAGTGGGGCTCTTGCCAAGAATCCATGAGGCCCTCAGTTCAACCCCCCAGTGCCGCAGTCCAGCTGCAGCCTAGGATCCAGGGGTCCCCAAAGGCGGGTGAAGAGTTGGCAATGGGAGACAGAGACACAGCAACTCGGAGGCAGTGTGATTCTGTTCCGTTTATTGCTCAGATAGCTTAGCTTTTTATACAAAACAGATTCAGTAAGCCTCAGGACAAGGTAATAAGTAACATCAAAGTTTTTTCAATAGAACAATAGAACAATCATATAATCATGGAGGGTCAGGTGGTTATTGGGGTACAGGATGAATCTTGAGATAAATCCTGTTTACTTCAAAGAGATAAACCAAGACTACCTGAGCACTTACATGTCCTATGTCTAAACCATTAACTATTCTATCTTTATGCAGGAGTTAGGGGGCAGTTAACTATTACCTGTGTGTCACCCCACTGAGTTCATTGTATGAGGAATGGGTGCTTTAATTTATCAGATTGATTTGTTTACTGGAGGGCTGTTGGTACAAAGGCTTTTAGTTTGTGTTGAGTCAAGGAGTTTACGATGTTGGAAGTCATTCAAGAATTTTCCCATTGTAAGCCTGCTAGGGAGGTTTCTCAACTCCCAATCTGAATCAGCACTGCTCACAGAGCCAGAAGATTATATATTTACATAAGAAAAGACGAGACTCTGAGTCCCTTTCCATGAAGAGACCTTCTTTTGGAGGTACTCTTCCCCTTTCGGTAGACTTTCCCTCTGATGCCTTTTTAAAGATACCCTTCCTCATGTGGGGACTCCGTCTACCCATCATGAGTGGATCTGGACGTGGCACCCCAGGACTGCAAGAAAAAAAAGTTTGCTGCATATCAGTTATCGATATTTATTTAGATCAATCCACATATTTGCTTTTTATTTTTTATTATTATTATTATTATTATCATTATCCCCCACATGTCTGTCAGTTTGCCACACTGTGGGGGCTTGTGTGTTGTGATGAGGCTGAGAGCTCTGCCACTGTAACCTCAGACATGAGCAAGGTTACCCATGGTGGACAGGTTTTCAGCTGAGCTTCCAGACTAAGACAAACTAGGGAGTAGGACCCGGCGAGCCACTTCCGAAACAACTACCCATTGAAAACCCTATGGATAGCAAAGAAACACTGTCAGATATAGTGCTGGAAAATGAGCCCCCCAGGTTGGAAGGCACTCAAAAGACTACTGGGGAAGAGTTGCCTCCTCCAAGTACAGTCTACCATGATGACGGAAATGAAGTAAAGCCCCAGGATGCTCAACTTGCTGATGTGCCACAACTCAAAATGAGGAGAAACAACTGTAAACATCCATTAATAATTGGAACATGGAATGTATATAGTATGAATCTAGGAAAATTAGAAATCATTAAAAGAGAAATGGAGCGCATAAACATTGACATTCTAGGCATCAGTGCGCTAAAATGGACCGGCATAGGCCATTTTGAGTCAGACAATCATATGGTCTACTATGCTGGGAATGATAAACTAAAGAGAAATGGGGTTGCATTCATCATGAAAAAAGACATTTCAAGAACTGTCATGAAATACAATGTTGTCAGTGATGGAATAATATCCATACACCTACAAGGAAGGCCAGTTAATATGACTATTATTCAAATTTATGCACCCACCACTAAGGCCACAAATGAAGAAAGGGAAGACTTCTATCAGCTTTGCAATCTGAAATAGATCAAACATGCAATCAAGACATACTGATAATCACTGGTGACTGGAATGCAAAGATTGGAAACAAAGAAGGCGGCTCAGTAGTTGGAAAATATGGTCTTGGTGAAAGAAACGAAGCTGGAGATCGCATGATAGAATTTTGTCAGACCAATGACCTTTTCATTGCAAATACATTTTTTCAATATCATAAATGGAGAATATACACATGGACTTCACCAGATGGAACATACAGGAATCAAATTGACTACATATGTGGAAAGAGACAATGGAAAAGCTCTGTGCAAAATGTCAAAACAAGACCAGGTGCTGACTATGGATCAGACCATCAACTTCTCATATGCAAGTTCAAACTGAAGCTAAAGAAAATTAGAACAAGTATACGAGAGCCACGGTATGACCTTGAGTATATCCCACCTGAGTTCAGAGACCACCTCAAAAATAGGTTTAATGCATTAGACACAAATGATAGGAGACCAGAAGAGTTGTGTCATGACATAAAAGATATCATTCAAGAAGGAAGCAAAAAGTTCTTAAAAAGACAAGAAAAAAAGAAAAGACCAAATTACATGTCAAAAGAGACACTGGAGCTTGCCCTTGGAACATGGAGCAGCTAAAGCAAAAGGAAGACATGATGAAGTTAAGGAACTAAACAGAAGATTTCAGAAGGCAACTCGAGAAGACAAAAACAAATATTATAATGACATGTGCAAGGAGCTGGAGGCAGAAAACCAAAAGGGAAGAACATGCTCTGTGTTTCTCAAGCTTAAGGAAGTGAAGAAAAAATTCAAGCCTCGAGTGGCAATAGTGAAAGATTCTACAGGGAAAATATTAAATGATGCAGGAAACATCAAAAGAAGATGGGAAGAATATAGAGTCATTATACAAGAAAGAATTGGTAGATGACCAACCATTCCAAGAGGTTGGATATGAAGAGGAACCAATGGTGTTGAAGGATGAAGTGGAAGCTTCTTTGAAAGAACTGGCGAAACACAAGGCTCCAGGAATTGATGGGATACCAATAGAGATGTTTCAACAAACAGAT
>VMDO01000981.1:71927-240205 GCA_007922755.1 Pedetes capensis
TCCCAAAAAAGGGGATCCAACTGAATGTGCAAACTATCGGACAATATCATTAATATCACACACCAGCAAAATTCTACTAAAGATCATTCAGAAGCGACTGCAGCAGTATATAGACAGGGAATTACTGGAAAATCAAGCGGGATTCAGAAGAGGGTGGGGAACCAGGGACATCATTGCTGATGTCAGGTGGCTATTAGCTGAAAGCAGAGAATACCAGAAAGATGTCTATCTATGTTTTATTGACTCTGCAAAAGCATTTGATTGTGTGGATCATAACAAATTATGGATAACACTTCAGAAAATGGGAATACCAGAACACCTAATTGTGCTCATGAGAAATCTGTATATGAACCAGGAGGCAGTTGTTCAAATAGAACAAGGAAACACTGAGTGGTTTAAAGTTGAGAAAGGTGTGCGTCAGGGCTGTAGACTTTCACCCTATCTCTTCAATTTATACGCTGAGCAAATAATCCGAGAAGCTGGACTTTATGAGGAAGAACGTGGCATCAAGATTGGAGGAAGACTCATTAACAACCTGCGTTATGCAGATGACACAACTCTGCTTGCTGAAAGTGAAGAGGATTTAAAACATTTACTGATGAAGATCAAAGATCATAGCCTTCAATTTGGGTTACGACTAAACATCAACAAAACAAAAATCCTTACAACTGGGTCAGCACGCAAATTCACATTAAATGGAGAAAAGATTGAGGCTGTCCAAGATTTTACTTTGCTTGGCTCTATAATCAACACCCGTGGAAGCAGCAGTCAAGAAATCCAAAGACGCATTGCTCTAGGAAAAGCTGTGGCAAAAGATCTCTTTAGAGTATTGAAAAGCAAAGATGTCACATTGACGAAGGTGCGTCTGACTCATGCCATGGTATTTTCAGTGGCATCATATGGTTGTGAAAGCTGGACATTGAATGAAGGATACAGAAAAAGAATTGATGCTTTTGAATTGTGGTGCTGGAGACGTTTATTGACTATACCATGGACTGCCAAAAGAACCAACAGATCTGTCCTAGAAGAAGTGCCACCAGAGTGCTTCTTGGAAGCAAGAATGACCAGACTGCGTCTTATATATTTTGGACATGTAGTCAGGAGAGATCAATCCCTGGAGAAGGACATCACGTTTGGGAGAGTGGCAGGTCAACGCAAAAGAGGAAAACCCTCTACCAGATGGATTGACACGGTGTCTGCAACAATGGGCTTAAACACAAATAAGATGGTTTGCCTGGCACAGAATCGGCAAGTTTTGATCTGCTGTACATAGGGTCGCTCGATGGCACCTAACAACAACAACAACTATTATTATTATTATTTGTATTTGCATTTCAGACAAGGTCTCACTAAGTAGCTCAGGCTGGCCATGAACTCACTGCATAACCTAGACTGGTCTCAAACTTGGGATCATTTTGCCTCAGCCTCCCCAGTGCTGGGATTACAGACATTTGCTTTTTTTTTTTTTATTAGGGGATTGAACCCAGGGCCTCATTCATGCCTCATACGAAACAAGTGCTATACCAATAAGCAAATATGTGGATTGAACTAAATAAATACTGGCTATATAAATATTAGGGCTGGGATTTAGCTCAGTGGGTAGAGCGCTGCGCTGCAGTCTCTGAGGTCCCGAGTTCAATTCCCAGCACTGCAAAAATGGGAGAAGGGCCTGGCAATCCACTCCCAAGACAATCCCGAAGCACTCAGCCATTGAAAACCCTATGAGGGTCACTATGAGTTGGATACTGACTCGACGGCACCTAACAACAACAACATATAAATATTAATAATATCTTAAAGGTTTTACTGGGCATGTGACACATGCCTGTAATCCCAACAGCTAGGGAGGCTGAGGTAGGAGGATCATGAATTCAAGGCCAGAAGCAGCCTGCGAAACTTAGCAAGACCCTGTCTCAAAATAAAAAAGGGGTGGCGGTATGGCCTCGTGGTGGAGCATTTGCCTAGCGCCCACAGGCCCTGGGTTCAACTCTTTAGTACTAAACATAGACCCAGGGGAGTTAGCAATCCTAATGCACCTTAGTTAGATCAAGGACTGAGATGACTCCAAGCTGCCTTCTGGGTCTATGGAGGTCTGGTCCATTTCTGGCTCATCCTGCCTCCTTGGCTGTGCTCCCTCGTGCTCCCCATCCACAGCTGAGGGCTCCTACTGGGCCCCTCCTGATCTCTAGGATTGCTCTCTGGTCCTTTACGGCATCCCTTGTGGGATCTTCAGCGGCTCAGGTGCTTCTGCTGGAAATACCAGTTCCCACTAGGACATGCAGCTCTAAACACTGGGTTTGCTTTTCTGGATTTCCTTCTTCTCATGGATCTTGGCCCCGTGATTCTTTGCTGGGACACAAGGGTGCACACAGCGCACGTGTGTATTTTCTCTCTCTCTCCATTTTCCTGCTATTTTCAGAGAAGACATTGGTCAGAATTGTCAGGCTTGTCAGAAGCGCAGTGTCTCGTTTGGCTCCCCTCTCTTCCTGTATTTATTCAGGGCACCTGAGTGTTTAGATCCCCTCATGAGTGTTTCTCCACTGGCTCTGCATTAGCAGCTGATGGTCCTCCCTACTGGGAGCCAGGTGCCCTCTCAGAGGAGGGCTCACATACCTGTGGGATCCATCTTTTACTCTTCTTTTCTCCCTCCCTGACCACCTCTCAGTCTCTTCTGTTGCCTCTTCCTCCTTTACTCGCCTTTTACAAGTTGCTGTCCTTGCAGAATTCTGTCCTAGGAAAGTGCACCCACACTTGGATACTTGCCCCCAACACCATCCATCCTGATGGTGCTGTTTCTGTTACCGGGCTGGCATGGGGGTTGAGCATTTCAAGCCCTACCTGCAACCCAGAGTGAGGGGTGTTACAGCCGGACTGTAACCTACCTTACCTACCTGCACATAACTGCAGAGGGTGGCGGTGGCCCCCCATTGCCTGCTTTTTCCATATCTCTTTAATAATAATACCCCCTACCTGGGTGCAGTGGTGCACAGCTGTAATCCCAACAACTTGGGAGGCTGAGGCAGGAGGATAGCGAGTTTGAGGCCATAGGCAGCCTGTGTAACTGAGCGAGACTCTGTCTCAAGATAAAAAGTAAAAAGAGGTTGGGGGTGCAGCTTGGTGGTAAGTACTTTCAAAGTACATGTGAAATCCTGAGTTCAGCACCTCCAGTACTGCAAAAAATGAAATAAAAAAATAACAATGTCCCCAAAGATTCAGGAAGGTGCATGTGCCACCTAACTGAGCCAGCCTCCCTGGAATGTTTGGCTGTGGGACTAATCTATTTTGCCAATGGGATGACAGCAGACATGTGGTGGCTTTTTCCTAAAAAGAAAAGGTAGTGAAGCTGGGGATGCAGCTCAGTAGCCCAGTGATAGAGTGCTGGCCTTACCTGTGCAAAGCCCTGGGTTCAAGCCCCAGCAACACACACACAAAAGGTACAGCCCTCCCAGTTTCATTTCCTTCCCTGCTTCCTGCTGGACACAGTGGAGCCCAGAGGGAAGGGCCTGGAGCCACCATGTCAGATCACAAGGTGAATGCTGAGTTTGTGAGTGGCAGGGCACTAAAAGAGAAAGAACACTGATTCCCACAAGATGGAGCTGCTATATTGACTCTGGATGACCAACATGGACTCTTGGATTTCATGAGAGAAATGAACTGCTATCACAGTTAAGTCAGGACCACTTTGGCTTTTACAAAGATAGTTGAACTAGTATCTCAGCTAAATAATAACTGAAACAATTGCTTAATAAAGCTTTTCTCAGCCTTACTATGTACAACATACTATGACCTTTTCCAGGGTTACATTTTATAAATGCCAAAAGGTAGGACTGTTGAGGCTCAGGCACTAAAGGGTACAAAATTGAAATGTGATGTGGGGAGCCAGGCATGGTGGCGCACACCTGTAATCCCAGCGGCTCAGGAGGCAGAGGCAGGAGGATCGGAAGTTTGAAGCCAGAGGCAGTCTGTATAATTTAGCGAGACCCTGTCTCAAAAAAGTAAAAAAAAAAAAAAAAGGGCTGGGGCACAGCTTAGTGGTCCAGCATTTGCAAAGCATGCAGGCACGAGGCCCTGGGTTGAACCCCCAGTACTACACATACACACACACAAAAACTATGAACAGCAGAGAAGCACTGACAGTAGTGTTTCGCCTGTTGTACGTAGGGTTGCTATGAGTAGGATACCAACTGGACAGCACCTAACAACAACAAAGCCAATACAACAGGACATCAACAAAGGCTGAATCAAATTACATGGTATCCAAGTGTTTGTTATATTATTTTTAAAAAACTTCCCATGTATATGGACATTTTTTCCTTTTTTCTTTTTTTCTCAGTGCTGGGATTGAACCCAGGGCCTCACAAGTGCTAGGCAAATGTTCCACCACTGGGCTGTCCCCCCAGCCCATTTTTATTTTTTGTGTTTAGACTGGGTCTTGCGAAGTTAACGCAGGCTGCCTCTGGCCTCAAACTCGCTATCCTCATGCTTCCACCTCCTGGTTGCTGGGATTATAGGTGTGAGACACAAGACCTGGCAGAAATTTTCATAATACAATGTGAATTTCACCCCACTAAACTGAGTGTGTTGGAGGCCTGAGAACTGGGTTCAGTGCAGGGCCAGTCCCCTTTGCCTTCGTACCTCAGTTTTTCCACACACTTGCAGTGATTGGATGTGGTTTGAGTGTGTCCCTCAAGGGTTCATGGGTTTGGGATCTGGTACTCAGTGTGGTGATGTGAGAGGTGGTGGGCCCTCTAAGAGGTGGGGCTAGTGGGAGATAGGTCATGGGGACCTGTCCTTAGAAGGACTGAGGTGGTTCTTAAGGGACCCCAAGTTAGCTCTTGAGAGAGCAAACTGTTATAAAAGAGTGAGGAGGCATTTCCCTGAGCTCTGGGCTTCCTGTCTGGCCATGTGATCTCTCGCTCTCGTTCACCATGATGCCACCTGCCTGGGACTGCCACCAAAGCTAGTGCCGTGCTGTTTGGACTACCAGCCGCCAAAGGCCAAAGATCTCCATCAACTTCTTTTCTCTCTGTTACTCAGCCTCAGGTATTTTGTTATATAAAGGAAAACGGACTAGTGCACAACCCAAGAGCTGTGTGACCTGAGGCCAACTACCACTTCTGCCCCAAGTTCCTCATCTCAAACATGGGAATAAAAATAACTCATGAGGTTGCTGTGATGATTAAATGAATGAACAGACTTAGCACAGTGTAGCTAAGAACTCCAAACTTGGTGGCTGCCTCTTCTATCAGATAGGTGGCCTCAGTGTTAAGTGGGAATGTTAGTAGGAATGTCTGAAGAACCAAGCACTGAGTGCATAGTTGTGGGGATCATGATCAAACCACCCTCTGAGAGCCAGTCTTAGGGAGACCTTCACCCCTGGCTCCTCCGACTGAACCTATTCCATTCCAGCTCCATCTTCAAGGCCTTACCTTACCATCACTCCACAGAGTCTGCCTTCTGAGTTTGGGCAATCTGGCTCTGCATTGCCACTCTGCCCCCTCTGGCTGTGCCCAGGTTCTGTGCTCTTCCTTGGCTGTTAGAGCAGCTTCCTGGCTGCCCCCGACTCCAGCACTCTCTCCTCTCTGATCTTCCAGAGGCCTTGGGGACTCAGCCTTGGGACTTCAGTGCCTGGCATGTCTGGGTGAGTGCAGCACCTCGCAGCAAGTAAGTGCCTGTGCTTTGGCCCTGGGATAGAGGTGTCAGGCCTGAGCAGTGCTGCCCAGGTGGCAGAGTATCCATGCCTTCTTGCACCTGTTGGTCACATCCCTTTCCACCGTCAGGATCTAGGTCAAGAACTCTGTGCAACTTTCCAAGTCTCCCTTTTCCAAATAGATGCTTGTTTTTCATCTCCACTGAGCAAAGCAGGGATATTTGGAGAATGTTTTTCTCTTTGACTTGTTAACTGTATGATGTGCTATCAGAATGAAATGTGAGCAGAAGAACTTAACCTTGGGTAAAAAGCAACCTGAGAGTATTTAATGGAATTTGCTCACAATTTTCTTACATGAAAGTTTGGGAATACATATAAAGTATGAATCTTCTATCCATCTTATAATTTTTTCGTTAGACATAATTAAAACTAACATCTGCTAAACACTCTAATTTAGGTATGTAAGACTTAGATTTTGATGTGCAAAATATGACTTAGAGAGCCAGAGTGGTAGCACATGCCTATCATGCCAGAACCCAGGAGACTGAGGCAGGAGGATCACAAGTTTGAGGCCAGTCTGGGTTACATAGCAAGTCCCTGTCTTAAGACAAAACAAAACCCAAAAAAACCCCAACCAAATAAGTAAAACATCAAAATTTGACTTGGGGAAAATAAACACAGAGGGGTTAACAGTCACAAAGTTAAAACACAAGGAGCAAGCTATAACTCTTAAGGGCCAAAGCTAGAACTGGTTAAGTGGAATTAAATTTTTGCTGTTCAATTTCCTGGAAAACAATGATATTTTTTTGTGTGTGTGGTACAGGGGCCTTATGCATGCTACCCAAATACTCTACCACTAAGCAATGTACATTCTCAGCCCTAAACAAGGATCGTTTTTTTGTTTTTTTTGTTTTTTTTTTTTCCCGGTACTGGGGGTTGAACCCAGGGCCTTGTGCCTGCATGCTTTGCAAGTGCTAGATCACTGAGCTGTGCCCCCAGCCCATTTTTTTACTTTTTTGAGATAGGGTCTTGCTAAATTACGCAGACTGCGTCTGGTCTTGAACTTGCGATCCTCCTGCCTCTGCCTCCTGAGCCGCTGGGATTACAGGCGTGCACCACCACGCCTTAACAATCTTAATGAAATGTTTTTTTAAGTAAAAAATGAAAATACAAAATTTAGGAGCCAAGTGTGGTAGTGCACACCTGTAATCCTAGCTACTCAAGAGGTTGAAGCAGGAGGATCACAGTTCAAGGCTAGGCTGGCAGCTTAGTGTGTCTCAAAATTACAAGGGCTGGCGATATAGCTCAGTAGAAGAGTACTTGCCTAACAGGCATGAGGCCCTGAGTTCAACATCCAGCACCACTGGAAAAAAAAGAAAAAAGCCATTTAATTGCACTATATGGAAAACTTAGAGTACCACTTCACTCCAGGGAGAGGTTTACTGAGAAAAATTAGTGTGGTGTGGTTCTTACTAAAAATTTAGCTGTGTGTGGCTGCCCCCTGGGCTCTATGACTGAGCAGATTCAGTGATCCTTGAATTACCTATTTGCAAAAGCTGATGCTGGACCACAGCCTCTGGCAAGCCCCAGATGGACACTCACCGCAGGGTTTTTGAGTTGATCCAGGGCCTCTTTTACAGATAACCATTTCCCCTTTGAGAAACAGCTCCTGCCTTACTATTGGGTTTTGGTGGATATGGAACACCTAATCATGGAGCATTAAGTGACCACTAGGCCTGGGTTGTATCACTGAGGTGTTGTCTGACCCATCAAGCCAACTGAGGAGTAATCAACATAGGCCAGAAGAGGCAGTGACTGGCTGTCACACAATGGTGCAATGACCTGGTCCTTTGCCTCTTTTTAGGGAGAAGGTGAGATCAGCTTTGTTTGAAGGGGAGTTGTGTCTGTTCTGCGGAGACACACAATTCTTTTTTCCATTGTATGGAAGTTCAAGTGTTAGGGCTGAGCTGGTTATGATGTTACCATCTCTCAGCCCCAAACCTACCTCCATACTCTGCCTGAGCTGCTGGGGCTGGGAAGCTACAAACCCCACTTCTTTCCTGGCTTGCTCCCCAACGGCTCAGAGAGACACAGCAAAGAGGGAGGAAGCAGGGGATCCTTCTTCCTGTTTGCTTCCTGCTACCAGCAACCCGGGAGGGTTCTTTCTGTGAGTAGCAAGGGCTCACGTGGGTTTGTCAGTGCTAAGAGCAGCATCACTGAGTTCCTAAAGCCAGCAGTGCTCCCTGCGCATCTCCTTCTCCCTAGGTCCCTCTTCAATCCAGCCTCTTCCCACTGCTCCTGTCCTGGGAGGAGTAGCTACACCCTGAAGTTCCCACAGCAGGGGTCCCTCAATGGCCCCTGTAGCCCTTCTCCTGGGTACCAGCTGCCTCCCAGGTGACCCTGACTGAGACACCTGCCTGCCTTGTTCCCCAGTCTGTGCATCTCATTTCCCCAGCCACAGGCCCCGCTCAGGAAGGGAGCAGCTGAGCCCCTGCAAGGACACCCCACCAACTGGTTACCTGTCAGTGGCTTCGTTCTCACCACCTGTATCTCAGCCTCTTCCTTGCAGAGGACACGTGCGACTAGGCGGTTCTCCTCCGGGAGACTTGCCCCTAAAAACCATCCCACGCTCCTCTCAGCTCCGGGGTGGGCAGCCCATCTGTCTCCACCTTCTGTTCCTCAGTGCTGGGGCCCGCGCCTTTCAGATTCAGCAAAATTCAAAGGAGGGGGAAGGGAGAAAGCCCAGTGCACCTCCAGCAGTGTTAGCGCCAGGAGAAATGGGGGCTCGGTGAAGGGCCCTTGAGGGCAGCGGCAGGGCCCCCTCCTGAGACCAGCCTGAGGACAAATCACCCAGCAGAGGTGGCCGAGGAAGCCGGGAGCTGGCAGTGATGGCACATATTCAGGAGCTTCAGATGTTTGTTTCACCTTTATGGACAAAAAAAGAAGAAAAAAAAAAAAAAAAGGAAAAAGAAAAAGAAGAAAACAAGAAATTCACAGTGTTTCAGACTTTGTTCAAACACACAGAAACAAAGGGCACCCAAGAGTGACAGGCATGGTCCCGAAGGTCTGGATCACAGGCCATGCTGGAGTGACTGGGTGTCCCTTTGGCCCTCCTCCCTCCCCCTGCTTTGCTGACTGTACAGAGGTGAAGTCACCTGGGCGGTGGCTGGGCCCACTTACCACCCTGGAAAGACCAAACTGAGGAAGAGCGGCTGCAGTGCCACTTCAGTGTTCAGGGCACAGTAGCTCTCCTGGGCCCAGCCAGCATCAACTGCAATCCAGACCTGGGGTACAGAAAAATGCACCCCACTTGGTAGTCCTGGAGAGCAGAGGAGAGTGTGGGTCACTGGTCACCTGAGACCCCCAGACCAATGGGCAGACCTCCCTGCAATGGTCAGCCAGACTCTCCCAGGAAGAAGGCTTTCAACTGGGACCCAGGTGTGCTTCAAAGGGTTTGGGCAAAATACTCCCCAGAAACTGAAGAAACAAATCCCCCTCGGATGCATGGGGCAGAGGGACAGGTAAAGAGACCCCAGGCTGCAGTGAGGGGGGAACCGTCAGCACAGGACCCCTAGGGATAGCACAGGTACCATGGACGCTTGTTTCCCAGGGACTGGGCTTGAGGTTCAGCAGTGCTCCACACAGGCTCAGCTGTGGAATTCTGGGAAGGTAAATGAAGGTAGGGGCTGGGATTTAGCTCAGTGGGTAGAGTGCTGCGCTGCAGTCTCTGAGGCCCTGAGTTCAATTCCCAGCACCGCAAAAATGGGAGAAGGGCCTGGCAATCCACTCCCAAGGCAATCCCGAGACGTCAGCCATTGAAAACCCTGTGAGGGTCGCTATGAGTCGGATACCGACTCGACAGCACCTAACAACAACAACAACAAATGAAGGTAACAGAAGGCCTTCATAAGGGACTTGCCTGGTATCTGCCCTCCAGCCTCCTTACTCTTCACTTAGTGCAGAGCTGGGGTTGGGGCCAGGGCCTGGGGTCCTGCAAGGTGCTAAGTACCAGGAGCGCCACAGGAAGGCAGAGGGACAAGGGGCATAGGGTTCCAAACAAAGTGCTTCTCCTCTCAGCTGCGCTGCCATCACTTACTCAGGCCAAAGGCCCCTCTTGCAAAGGCCTCTGTCCTAGCTGGGCACAGCTCCTCTTCTCACTGTCTCTACTTTCCCTTGACTATTCCCAACACCCAAATCTTTTCTTTTTTCCTGAAGATATGTTGGGATTGATGCTTGTGGTTCTTTGGAAGGGGTGACTGCTTTTCCTGCAGGCACAAGTCACCTAATACTTGTAAGGTATAAAAATACTGCGCGGTCAGATTCCTGGTGTGCCAACATGTATTTACACTAGTGTCAACACACAGGTACCACCAGCAACCCTGTAAACACACATTTCTATGTTACTCTAAAGGTACAAAGGAGAAAAAAGTGAATCCTAGAGAAAAGTTAAACCATGTGGACGTGGTCAGCCACATGCCCAGAAGACATGTGGGAGAGTATGCAGTCTTTCCAGAAATCACTACCCTGGGGCCCCTGGGGAGCAGCTGAGCTGTGAAGCGCAGAGAAGTGTAGTGCTGAAGGTGCCTGGGCGTGTTGGACCTGATGTGGCTTTTCTAGATGGTCACCCGAGGCTCCCCCCCACCCCCCAGCTCTCTACCATGGGTCACACTGTTGAAAGGTGTCTAGGGAACATGAAGGCTTCACCAGTCCCTCTGCCTTCCATGACTGCTCAGGGAGACCTGAAAACTCAAGAGGAAGTGCGACACAGTGCTGTGGTTCCAGCCCAAAGAAGGGCTTTGCAGAGCCTTGGTCAGACAAGCACGTGATCCTTGCCAACGTGGTACTTCCCAGGATAAAGTGACAGGGGTATTAGAGGAGCAGTGAGCCCTCAGGCTGCTGCCACACACACACACACACACACACACACACACACACACACACACACTGTTGGGGACAGTGCTGCAGGCCAGGTTTGCCCAGGTTAGAAACCAAGGAGAGACACAAATATCACACACTGATCAGGGCATGTTCAAGAGACAATCACAAAACACTTCCACTTTAGCTGGGACAACATAACATATTTGGCGACTTCCCCAGAAACAGCCTTTGTCTCGCCAAGCCATCAGAGGGTCCACAAAGTCCGTTTTCTTTGGTCCAGTTTAAAAATCTGAGGAAGGAAGTCAGGGTCAACAGGTAAGAAGAGGCTGTAGAAGCAGTTGCCAAGTGCCTAGAACTTCTGTCTGTCTGACACACTATAGGACGTCACTGCCTCAAACCTCTTCCTGGGAGAAGGCATGCTGTGTGGGGCCCAGACGCTAGACACGCCAGGCAGCTCCTCCTGGGAGCAGGGAGCGCCCCAAACCGAGGGCAGTGACCACCACCCTCCAATCACAGCACAGGACACCCCAATTTCCCCTGTCTCAGAGACTGTTCATAGGAATGTGGGTCGTCTGGCCACTCTATCCTCTATCTCAACCCTCACAACACAATGAAGCCAGAACTCTCTGTAGCCCCTCCCTGCCTCTGAGGCAGCCTAGGTAGGGGAGAGGAACAGGCTGAAGCAGCTGCCAATACCCAAAGTGGCCTAGGCAGGGTGAGAGCAGGGGAAGCTCAGGACACTCCTCCTCCCTTTGCTTCAGCGTCCTTGACATCTAGGCCATTTCCAGGGAGCTGGCCTTCCTGCCCTTCCCTGGGTCTCCAAAAGGCTCCAAGTGGGGACCCAGCCCAGGTACTGTTGGTGAGGTCTAAGAAAACAAAAGCAGGCTTCTGAGGTGGTCTGCAGCCAGAGGTGCATCTGTCTTCACAGTCCTGAGGGCACAGCTGGGGTTCCTTTTGTTCGGGTCACAACACTTCTTCACCGGGGGCCAGGCTCAGCATTGCTTAGCAGTAGCTCAGCTGCTGTACAGGTGCAAGACGTCACTTCACAGAGCTGCTCTGCTGGATCGCTCTCTTGCCTTTCAGGATGCTTGAATTTCAGATTTCTAGTTTACATCCGAGATCCTCTCTCCTGAAGAATCTGAAAGTGGAAGATGCAGGAGAAGGCTGAGGCTGCAGAGACCACTGACGGAAGGGAAGGCCCACAGAGGCGGGGGTGGGGCTCAGTGGCACAGCACATGCTTAGCATGCACTAGGCCCTGGGTCACACCTCCAGCACTGATAAATAAAATAACATAAAATAAAAGGATTTAATTTCAACAGGTGCAGAGCCTCAACCACACTGTGCATCTGAGCTGCAGAAGACGCAATTGCTGACCATAGCTGGGTCTGCAGTTTCTGTGCTGTTAGACCAAAAATCACCACACAGCAGTAGTTTAGAACTGTATATCTGCAGGGTCCAGTGGAGGAAAACAGGTAACAGGGTAAAACACCTTTCTAGGACCTTAAGGGTGACAAAGTCTCAAAAGTGAGAAAAGAGCTTTCCTCTTGAGGCAGGGAGGACAGAATGAGAGCTTCAAAGAACAAGGGCAAGTACTTTCTTACTCTAAGTACAGGATTCCTACTGTGTGGTAATCAGTGCAATAGAACTTTTCTTTTTTTACCAATTTGACAGGGGCTGGAGAAACCACTTTTTGCAGGTTCTTGTTTCCTAAGTGAAAAACTCTACTGTCGCTGTATAAATCCCAATTTATATCCAGCAGCCAAAAGACCACAGTCAGGGGAAACACACAACTGGTGAGAGAAGCACAGGGAAGAAATGAGCAACAGCAGCTTGGGCAAAGCTGCAGAGGCGCTGGGGACACATGAGCCCGAGGCACAACCTGGTGGAGCCATTTCTTACCTTTGCCTTTTCACTTGGCTCTATGACGATGCCATTGGTGGAATTATTTAGTTCTCTGGAGACAACACAGAGGAATTCGGCCTGATCCTCATTTCCATAGTTATAGGAGGACCCAATGCTGATTAGCTGGCAAAACAAGAAAATGGTGGCCACACAAGCAGCAATCTGAAAATACTCACGTGCCACGCAAGCCACACCCTCCTCCTGACTGGACTTTGAATTTCATGTCTCAAAGGATGAAAAACTCTGGGACTATCAAGGCCCAAGGGGACAGCTGGATCCCTAGTTACTCATCCAGGCATCATCAGTGAGGCCCCAAGAAAAAAGCCTGAGTTTCACCTTCCTCCCTCATCTAAGCACCTGAACCATCCCAACAGCAGTGGTAGCATCAATGTGATCACTGTGCCTCTGTCAAACAGAGGAGAAAAACACAGGGCTGGTTTATCTGTGAGCAGGTATCGCAGACAGGACTCTGAGGCAGCACCCCATGACTCACTCAAAGCTATCAAAGCTGTGTACTGCTGGTACTTTTAGCTTTTTTGGGGAATTGGATTCAGTATTTAATTCTAAATAAGAAATATACACACAGAGGGAGAAGCTGAGCCAGAGAGCAAGCCCACAAGGCCTCTAGCTGGAAGAGCCCTGCGGGTGGCTGGAGATGGCACACCTTGGCTCCGACGTCCAACATCCTCATCTATACCATGCAACGAGAACAGGCTTTAACAAGATAAGAGAGCAGAAGAAGAAATTATCCATTATGTGGCCTGGGGTTACAGTCAGGGGTAGAGCTCTTGCTTAGCATGTGTGAGGCCCTGGGCTCCCTCTCCAGCACCACCACCACCACAAAAAAAATAAAAAAATAAAAAAAATAAAAAAAAATTGTCCATCAGTTTCATAAACAACACTCATTCGTTAACGCTTGAAAATATCCTGTGCTTAAGACTCTGCATCAGGGAAAATCCTTGTAGGGGAGAGGACAGTAAACCCTGAGCAACATTTTGCCCCTCTCCCCCACCCAAACGAGAACTAGCTGACGCACAAAAAGGACTGACTGTGCAACAGAAGATAATTATAAGGAATAATCTAGCACTGGCTCTGAAGACAAAGACAGCTTTGCATTTTATCTATAACTTACAACGTTAACAAAACTGTTAATTTTATTCTTGAAGATGAGCTTACGATGGCAGTTCAGTTGGCTTCTTCAACTCTATATAAAAATAGGCAGCTGGGTGGCATGGTAAACACCTATAATCCCAGAGACTGGAGCCTGAGGGAGGAGGGCTAGGAGTTTGAGGCCAGAGGCAGTCTGCACAATTCAGCAAGACTCTGTCTCAAAATAAAAAATAGAAAGGGGCTGCGGGTGCAGCTCAGTGGTAGAGCACTTTCCTAGCACGTATGAAGCCCTGGGTTCAAACCCATGTACTGGTTTACGGGGGAGAGCATGGTCTATATAAAATTATACTCCCTCTACTCACTCTCAGCCTTTCTGTGTTTGGAAGGCAACAGAGGAATTGAACAATTCTGCCATCTAATGGAAGAAAACAGTGAAACCCAAATTCTCAATAGCTTTGCTTTGATACCTCAATCATAAGCACAAAGCTAAAAGAACCATGGGAGAGAGAATGATGGGAAACGACCATGCCACACTTCTCATTGCGTCTGAGCCCTTCATGGTGCACCTGCTCACTGAGCTTTTATGGTGGATTATACAGGCATCCAGAATTATAAAAGTTTTGGCCTGGGGAGAAGAAAGGCTTATTACTAAATCCCAGTCATCTTTAGGGTCTCATTCTAGAACATACGTTAACACTTTTGAAAGGAGTCCCTCTGAGGGAAGAAAATCCAAAGGGAGGTACTTTCAAGCCTAGACAAGCTCACCAGCTCTCCTAGGCACTGTCACATTCAAACTCTGGATGCAAAGCTGGGAGATGTGGTCCTCCTCCCAGGTCTCTCTGACCCATCATGTACTCCTGAGCAAGTAACTCGCAGAGCAGCTCTTTCCCACATGCTGGAATGGGACCACAGCTGGCGATATCCCCCACCCCCAGGGCTATTAACTGGCTGGACAGTGACTGTGGAGTTGTAGCTCCCTGTGCCTGGGTGGCTGCGCTTTGAGAAATATACCTGCTCAAATTTCCAGCCGTCAGACATGGTGGAGACCATCTGTGTGAGCTCCTCTTCTTGGCACTGGAGGACCCTGTACACGTGTTTCACGGGGCCCTGCAAACACCAGGCAGATTGAGAAGAGTGGCAGCCGTTTGCAGCAGCCTCAGGAGGCTCTGGCTGCCCACTGTGCCCCTTCACCAACAGCACTATGGTTTCCCAATGAAAACTTACCAAGAAGAAACAAAACAAGGGGTCCAAGAACATTTTGCCAGTGGGTAAAATAATTCTGAACTTTGGAAGGATGAGTTATGTGAGCAACTGCACTGATAAATTTAGATTTCACCATGTCCCCAATTAATTTGCAAAACAAACTCATCTTTTTTTATGAAGTGTTTACAGCTGATGTATATGCTAAAAATATACACCATACTTTGGTTTATTCAAGCTGATGTAAGTAATTATGTTGTTGCTATTTAGTGCTGTCGAGTCAGGTCAGGCCCATAGCAACCTTCATAGGGTTTTCAACGGCTGACTATTTCTAAGTAATTATAAGAATACTATAGTAATATATTAATATGGAGTTATGTTTACTCTTTGCTGGTGCTACCTGGAAGTGTTTGAGTGTTTAAAGGTAGTATTCCTGTTACAGAACTGTGGTATAACAAAAAATAAACACCTGGTTTCTATCTGCATCATTGGCAGAACTCTTCAAATCCTTGGAATTTCCTGAGTAATAAGAGTCTTGCTCTTGCTTGTAATGCCAGCACACAGGAGACAGGCAAGATGATCATGATTTCGATGCTAGCCTGGCTAGATAGTGAGACTCTGTCTCAAAAAAGTCTTTTGGGGTTGAGGGTATGGCTCAGTGTTTAGCCTGGGGTCCTGGGTTCAATCCTCAGCACTATATAAAAAATAAAATGAGACCAAAAAACCTAAAAAGAGTATTGTATGACTACTATTAATCAAGGTACTAGGACTAAAAAATTTCTTCCCCTACAAAATACAGGACTAGTTGGGCATAGAGATACAGGCTTGTGATCCCAGCACTTGGGAGGCTGAGTGAAGTAGGAGGATCACAAGTTCAAAGGCAGCCTTAGCTACCTAGTGAGACTTTGTCTCAAAACAAAAACAAAAACACCACCACCACCAAAAAACTGGGCTGGAGACAGAACTCAGTGGTAAAGTGCTTGCCCAGCATGTGCAAGGCCCTAAATCAAATGATCGCCAGCACTGTCCCCCCTCCCCCCCCCCAAAAAAAAAAAAAAAAGATGACAAAATCTCCTGAGATTTTCCACTGGTTCCAGCCACACAATCTGGGAACAAGAGGTTTTATATTATAAAATTTAGAGCCCGGCAAAAAAGCTGTGATGTTGACCCTGACTGCCAACGTTCACAGTATTTAAGATGCCATTATATTGGTTATTTTGTTTTCTATTCCAATCACTGGTGCTCTGAAAAGCACGAAGATGAATCACTTACCAAAAATATTATTATGAGAGACAGCAAAATAATTAGAATGGTGGCAGCCACTAAAAGGGATAAGAAGCCATGACAATAAAAGTGTGTTAGGACTCCCACATCTTGGGCTTCACCTGAATGCCTGCTACATATGCAGACAAGGGGCTGCTAGTTATCCACACACAGCCAACTTCATCTTAGAACCATGTGTGACAGGGGGAGAAGGGGTGTTTCTGAACAACATCAAGTCCATATCTCAGAGTTTCACTAAACAAAAAAGACAGATGGGAAGACCAATTAAAATCAAAAAGGTCTTGACATTCCTAGAATGAAAAAGCTTCCAATTGGGTATAAATCCACAAGCCTTCAGAATTAACTTAATGACTGTCATCCAGAGAGGAATCTTATATAGTGTGCTTAAGGAACGAGCTAATGGCAAAGAATGCAGAATATTTAGGAACCATGATTTGAATGGTTTCAAATTACATAATTCAAGGTACCATTGAATTTTCTATTGAGCAATCAAGATTTTTTTTAAAGAATGTGAAAAATTGAGGATAAAGCTAGATTTCCAAAATGTCAAAGCTTGGTATATGTCTACCATAGTGAAATATGCCAAGGAAGTATAAGATGGCAGAGAGACTGGCAATGTTAGAGCATGTTTCACAGGGTAATCTGTACACTGAGTATAAATTCAGCTTTGAACATCCACAAGAAGCCTTTTAGCCGTTGGCCAGAATAAGCCCTCTTTATATCTTGGCAAACAGCTGGAGATAAAGTAGCTTTCATTTTTTTATCACTAGTGTCAGTTTTTCATCTAGCTATTTCATTTAGAGCCAGAAAACATTGATACATGAAGTCTAACACAGAAAGGACAAGGTGCTATTTTTTACTTTTAAAGAGAAACTGCCTGCCTTCTTTTTAGTGGCAAGATTCTCCTATGGTGCAACATATTAAAGCAAGCCCCCACCATCAGGATCTGGTGGGATGAGGAACTATGCTATGAGACACATGGCCATGCCCTGGAGCTGTTCTTTCTTAAAAACAGGAAGGCGAGGGCCTATTTTTCCTGCTAGACTTCAAGCTTCTTGGGAACAAGGTCCTTTTCCTGTTACCGAATCCCAAGGGTCTAACAGACACTACCAGAGTGCCCACTGAAACCCATGATAAATGACATGTGAAATCAGTTCAGTACGTCCTTCCATCTGGCCTTCCCTCAAAGTAGGTAAGAAATTCTGCAGTGCTTCTGGTACTACATATACTGAGTTAATACAAAAATTCAGACATCAAAGGTGGCCATGGCGCACACCTGTAATCTCAGTACTCAGAAGGCTGAGGCAGGAGGACTGAGGGTTCAAAGCCAGTCTGAGCTACAGGGTGAAACTCTTTCTCAAAAATTAAAAAAAAAAAAAGAAACAAACAAAACCCCCAGACATCATAATAAAAAGAGAAGCCTGATGTTATCTTCTCAGAAGCATGATTCACAGCTGGTTTCAAATGGTTTGCAGGAGCTAGGTGTGATGTGATCACATGTTAAAGGCTCATCCTCATATGGGGCAACAACAGGTGGAGGAACACCTTGCTGGGGCTTCATGTTAAGAGAACAGGCTTTGGCCTAAAAGAGGCCTGTGCTCCTCCAACTGCCATATGGTGAGCAGTGACCATCTCTTCTAAAGGGACATGGGGCTGTTCTGTTAGTTCTCCTTCTCAATCTCCTCGCTCTGAACAGCCCTGGCGGAGCAGGCACAATCCGCCCAGTCGATGGGCAGTATTCCAGACTCCAGCTCTGAGGGGAAGGCATCCTTTTCCAGTTACACCCAGACATGCAGCCAGCCAGTCACTGGAGGTGTTTCCCCCTTGGCAGTTCCGAACACCTTACTTGTGAAGTTCTGTTCTCATTGTCTCGTATCCTTTCCTTAACCAGACGCACAAGAGATGCAATATTGTAAAACTCCGCTTCTTCCAGCACGCCTAGAACAAGTACCAGACTATAGTCAGAGATGTGTGAGCTCACCAGAAAAACAGAGGAAGAAGCTTGCTAAAAGCTTCATCACTCTGTCTTTCTTCCTTCTTTCCCCCCTTTTTTTTTTCAGTACTGGCTAGGTGGGTGGCGTTAAACTCAGGACCTTGTGGAGTGCATGCTAGACAAGTGCTCTACTACTGAAATGCACCCTCGGCCCTTTCCTAAATTTTTTTTATTTTGAGACAAGGTCTTGCTAAGTTGCACATGCTGCCTCTCACCTTGAACTTGTGATCCTCCTACCTCAGTCTCTGGGATTATAGATTTGTACCATGGTACCTGAATCAAAACTGCATTTTTCAAATACAAATCTAGTCTCGTTCAGCCTAGGAAATTTAGGAAATATCTGTTTGCTCTTGAGGACACATCCACAACTTTTTCCTCTACTAAAGTAAGTCAAGCACCAGGGTCCACTCTATTCACTGTTTCACTTCTACTGATTCCTCCTGGCACCTACCCAGGACACATTTTCCACATACTACTTAGTTCCAGAACTAGTCACACTGGACACCTCCTGAGTTGCAATTTTTAACGAGTTTGCCCTAAAAAGGACCAGTGGATGGGTGTACGTGTATAAGTTTACCAGTGGAGGGGTATACGTGTATAAATTTATATGGACCAAATTTAATAGGATACTTATTACAGGAACAATATTTGAAGGCAATCAGAGTTGGGGGACATAGTTCAGTGGTAGAGTGTTTGCCTAGCATGCCCAAGGCTCTACGTTCAATCCTCAACCAACCAACCAAACAAAATAATAATAGCCGGGTGCGGTGGCGCACACCTGTAATCTCAGCAGCTCTGGAGGCAGAGGCGGGAGGATCACAAGTTGAGACCAGAGGCAGTCTGCATAACTTAGCAAGACCCTATCTCAAAAAGTAAAAAGGGCTGGGGGCGCAGCTCAGTGGTCCAGCATTTGCAAAGCATGCAGGTGTGAGGCCTTGGGTTCAACCCCCAGTACTGAAAATAAATAAATAATAAAACAAAACAAAAGCCAAACAAAGCAAAACAAAAAAACGAACAGAAAGAAAGAAAAAGAAAAGCCATCACTCAAAGACTCTCATGCTAAATAAAATCAAAAGATTAGGACAACTATAGGATATGTGATCCTGTACTAGAAAAAAATGCTATAATGGCCGTTATTAGGACAATTGACAAAACAGGAATATAAGAAACAGATTTATCTATCAATACTAAATTTCCTGAGTTTGCTAACAGAATTACGTAAGAATATCTTTGTACTTGGGAAAAGCATACAGAAATATTAAAGGGTGAAGCCTGTACCTATTCTCAAACAATTCAGAAAAAGCAAAACTTTAGGGAGGAAAGGCAGGAGGAAGAGAGAAGAATAGAAGAAAGGAGGGAAAGAGGCAGGAGGAAGAGAAGGATGGAAGAAGGAAGGGAGGGAGGAAGAGGGAGAATTCACGAGGACGTGAATTTGACAAAGAATGTTAAAAACTGGAAAATCTCAGCACTATTCTTGCCCTTTTCACTAAGTCCAAAATTATTTCAAATAAAAAGTGTTTCTTATTAAAGACATTAGAAAAGATTATTTATGAGTTGGTAATTGTTGAAGCTAGATGCTGGGGCATGAAGTTTATGTACTATTGTTATTGCATTTTTTTTTTTTCCAGTTCTAGGAGATCCTCAGGCATGTTAGGCAAGTGCTGTAACACTGAGGTGTATCCTCAGCCCTTTTATTTTTTATTTTAAGACAGGGTCTTCCTAAATTGCATAAGCTGCCTCTGGCCTTGAACTGGCAATCACCACAGCACCTGGCTCTTGTGACTTTTATATGAGTTTGAAATATTTTTCTTAAAAAAGGACATGTTAAACTGAGTGTGTTGGCATGTGCCTATAATCCTAGTGACTCGGGAGGTAGAGACAGCAGGACTACAAATCCAAGATCACAGGCAGCCTGTGTAACTTAGTGAGACCCCGTATCAAAACAAAATAAATAAATAAAATAAAATAAAAATGGACTGGGTATGCAGCTTGGTATGCATACTTGTAAAGTATACACAAGGGCCTTGGGTTCAACCCCTGAGTACCACAGAAAAAATAAAAGGGACATTTTCAAAAAAGAGTTTTTCCAAAATGCCACCAAAAAAAAAAAAAAAAAAAAAAAAGAAAAAGAGCAGAGACAGTGAAAGTGAAATTCCTCTTTCTAGCGGCTGAAACAATTGTTTTGGAGTCATTTCAATAAAGAGGATAGCCATTACAAGCTTTGCCACTCAAAGCTAAAGCTCTCAGTGCCCTCAACTTAGGGAAGGGCCCCAATTTTCAACTGAATGCCTTCGATGAGACCAAGCCAAGCCTTTTATGAAGATGACTCAATACACTTACTTCCAAATGCCCTACAAACCAAAAAGATGAGGCAACCGCTGGTACATCTGACAATGAACTGGAGAATGAATTAGGTCAGCTGAAAAATTTACAGTGAACCAGGAGACTAGAGTCTTAGAAAGAAATGAGGCCAAGCCTTTATTAGTTTTTTTCAGCTGCAAGTTCAAACTAAAATTGAAATATAAATAACTGAATGTCAGGGAGGTGCAGCTTCAGGCTATGGACATTCACTGCCAGCCCATAAATAAATGTGACAGGAGGATTGTGACAATTCTGCAGGTTCAGAAAAAACTCCTAAAGATACCTGTGAAACTGAGCTACCAATCGTCCTTCTCACTAAGGAAGCTGAACAGAGCCCAGTGGGGCTTCCTTCAACAAAATTCTCTCAAATCTAGGTAACTGGAGGCTTTGTGCTCACTTTCATAAACCTGTACTACATTGCACGTGAGCCCAAGGAAATTCTCAAGCCAAACTGAAATCTGTGAAACAGCTTTTATTGACCTGAATCTTGAAAGAAAATGCCCAGTGCAAACTGTTCTTACCTTCTTCTGCCAACTCCTTAGTAATGATGAGTTTCCCATGGCGGAGGTAGTTTAGAATAGGACCAAAGTAGGTGGGGTCTCTGTCAATCAGATAGGCTCCCGTCTCATCCTGCCAACCAAGCACAAAGGTATCATTGTGCAACTTTCAGGAGCATTTTTAAATTGAGCATTTCCCCCCATGACAATTCATTCCATGAGTTAACAAAATTTTAGAGAGGGCAAGCTTGGCTAGACATTTGTTCATTGCAAACTATTGGCCAACAGGCAGCTTTATGCACCTTTTGCGTTTAAGATCATTTCAGGTCAGGTGTCACAGATGCATAGTCATTGCCATCTAAGAGTTTATTTACTGGCTTGAACTTCTACAGTCTTGCTTGGACGATTACCAACATTCTTCTGTGGGATACTGGTTGCAAGGAAGGAAAAAATGCCATAGCTATGTGATTTAAATCTTTGCTTGAGATGGACATTCTGGCTTCTCCATTGCCCCTGAACTACATTCCTAACTCTAAGAAAACCTCTGTTCAATTGGCAACACTCCTGAGCAGAAGGCCAACATCAGTAGGAGCCTGCATTGCCAGCTGTAATCTCACACACCCTAGCTCTGTGCCCAGAGGAAGCATGGTACTGCCAGGACTTTGCTCCAAGCCGTTCTAATCCTACTCATCTATACAGTAAAAGGAATGAGAAGAAAATGACTTTTATGGCCGTAAGGAAGATTTAGGATGTATGAAAATAATTTCTAATCAGCACGTGTCCTGGAATCTCTACACTTCAAAGTTAAGGCAGGATAGGTTTCCATCAATTTGATATTAGAGAAGAGAAAAGATGAAATTGACAAATGCTTATGCAACCCCAATTCGGTTGCAAGTTAAGGAGCTGAGTGCTACATGGGATATAAGGTGGTCTAAACTATGGTCAGAAGGGCCTCATGGCGCAAAGGTAGCACGTCTGAAGATCAGAAGGTTGTGTGTTCAAATTGCGTCGGGGTCACAAACAGTACTTATTTAAGCCTGCAGCCATACAACCATGGCTTCAGATTTCGGAAGCTAAGCAGGGTCCGGCCGGGTTAGTACTTGGATGGGAGACTCCTGGGAACACCGGGTGCTGTAGGCTTGGGAGAAAGGCCTGGCAACCCACTCCCAAAAGTCAATCAGCCATTGAAAACACTACAAACAACAGAGAAGCACTGACAATAGTGTTGCGCCTGTTGTTCGTAGAGTCACTATCTTTAAGTTGGGAACTAAAGATGAACCTGTTAATGTTAAAAAGAAATACAAATGCTAATTCAAATGGGAAATTCATGCAGGTTCATTTTCCCTGGGTTTTGGCCGGTCTAGATTTACACTGGCAACTGTAACCTCTTTCTAAGGAATATATCTGATCTCAAATATAGACCTCAACAGTAGCTATTACCAGATACAAGTTCTGGGACCAGGACCTTAGGAAAGCACTGCAATATCACCAGAAACACTTCCTGCAGCGGTGGAAGCCATCATCAGACCCAGGTTTTAACCCAACTTGGCACAGGGGTCCGAAAAGAAGTCTGAGAAAGCTACGAAGGTGCGTTCCCTCGCCCTGACCCAGTTCTGGACGAGGGACTGAAGAGAAGCCAGGCAAAAACTCATGCAGATCTGAGAAGCTGGGATGAGAGGGCCAGAGAATATGGGAGAGGGACATGAACTGCGCTGTCGTGGGTGCGGGTGGGCAGCGCAGGAAAGGCGCCTCGGAGAACCAAGGACCGGGCCAGAGGGAAAGCCGGGTGTGCCTGAGGATGGGGGAGAACGGGGAGGGTCCTTCTGAGGTCCCCGGTGCAAACCTGGGGGGGTCGAAGCTAGGGCAGGGTCCTGACCTGAGGGGCCTGCCCGGGAGGACCGTGTCCCAAGACTCGGAAGACGAGGCCCGAAAGAACCAGGGGGTCCAAAGGCCCGGGGGCGCGCCCGAGGGCGGGGCGCACCTTGTCCGAGTCCAGCTCCGGGTCCTCCTGGCAGCAGAGGCGGCAGAGGAAGGACTTGGGCTCCCGCCCCAGAGTCTGTCTGGTGGTCACGAAGTAGGTGCCGCCCACGTTCAGCCGGACCCAGCGGGCAGCCCCGCCGCCCCCCGCCCGCTCGGGCGGACCAGGACCCGGCTCTAGTGGCTGGGCGCCCGCGGCGGGCTGGCGGCCGTGCCCGCGGGGCGTGGGACCAGCCGGGCGAGGGCTGGGAGGCCCGCGGCCCAGACCGCCTCCGTCGCCCACCCCGCTCCCGCCACCCCCTCCCAGCCCCGCCTTGGCCGGATCCAGCTGCAGCTCCGCCATCTTGGGCCGCCGCCGCCGCCGCCGCTGCCCGCGCGCCGCCGGGCCGGCCCATTTCTCGGCAGGGAGAGCCGGGCGGGCCCATCGGCGGGGGTAGGGGGACCCGAGCGCCCCCAACCAGCGAGGACCCCAGAGGCGCAGGCGCTGCTCCCGCCCTCTGGGGCGGGACTTCGAGAAGGAATCTATGTTTCTATTGGTTGGTGTGTGAAGCAAGGCCCGCCTTTTGGGCTTTGGGGTTGGCTGAGGGGAGGACTTCCGGTGACTAACCTTACTTCCTGTTGGAGTCCGCTCTCCGCAGCGGTCGGTGAAGGTGAGTAGGGTTCGAGGTGTTCGGCCAGATTCTCGGCGGGCCTCTTTCCTCTGCGTCCTTTAGGCCTCGCGCACCCTCGGACCCTCGGGGTGTACCCCTGGCGGAGCGCCCGGGGTAGCTGCGCTTTACCTTGTGTTCCCTTGGTCACCTCTCCCAGCCGCTGGAGGTCGCGGGGCCGGGCTGTGACTCGGCCGCCACTGATGGAGGCGCTGCCACAAACCGTGGCTCGTTAAGTCCGCTCTCGGTGCGGCAGCCTCAGGAATGCGGCGTAGGGGCGCAGACATAATTTTAACTTGCAGAGGGACGCTCAGGCTGCAGCGTGCACTCTCCCCTCCCTCTGGGGTCTTCTAGGATTCCGCGGTGGGTGGTGGTCAGGGATTCTCGAGTGCAGGCTGCTTTTACCCTTGTACTAATAGTCATAGAGCACCTCCTATGAGCATGACCTGTTCTAGGCGCTGGCGATTAAACTTTGTTGTTGTTGTTAGGGGCCGTCGAGTCGGTGTCCGACTCAGAGCGACCCTGCGTACAACAAGCGAAACACTATTGTCAGTGCTTTTCTGCTGTTCATAAGGTTTTCAATGGCTGATTGGTATTTGGGAGTGGGTTGCCGGGTCCGTCTCCCAAGCCTACAGCACCTGGTGTTCCCAGGCGGTCTCCCATCCAAGTACTGACCAGGCCTGGCCTGGATCTGACGGCATCGGATGCCACAGGGCTACGGCTGCAGGCCTGGGATTAAACTAGTAAAAGAAAAAAGACTTGACAACTCCTGCCTTCTACTGGTGCTTGGAGAAAGTCTGTCAGTGCTTGGTTCTCTGGCTGATTGATTGATTGCAGCACTAGGGGATTGAACCCAGGGCCTCAAGTACGCTAGGCAAGTACTCTACCACTGAGCTGCACTCTCAGCCCTTTTTATATTTTCTACCTTGAGACAGGGTCTCCCTAAATTATGCAGGCTGCCTCTGGCCTCGATCTCACGATCCTCAGCCTCCGGACTCACTGGGATTGCAGGCATCCACCACTGCCCCCTGCTCTTGGGGTATTTTTAAAAGTTAATCTGCCAGTGGCTTTAATGCCTCCCTTCCCTGCCGGGAGACATAAAAAGATTCTGAGAAGGAAAGTAAGGGGCAGGTATGTGATAACATACCTGAGTATGTTTTTAAAAATTTTTTAAATTTAGTTTAAGTTGATATTTTCCCACATTTTGTCTTGGCTTGAAGAAGGCTGCAGCCACTTTCCCCCCTGTCACGTTCACATTCACATATGTATTGAATTCCTCTTAAAATGCAGGACAAGTGGGTCATGTGCGAGTACTGCAGGTGACAATCAGACGTGAATTAAGAAAGTGCAGGTGTGTGACCAATCTGGCAGGGCATGGGTGGAGAGCCCGTAACGTTTACATACGACTATACCACAAGTTGATGTGCATATATATTTATTATTTAGTAGTACTGGGGGTTGAACCCGGGGCCTTCTGCGTGCTAGGCAAGTGCTTCACCACTGACCCACACCCCTAGCTTTTAGAAATCTTTAATTTACCTATTAGTTTTCAAGACCCACTCTTACTAAGTTACTAAGGTTGCCTCTGGCCTCAAACTCTTTATTTTTTGGTACTGGCGGATTGAACCCAGGGCTTCACACATGCTTTGCAAGAGCTGAATCACTGAGCCACATCCTCAGCCCATTTTTTACTTTTTAAAAATTTTGTGACATGGTCTCACTACATTACACAGGCTACTTCTGGCCTTGAACTTTCAATCCTCCTGCCTCTGCTTCCTGAGTTGCTGGAGTTAGAGTTCATATGCCTGCAGCAGGCTCTGGCCTTGAACTCTTGACCCTCCTGCCTCAGCCTCCTGAGTCTCTGGGATTACAGGCATGTGCCTTGGCACGGGCTTTGATGAGCACAATTTCATTTTATACTTTTAACAGCTTTCTGAGCTACACTGGATTAAGGATATAATCCCTAGTTTATGGATAGGAAATTCTGTTCCAGTGTCTGCTCTGGTTAAACCTTGTTGAAATTTCAGTGTGTGTCAAATACTGCATTCACCCTATTTTAGCGATATTTCCAAAGACCCAAGGAGAGTAAAAAGTAGAGACGTGGGTTTTTAAGGAGGAGAAGGAGTTGGGGGTAGAGGAAGGACAATCTTTTCGGAGAGGATATACTTATATGCCAGGTTACACAGCTTGAATTTGAGAAAACAGACTGTCCTCTTCTGATTGAATAATCCTAATTCCTCTAGTTGATAAATGGACCCATTAAAAACTCAGTAAATGCTTATCTATTTCTTAGAGATTTGCATATTGCTAAAATGCCCTTCAGATGATTGTCTCCAAGAGCACTGTTTTGATCTGACTTGTTTTATTTTCCAGGATCCCAAGATGGCTGGGCGCAAACTGGCTCTAAAAACTATTGACTGGGCAGCTTTTGGGGAGATAATACCCCAAAACCAAAAGGCTATTGCTAACTCCCTGAAGACCTGGCATGAGACCCTCAGCACCAGGTCAATATGTTTCTGAGAGGGAACCCCATACTTGCCACTGTACCTAGAAACAATATGTTGGAATTGCATATGAGTAACACTCTTCGGACAATAAAGAAATCTGTGCATTTCTCAAATAAAAGTATTTTTTGGCTTTTTCATCATGACCCAAACCAGTGTGAGAACACTATGGGCCATAGGAAAAGGGAAATTTTTGTTTGAGTTTTCTGTTGCTCATGAAACAATCCTAACTTTTACTTTTCCACATGAGCAGGTTGGCTACTCTTCCTGAGAAACCACCAGCTATTGATTGGGCTTATTACAAGGCCAATGTGGCCAAGGCAGGCTTGGTGGATGACTTTGAAAAGAAGGTGAGACTTCAGATAACTAAAGCATTGCTCTTGTAATATGGCTTGTGGGTTGAGAACAAGAAGAGAGATAATTACAGGTATCAGGTGACAGGAAGAAGTGTGGTGGTAACAACCTTCAGATCTCAAAGGAAGGCTAGGAAAAGTGAGTGTGGCCAAAAGCCATGCACTGGTATTATTTTTAATTATTATTATTATTATTAATATTATCATCAACCCCTGGGGGTTAAACCCAGGGACTCACACATGTTTTACAAGTACTCTACCACAAGGCTGCACCCGCCAACCCATTCTTTTTTTTATTTTGAGACAGGGTCTTGCTAAGTTACACATGCTGCCTCTGGCCTCAAACTTGCAGATCCTAAGCTGCTGGAATGATAGGTGTGTGCCACTGTGCCCAGCTTTGCAGTGGTAGATTTAAATGGGTGAATGTTGGTAGCTGTCGTCAACGCATAGCTGGCCCTGTGTACAACAGAATGAAACATTCCACGACACTGTGCCATGCATGGCACTATGTCAGTGCTTCTCTATTCATAGGGTTTTCAATGGCTGATGGTTTCAGGAGTGGGCTGCTGCGTCCTATTTTTGCAGTGCTGGGGATCGTACTCAGGGCCTTAGAGTGCACAGAGCAAACTCTGCCAGCTGAGCTAAGCCCTAGCCCAAATGGTGCATAGATGCAGAGAATTCAGAGTCTGTTCTTTCATTAGTACAGTCCAGCCTTAGTCCTAGGAGCCAGAGGAATGTCAAGTTAAAAGTCTCTGCCTAACTCTTCTTCCTGAGTTCCTTTTTAGCCTCCCACTTGTCTTGCTTTAGTACAAACTAACATGTTTTGTACTCTTTTACTGTTTTCCTCCTTTTTCTACTCATTTTTATTTTTCTTCCTATCCCTTACAGCTATAATTTCTCCATCTATCCGTTTTTGATTCTTACACATTAAATATCGGTATCCAAAGTTCATTTGCTTATTTCTTCAAAGACACTTTTGAAGGCCTATGTTCTGCATAGCCTAAGTGCCAGGGCTATAACACTAAGTGGTCTTCTAAAGGCCATTTCTCTCTGCATTATGCAAACATGATTTCTGCCAATCTGTCCTCAAGGGTTTAGAGGAATCAGAATTTTTTTAAAAAATGTGAGTTGCTACAAGGCCATTTTCTTGCTCAAGTCTAGTTGTCCTTGTCAGATGAGAAAACTGAAGAAGCTTATTATAATAAAGAAGTATCCAAGGTCCCCAGTTAGTGATGGGGCTGAGAAGACCCTTGAACTCCTCTTCCCAGTAAAATATTCTTTCTACCAAAACACCTGAAGTGCATACTTGTTTCCTCTTGGGATGGAGAGTGTGTTTTAATATGATCTATAAGGAACAGCAGCTTTGAGCCCTTTCTTTGGGTTCTGTGTACATTGATGACAACTCATTGTCCTTGTTTGTAGTTTAATGCCTTGAAGGTTCCTGTGCCAGAAGATAAATATTCTAGCGGGGTGGATGCTGAAGAAAAAGAAGATGTAAGTAGTTTGATGCTCTTACATATTCTGAAATTTTTCCAATAGTGATAATGCTATATTTCTTAGCAGCTGGGATAGGTAGAGTGAATTAATATGAAAACTGAGGAGTTGACTGCAATAAAAAGCAATGCACTGTTAATAAAAGGAACAGCATGGATGAATTTCAAGATAAATTATCCTGCGTAAAAGAAGCTAGCAAGACAAAAAGTACATGTTATATGATTCTATTCTTTTAAATCTCTAGAAAAGGTAACTATAGCGACAGAAAGCACATTGGTAGTTTCAGGGGGATAGGAGACAGGGGTGATAAGTATATTGCTATTCTGAATGTGGTAGTGGCTTCCCAGATGGATACATATATCAAATGGTGCTCTTTAAATATGTGCTTCTTATTGTATGGCAGTTATACCTCACCAAAGCTTTTAAAAACAGCCAAGGTGTTAGAATTAGGTAGGAAAATTATCCAGGCAGTATTCAAATACTTAACTGTGCCTGAAAGCATTGAGGGAACTCAGCTGTCTCCACCAAAGAGACGTCTGGGTTGGTGGTCACATGGCTTGTCCTGACTATTCAGTGACCAGCTCCTTTGAGACAGATGATCCTAAACTGTTTTCCTCCCTGGGCTTCTTTGTGGCTACTGGGATTTGCCTCCCAGAGCAAGAACTCTGCAGTGGTCAGGGCAGCTATGTCTTCTCCATAGAGCAGTGGGAAATCAAGAGCAGGCCTGGGACCCCTCACACCTCAGGAGCCTCTGGGGCAGGACACAATAGGGTTTCTTCCTTCTCTTACAGGTGAAAAGTTGTGCTGAGTTTATCTCTCTCTCAAAGGTCAGGATCGCAGAATATGAGAAACAGGTAAGGAGGAGCCATGGCCTTTGCCTGTGATAAGTTTGATCTCTTCATGGCCACACTGGTTTCATCTAGTGACAGTAAACTGCCTTGGATTCTCGTTTTGCATCTCTATGGCTGTATTTCCCTTTATTAAACACATTTCCGCTCTTTCCAGCTAGAGAAGATAAAGAACATAATTCCTTTTGATCAGATGACCATCGAGGACTTGAATGAAGCCTTCCCAGAGACCAAATTAGACAAGAAGAAATATCCCTATTGGCCTCACCAGCCAATTGAGAATTTATAAAACTGAGTCTAGAAGGAAGCTCTGGCCCTTGAATTACAAATTCTGGACATTAAAAATAAAAAGAATTATATAATTGTGGGTGTGTTGTCTGCTCTGTGGTCAAGGTGGTTAAACCTCCCCCACCGTACGTGGCCATTTAAGCGGAAAGATGAGCCTAAAGGTGTGTGTTGGGCCACTTATTTAAGGGTCAGGGTGTGCGGGAGCCAGTTACTGAGGCCTCAGGGCTGCTGAAATGTTAATGGGGGATATTAGTGCCTCTGACTGTATTACACTGGGATATGGTAAAGAGGAGTCATTCTTTATCCACTGGGGCTCTTGAACTTCGCTCTCAAGCCACCAGATCCAAGCAAGTGTTCCTTTCTGCTTACCCTTTGGTACATCAGGAGAGCTGGTCCAAATTGCAGGTGTCACAGCAGGGCTGACTTTCCTGTGCTTCAGCTTTTGAGCTGTTGCAATTATTTGTATTAAAGCATAGAAAATTATTGTAACTCTGCTGGGCGTGGTGGTACATGCCTCTAATCCCAGCAACTCAGGAGGCTGAGGCAGGAGGATTGGAAGTTCAAAGACAGAGGCAGCCTGGGTAAATTAGCCAAACCCTGTCTCCAAAAAAGCTGGTGGGGGGTGGGGGTGGGGGTAGGGGGTCCTGAGAGTGGAGCCCAGTGGTAGAGCGCTTGGAAAATATGTGCAAGTCCTTGGGTTCAATGCCAAAGGGAGAAAAAAAAAAAAAAGATTGTTGGTTCAGGATCAGCCTGGGCTACGCAGTGAGGCCACTTTGGGCTATACAGAAAGCCCTTGTCTAAAAAAAAAAAAAAAAAAAAAAAAAAAAAAAAAAAAAAAAAAAAAAAAAAAAAAAAAAAAAAAAAATTCGTACTAAAAATTGGATGTGGTGGCATAGACCTGTAGTTTTAGGCCCTCAGGAGGCTGAAGTGGGAGGGGCAATGTGAAGACCATTCCGGGCAACATAGCAAGACATTGTATCAACAACAATAAGTTCCTACTAAACTATTTACTGTTGTTTGCAGAACTCCTGAAATATAGGTAACTAGTTGCAGCTACTTGAGAGACTGAGGCAGGAGGATCTTAATTTTTTTTCAAGATGGTCTTGATGTATAGGGCTGGCTGGCCTGTAACTCACTGTGTAACCTGGGCTGGCCTTGCTGTCATGCTCATTGAAGATGGAAGGTAGTGGAGAGGCAGGGTCTGTCCCACCTAGGACTGCTTCAGTCACAGTTGGAATGGTCAGAGATCAGTGGTGGCTACATCTTTAATGTCCAGGATGGGAGAATGAATAACACATATTCCTGTGCCCATACTGTGCCCAATAGCAAGAGGAAAATGTGGAGAAAGTGAAAAACTTTTAGTTTAATTTTGGAGCATGGTTAGAACCCATGCTGATCAAAGACAGCACCCATACAAGTCCCATGTAAGTGCTGTAACAGTAGCATCCCTAGCTTTTGAGGGGCCTGTTGGAGGATTTCCTGTATTACATACACACAACAGCTGAGTTACAACTCTCAGTCAAAGGCATTTGAGTGGGGCTGGGGCAGTTTTTGGGAGTAGGTCCTGGCACTCCTTAAAACAATCAGCCATTGAAAACCCTATAAACAGCATAGAAGCACTGACATAGTGCCAGGCATGGCACAGTGTTGGGGAGTGTTTTGTTCTGTTGTACTATGAGTCACTATGAGTCAAACCTGACTCTATGGCACCTAACAACAATAACAACAAGAGGCACTTTTCAGTTTTATGTCCTCTGGGATTATTTGACAATTTTGCATTACACATGCGTTAATTTTACATTTTTTACTTTTTAGATGCCGGAGATTGAACCCATAGTCTTGCGCATGCTATGCTAATTCTCTACCACTGATCTACATTCCTAATCCCTAATTTTACATTAAAAAGAAAAAGAAAAAAAAAAAAAAAAAGAGGCTGAGTGCCTTGACTATCCCAGAGACTCTGAAGGCAGAGGCAGGAGGATTGCAGGTTCCAGGCCAGAGGTAGCCTGTATAATTTAGCGAGACCTTGTCTCAAGATAAATTTAAAATGAGCTAGGAGTGCAGTCCTGTGGTAGAGAACTTGCAAAGTATGTATGAAGCCCTAGATTCAACCCCTAAATTGCGCCCACGTGCACACACACACACAAAAGTTGGGCCAAGAACGTGGATCAGTGGTAGAGTGCTTGCTTAATATGCGCAAAGCCCTGGGTTCGATCTGCAAAAAATAGAATTAATCACTAATAAAATAGGATTATGCTTTGAAAATCTCTATAGAAACAAGTTACATTCTATCTAGCTGAGTTAGAGTTCAGTGAAAATAATGGCATAAATACAGAACCAAACAAAGTTACAAGTAAGAATCAGTAAAGATCCCCTCTAGGAGGCAAATTTCCAACTCTAACAACCCCAAATCCAAACAAACTGTCCAACCTTGATAGGTTGCTGTATCAGGGGTACTAACTCTTTAAAAACTGGCATTGAATGGAAGAGATTAAACACTTATCCTCCCTTAAACAACTACATATGGAGACAAATATCCCAAATTGATGAGAGGAAGGTGGGTTTTTTTAGATTTTTAAAAAAATATTTGGGTTTTGAAGTTAAGGCCTTACACATGGTAGGCAAGTGCTCTACCACTGAGCAACACCACCACCAGTCCTGTTTTTACTTAACTTATTTTGAGATGGTCTCACTAAATTGCACAGGCTGCTTCTGGTCTCAAACTCACAATTCTACGTCAGCCTCCCAAGTAGCTGGTATCACAGGCATGTGCCACATTGTTTGGCTCAAATGTAATTCTTTAATAAAGGCAGCTATTTACATGAAAGAAATAATGATTGGAACTTTCATGTACCGAAAGAACAGTGTTAAAATACATAAAGCCCCCCAAAAAGTTAAATTGCTAGAGGCATCTGTTGTGACAATTTTAGCATCCCTTCTGTCTTTGACATATTTGGAAACAAATGAGATTATAGCAACAGACCGTCCTGGAAGAAATGCAACCAGACTGCTGCTTGGAAGCAAGGATGGGTAGACTGTGTCCAACATATTTTGGACATGTTTTTAGGAGGTTTCAATCCCTGGAGAGGATATCATGTTTGGGAGAGTGGCAGGCTAATGAAAAAAAGGAAGACCCTCAACTAGATGGACTGACACAGTGTCTGCAACAATGGGCTTAAACTAAAAAGATTGTGTGCCTGGCACAGTGTCGGGGAGTGTTTTGTTCTATTGTACATAGGGTTGATATGAGTCGGACCTGACTTTTTTTTTTTTTTTTTTTTTTTGTGGTACTGGAGGTTGAACCCAGGGCCTCCCGCTTGCATGCTTTGCAAGTGCTGGACCACTGAGCAGCACCCCCAACCCATTTTTTCAGTTTTTGAGACAGGGTCTCGCTAAGTTACGCAGATTGCCTCTTGTCTCAAACTTGCGATCCTCCTGCCTCTGCCTCCCAAGCCGCTGAGATTACAGGTGTTCGCCACTGCCCTCTGCTGGACCTGATTCTTAACACAACAGTAAAAAGGCTAACTTAATTGTTTTTATACTAAACTCCATTGTACAAAGAGAATATCTATGGGAATTGGTAACATTAGATTTTAAAGAAAGCTTCAAAAGAAAACCTATTTTCTTTCTTCTCAAGTGTAGGCATCCACTTGAGATAACCAGCTTTAAACTCCTCCTTCACTATCTGTGTGGGGTATGGCACCACCCTCCATCTGAATCCCAGGTGCCTTTTCTCCTTAACCTCTGGCCTCACTGGCCTGGCACCAGGTCCCACATAGCCTGCTTCCTTAACATCTGGTTATGTTCTTCGACTGGATGCCACTGTGGTGGCCTCTGTTCAGGCCTTGGTCATTTCCTCCTATCTCACCCACCTGGAGTGATTCGCCTACCTCTGCTTTTACTCACCTTCAATCCATTCTTCAGATTGCTGCCAAAGCAAAATGGGCATTTTATTCCTCTTTAAAACTATGCCGTAATTTCCCACTGTCCACAGGCCAGACGCAGTCTCTTACCCCAGGCTGTAGGCTCCAAGGCTCTCTGAGCTGTCCTCCCTCCATCATAGCCACAGCAAAGCTAACCACACCTCCCAGGCCAATAATATCATCAGGGCTTTATTTGCAATTCTTGTTCCTACTAGAAGATTAGGAAGACTGGAGGAGAAAACTCTTTGTTGAGTGCCAGTACTATACCTTAGCCTTATTTAGTCTCTACTACTGTGCTTGGGGGCTGGGATTTAGCTCAGTTGGTAGAGCGTTGTGCTGCAGTCTCTGAGGTCCCGAGTTCAATTCCCAGCACCTCAAAAATGGGAGAAGGGCCTGGCAATCCACTCCCAAGGCAATCCCGAAACAGTCAGCCATTGAAAACCCTATGAGGGTTGCTATGAGTTGGATACGACTCCACAGCACACAACAACAACAACTGTGCTTGGGGGGCTGAGGTTTAGCTCAGTTGGTAGAGTGCTGCACTCTCTGAGGCCCTCGGTTTGATCCCCAGCACTGCAAAAACAGAAGGCCTGGCAATCCATTCCCAAAGCAATCCTGAAAACCCTATGAGGGTTGCTATGATTTGCACCTGCCTCGATGGCACCTAAAAACAACTGTGCTTGACATTTAGAAAAGTCTTTATATGAATTCATTATGAATCAATTCCCAGCACTACACACACAAAGGTGATCACGGCCTGCCGTGTGTGTGTGTGTGTGTGTGTGTGTGTGTGTGTGTGTGTGTATCTATCTATCTATCTATCTATCTATCTATCTATCTATCTATAGAAAGAGCATTATTGTCCCAATCACTTTACCCACAATATTATCTCAGGTGCTCCCTACCCCATTCATATAGGATGAGATTGCTTCAGCCCTTAAAGAGGTCTTCTGAAGTGACCAGGTTATTAGTGACACCTCTGTTGTCTTCTGCCCAGAAGCCTCTTCTTTTTATGTGGTTGGCCCTATTCCATAATTTAGGGCTGGACCAAATGGCTCTCCTTAAATGGTTCCTTCTCTGACTACTCAGCTAATAGTCTCCCGTCACCTCTTTCCTTTGAAATCACCTTATTTATTCGTCCTTGCTTGCTGTCCTCTCTCACTAGGGTGTGAGTTCCACTGGGGCAGGGCCTGGAAGATGGTTTGTGGGGAACTTCAGCGGAACTGCAAAGGAGCACTGGCTGGAGGGGTCCAGGCTAGGGACATGCTGCCCCCCACAGTAGGGCTTGGAAGCCAGAGCTAGCTTACAAGCACCGTCCATGGAACTTGGTGATTGCTCTGATTAGAGAACAGCAAGAACTCTGGATGGGCCTGGAGGAGGGACAAGTGCAGTCCCTTCCTCTGGCTTGTAGTGTTTTGTTATTTCTCTTCCAGAAGTACTAGGAACTGTAATCTCTAAGCTTTGTTGAGCCCAGGATTTAGGAGAAGCAGATAAAATACAGGTCTCCACGGGTAGCATAACCTCCAAATGTTGTACATAATGTGAAGTGTCCCACCAGGAAAGCTCTCCCATAGGTCTCAGAAATTAAGTTCTTCAGGTTAAAACAAAACAAAGAACAAAAATCCATCTGTGGCCAGAATAGTACAATTAACAGAATAAACATTTTAAGAAAGCATAATCTATATACATACATAGATGGGGAAGTGAGGACATCAAAGTCTCTGATTTTTTACAAGGAGAGCACCTCTGGGTAGAAACCAGACTGGTGCTAACTTCTCCAGGTTAAGCTCCTGAAACCACCCTATAGTAAAGCCTTTCTGTCTTCTAACAGAGATCCGTTTTGCCTACTTATTTCCCCCTTTTCTTCCTTCCCTCCCTCCTTGCCACTTTTACCCCCGTTCCTATCTCATGCCTTGCAGCCCTAGCACTGTGGCTTCGGATCCCATCAGATCTCGGAAGCTAAGCAGGGTCGGGCCTGGTTAGTACCTGGATGGGAGACTACCTGGGAATACCAGGTGCTGTAGGCTTGGGAGAAGGACCCAGCAACCCACTCCCAAAAGTCAATACTCCATTGAAAACCCTATGAACAGCAAAGAAGCACTGACAAAAGTGTTTCACCTGTTTTAAGTAGGGTCGCTGTGAGTCGGACACCAACTCGACAGCACCTAACAACAACCAGCTATCTCACAGGGTTGTTTTGAGGGTTGAGTTTACAGAATGTTTCTAGAAATACGAAATGCCGGGAAAACTCGAGGAATATGCAAAACATCTTCTCTTTGATCCCTCAGATGTATTCCCCCTCTTCTGCGCGGAGACCTCACCTGCCTAGAAGGCATCAGCAGGCTCCCTGCCCTCTGGCTCCGGCCACGTTGGCTCAGTTGGAAGCCTCAGTAACAGCGGCATGGCGGCACCGAGGAGGGTGAAGTTGGGGCATTTATCCTTTGACCCGTCCCCTTGCTGGATATCAAGGTTGCAATGGGCTCTGCCTCTCTTGAGCTAAAGTCAGAGCTCCTGTGAGCTACCCGTTGCATAGCCGTCGGTTCCAGGAACCGTGTCCTGCTCTGCCCCCTACAGGCCTAGCGATGGTGTTGGCTCCCCACTGATGCCCCTCCTGGCGCCCTCACGTTTCCTACGCCTGCAGGTCCTCAGGCGGCTCTTGCAACGCTTTCTGGGTTTCCCAGTAGGAGCGGTGCCATCTTTCTCCCGCCAAGCTGATCGATACAAGAAATGGGCATTTGTTATCTCCAGTGTGCAAGAACTCTTGCCCACAACTCTTTCCCTGCATCGCTCCGCGTCCTAGTACTGGGCGGTGGGTGTTGTGTACAATTTCACATGTGGACGGAGCCCCCCAGCGGGCCTGAGACCAGGAGCTGGCTAGCATTCCACTCCACCTGCCCTTGCGGCTGAAAACTGGAGTTTGCTTGCTGCTTATGAGGATGGACACACACAAACACTCGGTTTCATTTGCCTGTGGCTTTGTAACTTGTAGAACCCTTTCACGAGGCGCGTTTGGATGTTTAGCTGGGCACCAGGTCCAAGAAGCAAGAAATGGCCCCTACTTGCCCTCTTATTGGCTTTCATTTCCACTCATGGTCGGGACGTATCAAGAAGAAAAGGCAAATGAATTACAACTGAAATACGCACAAAGGTAGTTAAATGCTATTAAAAGGAGTTTTAAACAGCCCTCAAACTGGGAATGGTGGCTCATGCCTGTAATCACAGAACTGGGGAGGTTGAGGCAGGAGGATGGCAAGTTCAAGGCTAGCCTGGGTTATATAACGACACTGTTTTAGACAATAAAAAAAATGTTTAAAAAACAAAACGAAGGCATCGAAAACAAAAGGGCCAGTACTCCTTGGCGGCCAAGGAACCTCACCCCAGATGGGACTCGAACCCACAATCCCTGGCTTAGGAGGCCAGTGCCTTATCCATTAGGCCACTGGGGCTTCACGTATACGTGGCCTGACCACGTGCCTCTTAAACAGTGACACCGCAGCCTGCGTAATGCTATCACGTCAGGACGTAAACAGAAGCAAAACTTCATCCTCCCAAGAGCCTGGGGCCACAGCGGGGGTGCAGAAGGATATGTTTAAAACAAGGAAGGAAGCACCACCTGGGACTCAGCTGCAGAGCAATCGTTGGGATTTAAAAATGTTTCGACCACGAAGGGACTCGAACCCTCAATCTTCTGATCCGAAGTCAGACGCCTTATCCATTAGGCCACGTGGTCACACTAAATCAAGCCTCTCGGAGAGAAATGTTACTGTGTTATCAGCAGAGCTGCCAACGGCGACCGCTCCTAAGTGGCGGCGGTGTACCCGGTGGGTTCTGCTAAGCCTGTGACTTGACTCTACCTCTACAATGTCCGCTCTGGGTGAGTCACCCACGCCATCACTTCCGAGGGGTGGCACCTGGGCTTCTCTGCGCCCCACGGGGCACCGCCACTGTGTGGCCAAGCAGCTAAGGCATCTGACTTTAGATCACAAGGCCGGGGGTTCAAGTACCTTTGTGGTCCGTCCCCTTTTGGGAGAGAAGCGCGGGGATGCGTTTCTATCTTCCTCTCTCGGCTCCCTGCGTGTTACAGAGCTCCCTCGGCCCAGCGCGGCCCCGCCCAATCGCCTCGCCTGGAACTCCGGACCTTGGCGTAGCCTGATGGGAACACTGTGCCAGGTCAGCGTCGGGCTGGGCGGATGGACCAAAACTCAGGGACGGTGCTGGGTGGTGTTCACCGCACATGCGGCGCGGGGCTGTATCACTGACCACGTGGACACGGCTTTTTATCTCGCCCCAGTGGCCTAATGGATAAGGCATTGGCCTCCTAAGCCAGGGATTGTGGGTTTGAGTCCCACCTGGGGTGACAGAGATCTTTTTGGTACCTGGGCCGTGTACACGTCACAGCCCACCACTTTCAGCCCTTCCTTCTCTTGCCCCGCTGGTGTTTGCGATTGGCATGTCATTTATCTTCTCGGGCTCCAAGGACTGGCCTCCCACACAAAGCAGGAGAGTTCTGGGAGCCCTGTGCGTTCTTAACCTTCCATCCATGTCCCGATGCCCCCTTTATCTCTGAGCAGTGCACACAACTGGGGATCTACCTGGCCGGAGGCAGTGCATTCAACTGATTGGGACATCCTTAATGCTGAGGCTCTAGTCGACCCTCCCTAGGCCGTGAACCCCCTTCACATAAAAATTGCTCTTACCCCAGGTGGGACTCGAACCCACAATCCCTGGCTTAGGAGGCCAGTGCCTTATCCATTAGGCCACTGGGGCCCATAGCATACGCTCGTTTGCTCTTCTCCACTAATGGGCCATGTTTCCCCGTTTAGGAGTTGTTGCTAGGTGCTCTTTAAGTGGGTCCAATTCATAGTGACCCTATGTACAACAGAGGAAACACTACCAGACTCTGTGCCATGCCCAGCATTATTATTAGCACTTTTCTGCTATTCATAGGGTTTTCTATGGCTGATTGTTTTTTGGAAGCAGGCTGCCAGGTCTTTCTCCCATAGCTCCCATCCAAGGCCTAACCAGGCCTGACCCTGCTTAGCTTCTGAGATCTGATGGGATTGGACACCAGGGTGATAGTGCTGCAGGCTTGTTTCAGAGTGGAGGTCTAAATTAGGTGAGTGTGGACAGTGAGCTGGTAGCTGAACCACTCACACTGAGCTGGGCCAGCACTAACCTCCAGCTGCACCCCAGGCACACAGTGGAGCCTGGTGGCTGCCATGAAACCACTTGGACAGCCGGATCAGGAATACATGAAGACCATTGTTCAGCGGCTTTTCTTTCCTGGGCCTGAAGAACTAATAGGAAATCCAAGAATTTTAGGAAAAAGTAGTGTAGGAAGTGGGGGAGAGCAGATGTCAGTCACAATACTGAAACATAAACACTGAAGATCTTCCCCTGTCATGAGAAGGTGCACATCCTTCCAATCAATAAGAGAAACATATATACTATGTGTTTCACATTGAGACAAGAGTTTCTCCTCAGGTCCCCGATGCGGGAGCCCTGGGTCCCCGGACCCAGGAATAAATGCACAGATAGCCAAGACAAGCAAGAGTATGGAAGATTTAATTGTTAAACGTTCAAAATCCATTACTAAAATCCACATGCACTTGAAATATGTAATAGCAGAAGATTCGGCCAACGGCAGCATTTAGTACCCTTTGAGCTTGCTTTGAGACCTCACAGGGTAAAGGGGATGTGGGATATTCCTGTTTTGCTTCTCTTCCTAAAACAATAGAATTTGCAGAAATGCGGGTCCTTCCTGTCCCCAAGAACAGCAAGAAAGAAGAAATTTGTTCACATGGCTCCAGTCTACTGCCTTGAGGATGCCTTCCTTTACGCCAATGACTGGGAGATCTTACACACAGTGAAAGAATGAACTACAAATTGTAAAGAAGCTACGGACAGCGTCTCCCTGTGTATGTGCTCATATACCTGCCACTTCCAACAAGACAGAGCATTCCTGGCACCCTGAAGACTCCCTGCACCTCCTCTCCCCTGTTGTTGTTGTTAGGTGCCATCGAGTCGGTATCTGACTCATAGCGACCCTTATAAGGTTTTCAATGGCTGACTGTTTCAGGATTGCTTTGGGAGTGGATTGCCAGATCCTTCTCCCATTTTTGCAGTGCTGGAAATTGAACTCTGGACCTCAGAGACTGCAGCGCAACGCTCTACCAGCTGAGCTAAATCCCAGCCCCTCTCCACTGTAGAACCTTCCTTGATTTTCATCACCACCAAGTCATTTTGCCTAGTCTTGACCTTCATGTAAGTAGGATCATAGTCTTTTGTGTTGCCTCTGAAACTTCTCTTGGGTTTTTGTTTTGCTGCTGTTTTTGTTTGAGGCAGGGTCTCTGTGTAGCCCATGGTGGCCTCGAATCTTGCGTATAGCCCACGCTGGTCTCGAATTTGCAATCCTCCTGCCTCAGCCTCTGCTGGGGTTACAGGTGTGTGCCAACACCTGGGCTCCTTATGTTTATTTTCACCGCCATCTTTTTTTGTTTGTTTGTTTTTAAAGGAGAGCTCTACTCTCTGTCTGCCTGCTGCCTGTTCTGTTTCTCCTTGCTCCTCCCTCTCCTCCTGTGTATCCCATGCTTCTCCAGGTGGCTTCACCTGCAACCAGTGTCTTCCCAGGTCTTCTTGGCTCGACAGTATGCTCTGGGGTCAACCCACAGGGCTTCCTTCTCTGCATTCTTTTGATCCCTATCCAGCCAAGCAAGCATCCCCAGGCTTGGCCTTGCCTCACTCCTCCACTGCTTTCACCCACTCCCAGTCTCTCTTGTCTGCCTCCCAGCCTGATCTCCTCCCAGCTCCTGGGCTCTGTTGTCCCTATGGTCTCACTTCCCAGCCTCCCCTGCAGGCCCCTACAGTGGGTGCCTGCAGGCAAAGCTGATTCAGCAATCCCAGGCTGCTCCCCTTTGGGACTTACTGTCTTGAGTCACAGCATCACTCTGCCACATCCTGGTTCCCATAGCGCTTAGGCCCATCTTCTGTTCCCAGAATCTTCCAGCATATGCTAATTCTTTTCCACTGCCCGATTCCAGGAGAGTCCCTGCCTGCCTGCTCACACAGGGCTGTCAGTTACCCCTTGCCACCTCCCTGCAGGTTTCCTTGTCCCATCCCAGGCAGAGGAGTGATGTCCTGACAGGTCCTGCAGGGTAGTCTCCATCTCTTGGCTGTGGCATTTAAATCTGGCTCCCATTCCATGTGGCAGGCTCGATTTCACAGCTCCTCATCCTCAGGGTCCAGCCCAACTGGGCTAGAAGTTGTGGCTGCCCTGCCCTCCACGGGTGCTCCATGCATCAGCCACGGACTTACTCATTTACGTCCCCCCATAACTCCACAAGGTAGGTATTAGCGACATCCTCACTCTGCTGGGAAACTGCATCCAGAGGCTGGGAAGTTCAGTAGGGGCTATGGCTGGGGTGGTCGTGGGTAGTGTAGTTCCTGAGCTCCTGTCACCCGTGGGTGTTTATTGTTTATTGTCCCAGCTGCAGGCAGGCCTAGGAATTGCTCTCACTTTCCCAACTGTGCCCTTGGGTCGTTCCCCCGCCCCCCCAAGCAATGTGTCTTTACTTTGCCTGCCAGGCCAGCTGCTCTTTTCCTGGGGCCCATGGGTCGTGAGCACCTCAAGTACTACTTCTCTGACCCTCCAGCCCCAGCTTGCTGCTTCTCGGCCCCCTGCAGTCTATCGAGACCTTTCTTGTGTTGTTTACTGTGCTTTAGGTCATGTTACTCTAACAGGAATCCATTTTCCTTCTTGGCTTTCACTGTCGCCTGCCGGAATGTCAAAGGCTGGACTTTGTTTAGTTCCCTGTTGATCCTCACCCACTGCCTGGCAGTCACCAAGTGTCAGATAAATTACTGAATGAATTAATAAATGCAGATGAGCCTCAGCCCCCTACTATGCTCCGAGTCCCTGCAGACAGGGATCCCTATCTCCACATAGTCATTTATAAATGACTTTTCCCCCATTCAGCTTCGTATGAATGAAGAACAAGGTCCCTGCTCACATAGTATATATACTACTATAGTTCACTACCTTATATTTGGAGCATGATGACTTGGTATTTGTCAAAGGACAGCTAGACCAAAGCAATACAGAACATTCTAAGAACTTCATATATGCCAGAGTAACCTACTACTGTCATGCTAGCCTGGGTGCTTGTCCCCACACCGAAGGACTGCAGAAATCTCAGTCCCGGCTCACTCTTCCTGCCTCTGAAGCCTGCTGCCTAACGTAGTGCCTAACACATAACACTCCCTCCCACTCAAATACTCAGTGGCTTCCTACGTCTCTTAACATCTAAACTCCTGACCTTGAATCCAACACTCTTACATGGAGCCTCTGTCTACCTTTCCAGGTGCACCTCCCACAAGCCCCGGCACAATCCATTCAATACCACTGGGTTCCTTGTCACCTCTTGCACCCCAGCCTCTTCTGTCTCTTGTATTCACAGTGTTCCCTTCAAATGGCATGTCCTCCTCCCTCTCTACTGATTAAAATCCTACACCTTTTCCAAGGCCTGGCCCAAGTGCCCATTTATCTGCCTTAACCCTCCTGCCTATGTGCTCGAGGAAAGGCCCAGAACCCTCTGTCCCTCCCATGTGCTGTGACACAGTCAGTGCTGAGGCAGCAACTGTGGGCAGACTTCAGCTGAGAGAAAAGGGAGGGATTCCGTTCTGATGCACCGAGTGAGAAGCGAAGCCTACTAAGCTTCTAAGTGTATTGCAGCCAATGACACATGAGGTAGATGACCAAGGCCTGATGCCAGGGTGCCTGCCCAAGAAGACCTGCAGCCGGGGTCTACAACTCTCCTTCCAAACGAACATTCTTGTCATGCCTCCAATGTACACACAAAGAGTAAAAGCAGAAAAATAAAATAAGAAAAGAAATTGCATGGTGCGACGGGTGTCCTAGCTGCAGTCTCCCTGATGTCCTGAAGAGTGGTCTTTGCCAGCTACATGCGGTGATTTCAGTCCATATCTACCCTCCTGCTTGTTTTTATGGCAGAATTTATTCTCTTTTGTCTCAGCCTTTCCCGATTCATGTTTTCTACCCTGAAAAACAAAAAGACCCAATGAGGCCCAGATGTGTAATTGGTGCTTTTTGAAGTGGCAAGAGGAGTGGGAAGCTGAGCAGGAAGCAGAGCAGCCCAATCAGGAAGCACCGCATGTGCACCAGGCCCAGGTCAGAGCCTGGTCTTCCTGCAGCCTCCCCACTTGCCTGCTAGGAGCTCTCAGACTCCACCTGCCACCTTTCTGACCTGGACAGCCCCTATCCACACAAACCAGCTGATAGCAGCCTCAGGCATCTCCTGGTACCTAATTCTCTGAAGTTGAGCATCTTCTTTGGATGGCTCCTTGGGTGTCTGGCTAGCCTCTGTGATCATGTCTCGAATCTTCTGTAGACAATCTGCCAGATTGCGGAATTGATAGCGGCTGCTTTCAGATGTGAGTATCAACTCTCCTGACTTGTTGATCTTATTTTTATGCTGCAGAGAACAAACAAAATGGTAGAATCCCATAGAGTAAAGGTTTAAAAGCCCCTGAGGACCCGTAGGGCAAGAGAGGGAGGGTGGATACCATGACAGCAATCTTCTGCCGCACAGGCTCTGCTATCCAGTCAGCGGTGGCCAAATGGAACCTGACTTCAGCCTTAGAATTCACTGTAGATGAAAGGAGGGAGCATAGGTCACTGAGATTCACAGGAAGGTACAGCACCCAGTGGACCCATGACCATCCCTGAGACCAAAGCAGGCTGGACACCCAACCAGGCACACTGTGTCAAAACTGGCCATGGAATGAGCCTAGGAAGATAGTGAGGCTCCCTGGGACAAAACTAGGTTTGGTTTGGTTTTTATTTATTTTTTTCAGTTGAACTGGGGGTTGAACCCAGGGCCTCATGCCTGCATGCTCTGCAAGTACTGGACCACTAAGCTGCGCCTCCAGCCCATTTGTTTTACTTTTTTTGAGACAGGGTCTTGCTAAGTTACGCAGACTGCCTCTGGTCTTGAACATGCGATCCTCCTGCCTCAGCCTCCTGAGCTGCTGGGATTACAGGTGTGTGCCACCGCACCCAGCAAAACTAGATTTTTATAACCAAATGTCCAGTGCTTCTAGTACAGTTTTACTGGATTCTAAAAGGAACAGGAGAATGAGTTCCATGAGAATGAAGGAAACCTGTTTGTGGAGCTGGCTGCCAGCTCACACTGTGAATTCTCTTTATTAAGCCTCACAAGCCAATCCTAGGCCCAGCAACTCACAGCTGAGTGCTTGAGAATCAGACCACTTGGAAGAATACAGAGGATTATTATAAGCTGGTGGCATGTAAGCTTCGCTGAAAAATCCCTTTATTCAGCATGAACATAACCACAGGGCTTCCTCCTCAAACTCACCTCCCAGCTAAGTTCTAAAGCAAAGGAAAACACTAAGGCACATACCTTTGTTAACATTCTGCCCACCAGGACCACTACTCCGACAATAAGATATCGTCAAGCGATCTGTAAAATGGAACACCACACACAAATGATTATCCCGTGGCCAAATACACAAACTATTAATTTACTATCAGTATAACTACCCTATTACACATTTCTCTTTCAGTGGCACAAATGCTACACAAAAAATGTAATGTGCAGATCAATAAAGCTGGATAGTGTTTACTGATGTCAAAACTGAAATCAATGGCAAGTGCCTGCCCCCAGGCCACATGGACAGCAGAAGTAGTAAAACTATAAACTGGCTGTGCTTCTGGTCTAGCACATTCTACCAGATCCTTCTGTCCTAGCTTTTTTGCTACTTGTTTTAAAGCCAAGACTCACCCCAAAGCTCAGATTTAGTTTAATGTATTTCATAGTGTGGTAGATGTGAGATCCCCAGGGAGTAAAATCAAGAGGGCAGGACTGTGTCTGATTCACTGTGTTCCCAGGGCCTGTCATGGTCAGTGCTGAAAACATTTGTTGGATGCAAGAGAATTCAATTGAGTGGGGAGTTCTTGCTTTAAGAATCGGCTTAGCCACTATGTGATCTTGCCAAAGCCTCTGGGAGTCACAAACTCTCTGACTCTAAAAGGGCTGTTGCTTTTCAGGCCACACCTGCTAGGCCTTTCCTCTGCTTGACAGGTACAGAATTCTAAGCTACCCAGGGGTTTATGTGAAGGTGTCTCCCACTCCTATCCCCCAGCCACCAACTTTCTCTTTTTGCTCCCCAAGGCAGTCACTGCATCCAGGTTGTTGTACATCCTTTCAGATAAATATACACACAGATCGACAGACAGACATACAGACATAGATTTCAGACACATATCTGTGAAACACAAATGGCAGTTTAATACTCTCCTGTACCTTCCTTTTTTTCCCATAACAATCAATTCAACTAATGTAAAGACTGTTCCATGTCATAAGCACATCAAGGGGTCTTCATTTGCATGGGGAACCGTGTGGCACTACATGAGTGGTGACACCATCATTTATTTGCTATGCTAAACAATGCTGCAAAGCCTCCACTTTCACACATGCTAAGATGGTTTCTTTACTGTAACTGGGCTGGAGAGGTCTGGAAGGAACACATGAGGGATGGGGGAAAGGACTCATTATATTTTTTTAAAGAGAAACTACACATATTTTTATAACCTAGGGAGAACGACCACTAACTTTTTAGTTGTTTTCATTTTTCTTATTAGTAATTTTTTTGTGGTTAGTGTACAACTTAATGGGTTTCATCCTGGAAATGGCTTTTAATTTTTGTGGTGCTGGGATTGAACCCAGGTCCTCTCACATGCTTGGCAATCACTCTACCACTGAGCTGCACTCCCAGCCTAAAATGGCCGATTCTTCCACCTCCCCCACCCTTCCTTAGGGTTGAACGTAGAACCTCATACAAACTTTGTAAGTGCTCTATTGCTGGGCTCTACCCGTAGCCCATTTTTTACATTTAATTTTGAGTCCAGGTCTTGCTAAATTACACAGACTGCCTCTGGTCTTGAACTTGGGATCCTCCTGCCTTAGCCTCAGGAGTCACTGGGATTACAGGTGTGTGCTATCGTGCCCAGCTAAATGGCTGATTTGTAATAAAACAAAATTATTTACCTAGAGGGATGTCATTGCTGGCTTGTTTTGCATCATCCTGTAATGTAAAGCACACAGTGTCAAAGAAGTATGACCTGTTGGGTAACTCCACACTGGTCCAGTACAACAAAAAGAAATGACATAAAGCCCCAAGTCAAATGTAATGCATTACTATTTTCAGATACCCAGCAAAAACATCCTGAAGCATGACAGAAAAAGCAACCCCAGACTCCCGAGGCACCACCCTAGAAGCACTTCTCTAGGAAAAGGGAACCCACGTCCCCAGTTGCCCCTGCCCCAGCCTAAGCCAGGGCTGGGTACTCCTAGATACCCAGGGTGAGCGTCAGGGGAGCCACATGCATCAGGGAGACTCCAAAACCAACACCTCTGCCAACTTGGAGCAACAGTCTTTTGGGCCACTCTGCTCCTTCCAGGGCCACAGGAGGCTTGCAAGTGAGATGGTCTGCCCTCAACAGGGCCTGGGACATCTGCCCTGAAGGCTCATGTGAAACTGGACTTCTCACCTCTGTCTCTCCCCAGCTCTTCATTCAGCAGCAATGCCCTTCAGCCTTGAATCCTCAGCACCACAAAGCCCAGAACAAACACCACTCTGAGACTTTTCTGGCCTTCCAAGCCGGAGCATCACCATGGGTACCTGCTCCGGCTGCCTTCATCCTCACCCATCTCCTCTGCAAAGCTCTGGCCACACCTTCCTCCCTGAAGCTCGTGATTCCCCTTCCTCCTGCCTCCCTATGCCTCCTTCTCAAACTCCTCTACCTCTCTGCAACTTTTAAACACTGACGTGCTCCTGAAATCTTTCTTCTTCCCTTTCCTTACAACACTTCTTTGCTGATGAAAATACTGTCTATGCTGGCAATTCCCAACTTTCTGGCTCAAACAAACTTTTTTGCTCAAGTGAAGTCCCACATACCCAGCTGCTACTTGATGCCCCTCAGACGTCTAATGCATACTTCAAGGCTCGGGCCTCCTCACAGAGGACTTCTCTTACCACCACTCTGAAGTAGCCCCAGCTATTCTCTACCACAGCACACTGGGCAACTCATTATATGACTCCTCACAATCTGATGTCTTCCCCATTTGTTAACGTCTTCTTCTTCCACTAGAACGTTAAGTCTCATGAAGCAGGGATCCTGTCTGTTTTGCCAGTCCTAGCTGCGGTAACTGCTATGTTTGGCACAGTGCCTGACACCAGGTGTGGTGGCTCAAATCTATAATCCAAACATTCAAGGGGCTGAAGCAGGATGATTTCCAGTTCAAGGTCTGCCTGGGTTCTATGGTGAGACCTTGTCTCAAAAACAAAACAAAGAAAAAAACAACCAAACATAAACAACAGTGTCTGACACAATAGGTATGCAATAAACTCATTGAACAAATGAATGTCACTGATGCTTTCTCATCTTTTTTTTTTTTTTTTTGCAGTACTTTGGGGTGAACCCAGGGCCTCTCACATACTTTGCAAGTACTCTACAAATGGGATGTACCTCAAGCCCATTTTAATTTTTATCTTGAGGTAGGGTTCGCTAAATTATGCAGGCTGCCTCTGGCCTCGTAGCTTCGATCCTCCTGCCTCAGCCTCCTGAGTTGCTAGGATTACAGGCTTGGGCCATCACACCTGGATGCTTTCTCATTTAAATAGCAACTCTATCCTTCCATTGCTTGAGGCCCTAGACTTCAATTTCCTCCTTATTCTCATTTTCACTTCAAAATATGCCTACGATCTTACCAATTCTTGAGACTCCTGTGGCTTCCACCTTATTTTTCCTCTTTTCTTTTCTTTTTCTTTTTTTTTTTCCCCCCCACTGTGTAGCCCAGGCTATCCTGGAACTCGCTAAGTAGACCAGGCTGGCCTTAAAGTCGTGTCAATCCTCCTGCCTAAGTACTGGGTTTATCCTCTTATCCTTATTATCTATGGCAGGGAAAGCTGGTGGTCTTGAAACAAGCTTATCTGCCAGGCTCTCCCCATGCCACATTATTGCAATCTCCTAACGCATCTTCCTACTCTTGCCACCTTCCAGTCTACTCTCTGTAAGGCTCTGGAATAGTGATCCTTGTATCATCCATTCTTCTGCCTCAGACCTTTCCATAGATCTCTACTGCATTTAAAGGAAAGGTTAGAGGCCAGTAAACCCTATAAACAGGCTTTTCCCCATTCACCCCTCCTCTGTGGCTTCACCTCCTCTGCCCTCTCAGCCACACCTGTCCAGCAGTACTATTGCCTTGAGGTGACTGTACTTGCTGTTCCCTCTGCCTGGGATGCTCACCCCCTAGTATTCTCATGGCCAACTTGCTTCTTCCAGGTCTTTAACTCCAACATCACTTTCCCACTGAAGCTTCCGCAGGCCACCATACTTAAAACTGCAATTGTTATTTCTCGCACTCTTTCTTCTGGGCTTTGTTTTCTTCAAAGTAACATCTCATACATTCTATTTGGTTTTTTTTTTTTTTTTTTTTTTTTTTTTTTTTTTTTTTTTTTTTTTTTTTTTTTTTTTTTTTTTTTTTTTTTTTTTTTTTTTTTTTTTTTTTTTTTTTTTTTTTTTTTGCCTGTGTCCTTCCAGTAGATTATAAGTTCCACAATATTAAGACTTTTGTTCACTATTCTATGCACTAGTCTAGCACAGTGCGCACAGTATGCTGTCAATAGAAGTGTGTTGAATGAATGAATGAATGAATGCTGTATTCTCTTCCAGTCCTGTAGATGCAGGCTCAATAGAATTGGGTGAGTTCTCTTTCCCTTGCTCTGGCCTAATGCAGTGCCTCCACACTACAGGCTAAACAACTGCATGGTGACAGAACGAACGAGAAGCCCTATTTCCTCAAGCGTGCTGGGATTAATAGAAGGAATGGGTCGTAAAACGTTCCAAAAGGTAGCAAACAATTTACCAGCCTCCACTTTACTGTCACTTGGGAGGGCCTGAATGCCTGTTTTCCCATGGGACAAGAATATGAGGCCAGGGATACAAACGTGAGAAAGGTGATGGTCTTAAAACAGGCGGATCTAGCGGACTCTCCCCGTGCAACACAGCTCGAACCACACACCTGCCACGGTTGCGTGGACGATCACCTCCCCACCGACACACCCAGCGGTCACCAACACGTTCCGCGCAGCAGCTCCTAAACGCACCACGCCCGGCCAATGGGGCGGGAGGTGCCGCCCTTTCCGTCCTCCCCTTCCCGACGCACCGGGACCTTCCAGGCGGTGTCCGCGCCCTTGGATTCGGGGTAGAGCTTGTCCAGGCTGTAGATGCTCTGGAACTCGGTGCCATCTACCTGCTTGTGCAGAGCCCGGCGGGGACAGCGCGAGAGCGTTGGGAGTAGCCAGGCTCCGGCGCGGCTCAGGCTGCAGCGAAGGCACCTTGCGGCCGCCATGTTCGTCGCTCAGGACCACTTCCGGTGCTCACTCGTCCGGGCGTCCGCAAGGTCGCGCGGCCCTGGGGACTTCCGTTCCTTTGGGCTTCTAAAGATCGCCTCCCGGAGGCTGCGAGCTGAGCTGTGGGCCATGTCGCCTGGGAGGCTTGGTTGGCGAGGGGCAGACTTTGTTCAGAGCGTGAGCTTCCAAGGGAGCCTCCCGGTAAAAAGAACCGTGGGTCCGTCGGGCGTCGTGGTGCACGTCTGTCATTTTAACAGTGCAATTTGGGAGGCGGAGGGAGGATCGCGAGTCTAAGGCTCCCTCTCAAAACAAAAAGAACCCTGGATCCTGCCTTCCCCAGAAACACCTCTTGACCCCGTTTCTGAGTTCATTCCCTCCTCGTGGACTCTTTTACGCCCAGATCAAAATGTCAGTGAGATCTTCCCTGCCTCGCTGAGTCATATCCTTCCTTACCCGCACCGCTTTATCTTGCTCTGCTATTTTTAAAAGATTAATCTTATTTTTCTAATTTAGTTGCCTGTTTCCTGGCCAAAATGTAAGCTCGGGAGAGCACCTCCCTACTGTATCCTCAGCATCCAGAATATGGTACATCACGAGCATCCCACGAATATTGATCAAGTGAATTCCAGGGCAACGTGTTTTTGAAACTTGAGTTCAGGTAGGCTGAGTTTTAGGATTTCGGATCTTTTCACTTGGTAGCCTGTGAGCACCCCCTGTCCCGCACCCGAGCACATGTGAGTAGCCATGACCTATACGCAGCTGTTGTGCAGGAGGGCAAAGTAATTCACAGAAGGAAATGATTCCAAAACGTGGACCCTTTCCCTCCCTCCAGCTTTCTGGAGTGTGATGGTGATTTCTTCCAGTCAGGAGTTAAGGGGACCTGAGTGGGGTAGGTAGAGAATGCAGAGGACTACAGGCTCAGCCAGATAGTGATAGTAAGGCATGAACTCCAGAATTGAGAAGGTCTAATTCTGAGAAAGTTCCAGCAAACCTTTAGAGCCAGCAGTATTTGAAAATAACTAAGCTTTAGTTAAGTCACTTGGTTGAGAGGCAGTGTGTAAATGAAAACAGAGTTCAATGAATGGTAGTAATTGTCAGTAATATTTGTGACTATTTTTTAATGAAGAGTTGTATTTTTAGAAAAAAATATTACCTAGAAAAACGTGATCCTGGGATATTTTAAATATCTAATAGGGATGCTGCTGATTGATACAGTAGGTTGTCATTGAATCAAACTTTTACTATGTCAGCATCATTGAGGGAATAATCCATTTTAAAGGATGTAGCTTTATGAACTCAAAGTAGGAAGGGCTGGCATTTGACAGACTCCTTTTGGGCTCTGGGCTGCAAGGAAAGTCTCCTGGGTTCCTCCCTGTCTGACTTAGTCCCAACACCTCTGAGGAAAGGGAGATATCTCCATGGTAACTGGAATAAGCTGCTCAGGGGAGCAAAGCCAGACGTTCAGGTCTGAGGCTGGGATTATGAATAATAAAGTCTGAGCCTTTGCTCAGTGTCCAGCCTGTGGCTGACCCAGAGCCATAGGAAGAGGAAGCTGCAGGTTTCCATGGCCCCAAATAAACACAGCCTGCTCAGGCCATCTGGTGGCCTGGATTCTGGAAGAGATAGGGGTAGAGGAGAGAATAAGACAGGCTTGCTCTGCAGTGGAGAAAAGAGCAGCTGGCAAGCCCCTCTCACCTGCTGCTGCAAGGAACCAGCCAAAATGAGGGCCTTTCCAGGAGAAGCAGGCCTGAGAGGGCAACCTGTTCACCTAGAAAGGGGAGGCCAGAATTCTCCCACGTGTTGACATGGTCTGCAGGAAAGGAACGTTCATGGGGGAAAGAATGAAGAGGAGAAGGAAGGATAAAGGATTGCTAAGCTATTCCTGGAAGCTGGGGAGTGTGCAGATAGAAGCCTTTTTCTATGGCCTATGAACTGGGGTATGACTCTCATGTAGGGGGGATCCATGGGATTTCCCTTTTCTCCTGTGGGATGCCCTGGGTCAGACAGCCTCTTACAATTCACATAATGTGGCCAGAGGAGATAGGCATTGAGGCGTGGTAGAATTGGTCAGGCCTAAGTTGGAATCAATCAATCTTTCTTTTCCTTTTTTTCTTTCTTTCCTTCCTTCTTTCCCTCCATCCCTCCTTCCTTCTGTCTGTCCCTCCCTCCCTTCCTTTCTTCCTTCTTTCTTTCCTTCCTTCCTTCTTTCCTTTCTTCCATCTCCCTCCCTTTCTCTTTTTCTCCCCACTCCCCTCCAGTACTTGGGGGCTGAAGCCAGGACCCTGCACATACTTTGTAAGTGCTCTACCACTGGGCTGCACCCCCAGCCCATTTTCAATTTTAATATTTTATTTTGAGACAGGATTTCACTGAGTTGCACACGCTGCCTCTGGCAATCCTTGTGGCACCGCCTCCTGTTACTGGGATTACAGGTGTGTGCCACCGTGCCAGGCTCAGGGTTGGAATATTTCTATGTGGCTTTGAATTACCAACTTAACCTCTAAGCCTCTGCATCCTCATTAGTAAATTAGAGATTTTGTAGCTGCCTTCTAAGGTTCCTGAGGGTATTAAACACAGGGATATCACTTATCCCAGTGCCTGGCACAAAGCTTGTAGGGAAAATCAGCTGCTAGTCAAGGATGCTAAGTGGGCACAGGTTCCTTAAGAGAGCTTTCTTTTTCTTTCAGAGACCTGATGATGGTTTTTTTCTCTTGCAGCCCTGGGGTGGGAAGTCCAGTCTGACTAGCTCTGTCCAGACCCTTTTCCCGTCTTCCCTGAAGGGATGGGTGGCACAGATCACGCTCCCTGGGATGTGTGAGTTGGCAGAGCTGCCCTGCTTCCTGGAAGCTGCTTTCTTCACCACCATCACTTGCCTGCTGGTCACCTGAAATCAGCCCAGCCTCCACTTCCACATCCCATGTCTCTGGGCTCTGGGCTCTCAGCTTGGCTTGCAGGGAAGGCTGAGGTAGGTCTGCTTGGCTGATTCGCCCACCACAGTGGTTCACTGAGTTTGGCCTTGGGGGTGAGGAAGGTGCCAGCTCAGGGAAGGAGAGAGCCAGAAAACCCTGGGAGGCTGCAGGCAATATCGGCCAGCCTAGGGCCAAGTGGTGCAGAAGGGGAGGGGGGGAGTTTAAAAGCTGAGGGAGAAAGAAAAAAATAATAGCAAATGAACAATGCAAAGCCGAGGGAGAGCTGGATGGGGTGGCACATGTCTGTAATCTCAGCACTCAGGGGGCTGAGGCAGGAGGATTGATAGTTTGAAGCCAGCCTTGGCTACACAGTGAGTCTCTGTCTAAAAATAAATAGAAGAAAAAATAAGAAAAAAGGAAGCTGAGGGAGAGCAGGAATGGCTGGCTGAGGGTCCATGCAGCTTCCTTTGCCTCTAAGGAGCGACCATTCCACAGTGTGTCTCCATGCCATTAGACAGGCGGCAGGACAGGAAATCTGACCGCCCCTCACTTGCTGCACAGGAAAAGCACCCATGCTGTTCTGCTGATGTGACCAACCAGCCCCCACCTTCCTTCCCTCAGGGGCTCCAGGGAGAAGCTCCTGGCTCCTTCGGGACAGTGGGGAACGTCCTGCTCTTTCTCCACAGCCCCAGCCTGGCCTCGAGTCTTCTCCCAGGGAAGTCTTTAGAAGTTTCATAGATGAGGGTTGTGTGGGCTGGTGGGATGGGGGGCCCCACAGAGCTGAAAATGAGGGGAGAAGGCAGCAAGAAATGGAATCCCAAAGATTCGAGTGCATTTTCTTCTCCAAGTTCTGAAGTCACTTATACCATGCACAGGGATGGGTTGGGAGGAGAGATCAGCAACCTCAGTAGGGCTAGGAATGGTCTAGAAGCACAGGGGTACCTGTGCAAGGAGGGGTGGGCAGGGTTGGCAGTGCAAGATGACAGCAGATGTCCTAAGGTGCCTTTGACCCAATCTGGCAGGGGTTCTAGGCCTCAAATATCTGACCTTTGTCAGCAATCGTCAGTTTCCAGGAGCCATTACCAGACATGGAGATGGTGGGAAAAAACACACCAGCTGTTATTTTACATTGAGGAAGGCAAAAAGCCAATGACTGACTACACCTCCGGCACAGGAGCAAAGCTCGGGGGAGTCTTGGTCGTGGCAGGCCCCCTACATGATGAGCCCACCTTCTGGGTAACTGATCTCTACATAACATGGGGACAAGGCAGGGCTTTGGGAAGGGATGAGGGTTGCAGGGTTTCTTTTTCCTTTACTCTCTTTATTTTTTGTTTCTTTTTTTTCTCTTTTAGGTTTTTTTTTTTTTTGAGACTTTTTTATGTATATGGAAGAGAGTTATGGGGTTTATAAGTATGAAAACATCAGGAAATGGGTGGCCCTCTTGCTATTCTTGTGAATTCCCTATGTCCCCAAAGGTCAGCTCCTCAAGGGTTGTTCCCTGGCCTTCTCCTGTGTGGTCCCTAAAGGCATCAGCCTCCTGCCCTGTGCCTCTCTACCATTCAACCTGCAGGTAGCAGCCCAAGAAAGCTTTTAAAATCACAAAGGACACCATTAAAACTGGTGTAAAACCTTGCAGCAACTTCTCATTGCCCTTCCCAAGCCTGCAGGACCTTGGTCCCCACCCCACTGCTCCCTGAGCCTTACTGCTCTTGCTGCCACTTCCTCCCCAGCCTGGGGTCTCACCTACTTCATCAGCACATTGGGCAGGGGATGGCAGTCTCGGCCAGGGTTTCTCAACCTTCTTTGCTCATTATCATTCTTCTTTCTTCCTTGAAGGAGCCCATTTAGACATTTTTCCCCTAATTGTTCTTCTATGTTATTTTTTTTTCTGGTGAAAAAATGTATATTTAGTATTAGCCAGCTGGACTTAGTTTGTTGTTAGGTGCCATCAAGTTGGGTCTGACACATAGTGACCCTACATACAACAGAATGAAACATTCCTTAACACTGTGGCATGCTCTGCATTGTGTCAGTGCTTCTCTGCTATTTATAGGGTTTTCAATGGCTGATTATTTGGGGATTGTTTTGGAGTGGGCTTCCAGGTCCTTCTCCCATTTTATGCGGTGCTAGGGATAGAACTGGGCTGGGATTTAGCTCAGTTGGTAGAATGCAGTCTCTGAGGTCCCAGGTTCGATTCCCAGCACCGCTAAAATGGGAGAAGGACATGGCAATCCATTCCCCAGGCAATCCTGAAACAATCAGCCATTGAAAACCCTGTGAGGGTCTCTGTGAGTCAGATACGACTAGATTGCACCTGACAACAACAACAACAGGGATGGAACCCAGGGCCTCAGAGAATGCAGAGCAGCCCTCTACCAACTGAGCTTAGCCCAGCCTGGACTTAGTTTAGATCATCCCATTTTTGCTGGCAATATCCAAAGCATCATAATCAGGAGCCAGTGAAACATACGCTGCCTTCTCTCCATCAGGCTTGATCAGGGTGTTGTCCTTGGTCACATCATCACGGACCTCCTTTACAACCTGTTTGATCTGGTGCTTGTTGACCTTGACATCCATAGTGAACACAGATGTTGTCTTCTCTCTTCTTCGCTGCTGACTCCATGGTCAAGGGACATTAATGGTGGCCCAGTAGTCAAAGCTTATTCCCTCCAGGGATGCTCTTTGGAGGATGTTAGGGCTGCTAGAAGGTGGATGAGGTGTGGATTTTATTTTTGTGGCTGTGGCTGTGTTAGCCATGGCCCTCTTGGATTTCAAAGCCCTTGCTTTGGCTACTACTTTGGAAGGGAGAGGAGCTTCCTACTTCACTTTGGGCTCCATCATGGTAAAAGAGCCCCATGATTTTAAATCCACAGATACACTATATATCTCTCCATGTACTCTATGTATATACCTATATATAAGATCAAGATTTAAAACACAATTGTTGTGGCCAGACATAGTGACATTCTTGTAATCCCAGCAACTTGGGAGGCAGAGGCAGGAGGATCACATATTTGAGGCCAGAGGCAACCTGCATAACTTAGTGAGACCCTGTCTCAAGATAAAAAATAAGAGGGGCTGGTGGTGCAGCTCAGTGGTAGAACACTTGCAAAGCATGTGCAAGGCCCTGGGTTCAAACCTCAAACACTGCAAAAAATAAATAAAAAGTTTGCCCCTACTGAGCACATGCACCCCAGCTGATGTTGAACCACCGTCCTGCACCAATTTTTCCACCACCCTACCTTTTATTTTGGTTTATTTTTAGGTGATTTTGGGGGGATCCTCCCACACCAGAATGTAAACTCCAGTGCGATAAGGGTCCTGTAGGTTTTGTTCCTGCAGGAGCCTCCCCAGTGTGACTAGTGTCACGGGCTTTCTTTTTTCTTTTTTTTTTTTTTTTGCGGTACTGGGGTTTGAACCCAAGGCCTTGCGCCTGCATGCTCTGCAAGTGCTGGACCGCTGAGCTGCACCTCAGCCCATTTTTTTTTACTTTTTGAGACAGGGTCTCACTAAGTTACGCAGACTGCCTCTGGTCTTGAACTTGAGATCCTCCCGCCTTCTGCCTCCCGAGCCGCTGGGATTACAGGCGTGCGCCACTACGCCCCACCAAGAACTGGCTTTCAATAGACATGGATGGAGACTTTTTCCAAGAGTCTACTTAGAGCTTTTTGGAAGCCATTCATGGGAAAGTGAGCAAGGAGAGGCTGAGGACTCAGGTGCTAAGGGACATCAGAGGAAAGGCAAAGGCCACAGCGGAGTGGAGCTGAGGCCTTCCTTGTCTATGGTGGTGTGGGACAGGAGGCAGGCCAGTGAGACACAGAGACAGGACCATGGCTCCAGGGCCATTTCTGCTTTTAGAATATTGGTGCATTTTTTATTAAAGAAGAGAATAAAGCATTTGTAAATATATTTCTCTTATGTATATTTCAAAGTTGACGTTGGTTGGCTGCTACAGAGCTAGGGAGCAAACAGGCCATAGCTCCCCTACCCCACCCCACCCCCCCAGATGACAGAGACACAGAGGCAGCTGGGAGCTGCCTGGCCCCAAAGGACAAAAGGTTCCAAGTTGGATGAACGGAAGGACCCAGCCTTTAGCTGGCATCACAGTGCCGCCCAAAGCAAGGTGGCATTTCCAGGCATGTTAGCCATGCTTGTTAAGAAGACCCCTTTACCCATTAGAAATAAGGCATGAAGGTTCCCACTGGGCTCCCAGCACATACGCCAGGGCCACTGCTTTCCAGTGGACTGTACAGCCCTCCAATTTCTAGGGGCTCAGGGGAGTGGGAGAAGGAACCAGAAGCCCTGAAGGCCTGTGGAGGACAAGCTGGGGACCTGGGCAGCTCTCAGCTGAAGCTTAACTTTCTGAAGTCTTAAACCAAAAGACTGAGCCCCTGATCCAGCTGGGGCCTCAAGAGCCCCCCACAAAGATGGGAGGTAAAGAGCAGGCATTTTATGAGAAGGAACTTTTTCCTCGAGCCCATCCCAATTCAATATTACTCAATGTGGGGTGAGAATCTTGAGCCATCCCCAGGGAAGGGGACAGTGATGGACACTGGGACCACATGGCTGGTAGCCCATGCCCAGGACATAATGGGAGCTGCAGATGTGACCTGTACGAGGGCTGGCCTGCCTGTGGGGAGCGCGGAGCAAATGAGACGTTATGGTCCCTGAGATGGGGGCAGGGGCAGAGAAGGGAGGCAGAGGTGGTGTGCAGACGTGGGGGCTCCCCACCATCCCGGCCCCTGGAGGGCTTAATGCCCAGAGGCATTTCCAGGGCTGGAACTTGAGGAGACTGGCTGTGAGGGAAATGGGGGCACCACTTGTATATGGCTGTAGAGAGGCTCCCTCTTCCCCACTTCTGATTGGCTACAGGTCTACAGTGAGCTGAGGATCCTGGCCAGGGCTGGAGCAGGGAACAGTCAAGCCTGACTGAAGCTTCTTGCTCTGCAAGGCAGGAGCTGTCTGTGATCTGCTCACTTCTGGGGGTGGGACAGCTGGTGCTAAGGGAATGACAGTGTATCACGGCTGGCGAGAAGCAGTGGGTGGTCTAGGAGACCCCAGAAACTAGCAACTGGCTAGTTGCTGGCTCTGGGGCCCCCCTTCAAGTGTTTCCAGTTGTGGCAAGGGATCAAGACCTTGTATTGCAAATCTCTCTGAAAAACAACTTTGGGGAAAAAAGGAAAAAAGCTGACTAAGCCAGACTGGCTTCCAGAAACCAGGCTACAACCTTGAGAGTGAGGCTCAGAGTCTGGAAGCCAGGGGCTGGGGAGCCCCGGGGGAGCGGGGGTGTTTGGCTTTGAAACTGAGCTGTGCCTTCAGGCTGAAGCAGGGTGGCTTTGGGCTCCTGGTAGGCAGGACAGGTGAGCCGTTTCATCAGCAGGGAATATGCTATGTCCCTAGATCAAAGGGGCCTCGTTCCTCATCATCCCTTGGAGCCACCTCCTGCGGGAATATATTGCTACTAAAGGCTCTCTTACTTGCCAGAGGCTGCACCAGGCATAAGGGACTCCATGGCCTGGAGCCCATGGGAGGCTGCAGGCCTGGGAAGGGTCACTTGCTGCTGTGCGTCTTGACTTTGGTGGCATTGATGTCAGCCTTGGTCTTCTGGATCCGGGCGAAGATCTCCTTGAACAGTGCCTTGTACTCGGGCTGGCTCTGCTCCAGCCGCTTGTCCACGGCCTCCACGTGCTGGCTCAGACTCTTTTCCCCAGCCTTGGCCTCCCATGGGCCCTCGTCGCCCCCGCGCAGGTCCCTCCATGAGCTGTCTCTGGAGATGGGCCTGGAGGTCTGCACGCCTGCGTGCCGCACCCCAGCCCCGTGCTGCCGGCACTTGCTCAGCAGCTCCTCGTACTTCTCCAGCAGTGCGTGGTACTGCTCGTCCACTTCGCGCAGGATGGACATGCCCCGCCTGCGCACGCTGTGGGCGTGCAGCGTGAGGCTGCCCGCGTGCCGGCCGGCTGGGTCTTTGGCCACGATAGCGTTGAGCGCCGTGTCGCTACAGCTCTTGCGCACCACATGGCCAGGGGAGGCGGCTGGCGAGGAGACGCCATCCTGGGCACTGGCGTCATCGCCACTGCCGGGCTGGGGGTCGTCGGCCTCAGGGGCCTGGGTGAGGGGTGCCAGCAGGGCCTCGGCCAGGTGGTCGTCCCGGCCCAGAAGGTAGGTTTTGGCCTGTTTCATCTGCTGCAGCTCCAGCAGCTCGGCCTCCAGCTCTTGCACACGCAGGCGGCAGCCCTGCATTTCACCCAGCTGCCGCTCCAGCTCTGTGTACTCCTGCAGCACTGCTGTGTACTCGCGCTCTGCGCGCTCCTTGCGCTGCCGCTCCTGGCTCACCTGGGAGCGCAGTACCCCCACCAGGGTCTGCAGTCGCTCGTTTTCCTGCTCCAAGGGCCGAGGCCCCAGTTCCAGGGAGGAACTGTGCAGGCGGAAGGCATCATCGCACCTGAGGGGAGCGGGACAGTTGGTCACTGCCAAGGCTGAGGAACACAGCCTAGGACACATATCTCTCTTCTCCCCTGGGCTGGCTCCTCTCTCTTCCTCTCACTTGCTCTCCACACCTCTACCCTTCTCCCCCTGCTCTCTGCTCCAGGGCACCGACCAATATGGACTCAGCCAGGGTTCCTGCTCTTTCTTGAGCTTGGCAAAGGGAGGCACCATCAAGGTCCCGTGTGGGAGCAGAATAGGCCGTGGGGTGTGTCTTCCCCAGGCTTTTTCCCTGGTTGCTGCCTGCCAGGCAGCCAGTTCCATACCTTCCTCTGCTCAAGAAATCTCCCTTCCTCCTACCCCTTGAGGCTTAGATATAGCAGCTCTACTCTGTTACAACTCTGGGCCACTACAGTTTCCATAAAATTTGATCTCTTCTTTTCTTTTTCTCCTGTACTTGGGGTTGAACCCAGGGCCTTGTGCATGCTAGGCAAATGCTCTACTACTCAGCTGCACTCTTAGCATCCTTTTTCTTTATTTTTCATTTTGAGAAAGGGTCTCACTAAATTGCTTTGGCTACCTCTTTCCAAGCAATCCTCCTGCCTCAGCCTCCAAGTCTCTAGGATTACAGGTGTGCACCGTGGTGGCTGGCTTGATCTTCTTTGTTAACTTGCCTGCTTCCTTGGTGGGGATCAAACCAGAGGCATCAGATATGCTAGGCAAGTGCTCTTCCACTGAACTACATCCCCAGCCCTGTATTCTTTTACTTTTTCTTTCTTTTTTTGGTGGTGCTAGGGACTGAACCCAGGGCCTCGCACTTGCATGCTTTGCAAGTGCTGGACCACTGAGCTGCATGCCCGGCCTATTTTTTTACTTTTTTGAGACAGGGTCTTGCTAAATTTCGCAGACTACCTCTGGTCTCAAACTTGCGATCTTCCTGCCTCCACCTCCCCAGATGCTGGGATTACAGGCATGCACCACCCTGCCCAGCTCCCAACCCTGTATTCTTCTTACCTTATGTAGTCATCTCTTTGGATTTACTGGAAACCTAAAGATAATAGTACATAACCCCTCCTGGGTTAGAACCCTGGCTGTGCCTCTTCCTAAACACGTGACCTTGGATAAGACACATAGACTCTGAGCTTCCATCTTCTCATGTGAGTCGTGGGCAAAATAAAACACACCTTGTGGGATGTATTGTTAAATAAGCATAGTGGCACATGGCCTGTGCTCTGCAAACACAGCTGCTATGACTGTCCTTAGCAGCTGTTTCTCTGATGGCCTGGATGAGGCACCCACCATCCTTCCACCTGCTGCCAACTGTCGTCTTCTCCTCTCTCCTTGTGCTAGCACTCCCAGGCCTCAGAGACTCCCGGCCCCTCACCTGTGGGGGCTGGCGCAGAGCTCCTTGAGGCAGGGGAAGGTATGGATGGTTCGTCGGCGCTCCCGCTTCTCCCGGCGCACCCGCAGCTGCTCCAAGCTCCGCAGCTGCTCTACCTGGGCCTGCAGTTCCTCCACCTGGGCCTGTAGGCGCTCGATGGTCTCCGTCAGCCTGGGGCAGGGTGGGGACACATATACGAGTCAACTTTTTTTTTTAATTGTGATACTAGGGGGCTGAACCTAGGGCCTCACACATACTTTGCAAGTGGTCTACCACTGGGCTGCACCCCCAGCCCCATTTTTACTTTTTATTCTGTGTCAGGGTCTCGCTAAGTTGCATAGGCTGGCTCTGGCCTCAAATTTGCGATCTTGCCTCTGCCTGTTGAGTTGCTGGGATTCCAGACATGGGTCACCAGGCCTGGCACCATGGGAGCAGTTTTAAGGGGATAAGGACACCCTCCTCACTGTAGCCCTGACTCTCTGCAAATGGAGGGATGTGGGACTGGGGAAAGCCAGGCAACCTGAGTGTGCTATCTGGTGCTGAAGTCAGATGGGGATCTGGCTGTGTGCCTAAGGAGCCGCCCTTCTCCCACAGCTCCCAGGCTGAGCGAACCCACCTCTGAGCCACCTCAGTTCTCTGTGCACACCTCTGTCACTGATCATCTTGTACTATAGCAAAACATTTACACACCGGTTTTCCTCCCAGTTGGTAGTTCCTTCCCTGGGCCTAAAACTGAGCCTGGCGCCTAACTGGTGCCTACAGAAGGGCTGTAGGCTGAATGGTAACCATGTAAAACCAGCGAGGGCAAACCCACTACCATCCTGAGGTCCTTGGCCGGGGCTTCTGGGAGAAGTGCCCAAGTCTCCCCTACCAGTCCAGATGCCTGTGTACCCCCAGCCCTGGGCCTCACCCATGGATCTTCTGCTGGGCAGTCTTACTCTCCAGCACCAGGCTCTGATTGGTCAGCTCCAGGTCACGGGCTGTCAGGTCCAGCTGCTCGTACACTTTGGCATGCTGCTCGTTCACATGCCGTAGTGTGTCCAGCTGCTTGGTCAGGTACTAGGGGTGAGAATTGGGCTGGGGTAAGCTTTTAGAATGAGATGGGGGCAAATGTCTCTGCATGGACTCTCCTCCCACTCCTAGGTATAGATTTGGTCTGAGGGATTTATCTCAGGTGAGCTGAGGGGAAAGCAAGTGGTCCAATATGGCTGTCTGGGGTGGTTGTGTGGGTTGGGAACTGTATAGGGTAGTTGGAGCAAGGATGTATGTGCTAAGAGGGTGCATTTTGCAAAGTTGCACAAAGGCACACACAGGCCAAGGGCCCCCGATGGCGGGGAAGAAGCACATGTGGGCCTGAGGCCTCACCTCGATCTCCTGCACTTGCTCCTCGTTGGTGGAGTACATCTGCTGCAGGGACTCCTCCAGCTCCTTGTTCCTCTCCAGCAGAGTCTTCCCCAGCTCTGCCGCCAGGTGCAAGTCTAGGGGAGGAAGCGGAGGGTAGGAACTAGGGCAGTGTGAGCAAGTCAGAGGGCCCCCACTGTCACCTCCAGAATTCACTCCGGGCTGGGTCCTTGCTGACGCCAGGCTCCCAAGACACAGGCTGCTCTTGGGGAGCCTCGAGGCCTGGGAGGAGACGGAAGCCAGGAGCTGAGCCTTTGTGCTGCTATCACTTCTGTTGGACACTCAGGGCTTCTTCAATATATAGCCCAGGTCAGCCTTGAACTCACGATCCTCCTGCCTCGGCCTCCTCAATACTGGGATGATGGGTGCCACCCGGTTTCAAGTTTGTGTTTAAGTGTCATCTTATGGGGAAGGAGCATCCTTTCCTCAACCACGTGATTCAAAGGTGCAACCTCCTCTGCCCTGCACTGTCTCCCTCACTTAATTTTTCCCCTTAGCACTCAGTACCACTGAGCTTACCAAATAGACACTTGCTTATCCTGTTTATCTCCCCACAATGAACTGTGAGTTCGAGGGGCAGGGATTGTTATGTTTTGTTCACTGATATCCCCAGGGTCTAGGACAGTACCTGGCAAAGAGCAGATACACCATATATCTTTTTTGAAAGACTGAATAAGTGGAATAGGCTAAGTGCATCAATAAACATAAGGGCAGAGCACCCTAGGACAACAGATAAGAGAGCTTCATTCTTCCTGGGGACAGCAGGAGGCTTAGGCAAATGGGAAATTTTTGAGTCAGGCTTTGAAGGTGAACTAGCTCACTGAGAGGTAGACAGGCCGAGGTTTAGTTGGGTGAGGATTCAGAAGTCTCTGGTCTACTTTTTTCATTTTATGGGTGATAGGCAGGAGGAGGAGGAGTGACTTGCTCAAGGTCACCAGCTGGTCTCAGGTCTCATCGCCCTAGTTGGGAATCATTTGATGCTAATTACATGTGCCCCTCTCCCAAGCCCTGGGCAGCAAAACTACCCTCTTTCCTCAGCTGCCCTGGTTCTTGTGCCATGTGGGATGGGAACCTGCTCTCCCTTCCCCAGCCAAAGATAAGTGAGCACCCATCAGAGGGGTTGGGAGGGAATCTGTCCTGGTTTTAGGGGGATGTCATGGGAAGGTGGTAGAAGGTAATGCCAGTACAGAAACCCCTAAAACTCCTCTTTCTGGGTCTGAGTTGTGCAAAGGTACTTAGACATTTGGAGTGGACACTAGCCCCCTTATATATATCAAATATATTTATTGATCCTTTTGTTTCTAGCTAGGCAGGGCGATGAAACCATCTGAAATTGATTATGGTGATGGTGACAGACGCACAACTCTATGAATAGACTGAAAACCACTGAATTGCACACTTTAAATGGGTGTGAGTTACACACTAAAGCTATTAAAACATCTTTGTTGTTGTTGTTAGTTGCTGTCGAGTCAGTATCTGACTCATAGCGACCCTCATAGGGTTTTCAATGGCAGACTGTTTCCGGATTGCCTTGGGGAGTGGATTGCCAGGCCCTTCTCCCATTTTTGCGGTGCTGGGAATTGAACTTGGGACCTCAGAGAAAACATCTTTAGGCAGCTTAATCCAGAGATAGAGATTGACAGCAGAGAATAAGTACTTAAGAGGTCCTTAGGGGCAAGCTCAGTCTGTTTAACCAGATTGTTTTCTTTTTCTGGAGGGTGGGGGACTTGGGGGTCGAACCAGAGCCTCTCACAGACTTGCAAGTGCTCTACCACTGAGCTGCATCCCCAGCCCATTTTTTTAATGTTTTATTTCGACACAGGGTCTTGCTAAATTACGTAGGCTGCCTCTGGCCTTGAACTTCCAATCCTCCTCCCTCCACTGCCCAAATTGCTGGGATTACAGGCATGTACCACCATGCCGGGCTTAGACTGTTTTCTTTCTAAAATAACTTTAACCCTTTCTTTTCTTTTATTTTGAGATAGTGTCTTACTTATGTAGGCCAAGCTGGCCTTGAACTCTCAATTGTTCTGCCTCATCTTCCCTAGTGCCAGGATTATAGGTTTTAATGTTTTTCTTAAGGCATACTTGATGTAAAAAAAATAAATTAAAAAAAATCAAGCAGCATAGAAAGGTGAAGAAACACTAATAAAAAATTACTTGAAAACATAATTCAGCCGTGTGCGGTGGCGCACGCCTGTAAGGCACACGCTTATAATCCCAGTGATTCAGGAGGCGGAGGCAGGAGGATCACAAGTTCGAGACCAGAGGCAGTCTGCATAATTTAGCGAGCCCCTGTCTCAAAAAAAAAAAAAAAAAAAAAAAAAAAAAAAAAAAAAAAAAAAAAAAAAAAAAAAAAAAAAAAAAAAAAAAAAAAAAAAAAGAGCTGGGGGTGCAGCTCAGTGGTCCAGCACTTGCAAAGCATGCAGGCGCGAGGCCCTGGGTTCAACCCCCAATACCAGAAAACAACAACAACAAACCCCTAAAACATAATTCATATATATATATACTAGTAGATCTACACCTGGAAATTTCACTAACAAATGGACCTGGCCCGAGATGGTTATAGAAGAAGAATGTCATTTGTTAGTAATTAAAATTATATTCCTTGTGTATAGTGTGGGAGGAAGGGAAAAATGGGGTAGAAGAAATCATCCAGAGAAAGATACTGTTAATGTTTCAGTGACCATCCTTCCAAATAGTTCTCTGTGCTTAAAACACCTATAGATGTCATTTTGTATAAACAGAACCTTACTTTTCAGCACCTGCCTTTCTCATTTAACAATATGGCATGGTAGCTAGCTCTCTGTATCAATGCAGACCTACATGGGTATTTTTAGTGGACATAGAATATTCTATTGTATACAAACTCCTAATAGCTATCTCTAAATGTCTTTGGGCTTGGGTTTAGCTCATTGGTAGAGTGCTGCTCTGCACTGCCTGGGGACCCAGGTTCGACCCCCAGCATTGCAAAAATGGGAGCAGGATATGGCAGTTCACTTACAAAAAAACAATACCCCAAGCAATCAGCCATTGAAAATCCTATCCGACTCAATGGCATCTAACAACAAATGTCTTCATTGTTGGACCTCTAGAGTGTCTTTAAATTTTTTTTCTGTTAAAATCAAAACTATAATTAACTGTTGCATAAAACCTTTACAGAGCTGGGCACAGTGGTGCATGCTTGTAATCCCAGCAACTCAGAAGGTGGAGGCAGGAGGATCAAGAGTTTGAGGCCAGAGGCAAGCTGTGCAACTTAGTAAGATCTTGCCTCAAGATTTAAAAAAGTTAAAAATATAAAAAGGTCTGGAGGTGCAACTCAATGGTAGAGCACTTGCAAAAGCATGCGTGAGGCTCTGGGTTCAATCCCCCAGTACTGCAAAATAAAATGAAATAAAATAAAATATACAAAAACAACAAAAATCTCTTTGTGCAAATCACTATTTCTTTAGGACACTTTCCTAGAAACAGAATTACTGAGACAAAGAATAGGCCTTTTTGATTCATTCTGCCACAAGTAGGAAAATTTTGGTCGTCTTTGCTTTATGAGGCTGTATCTTAAAACAGGCCACAATCTAGGCTGATGGTGTAAATCTGGATCAAGATGCGTAAGGGCAGCTCTGCTGGGGCTGATACGATGTGGTCCAAGGATTCAGCTCCTAGTGTTTTCTCTTTTTAGACACAATGCTAGTTCTGGGGTCCCTAGAGGACAGATGGCTTTCTGGTCCCTACTGGCAAGTTTCACAAATATGGCTGTTTTTGCTGGGCCTTGCATTGGTTGGGACTGAGCTACAGCCTTCTTGGAGCCCTGGAGAGCAGGGATTCTGAATGGGCAGGTATAAGCAGAGGCCTGGGCTTTCAGCCAAGCTAGGGACAGGACTGATGTTACCTTAGGAAAGTGAGAGGGGCCTGACCAGCCACCAGGCCTGGACAAAAGGCCAGCCCTCACAAGTAACAAACCTGGAGGCTGCTCCCACACCCAGAGGTAAGGGTTGGTTTGTTTGTTTTCCTGGTACTAGGGGGTTGAACCCAGGGCCTCACACATGCTTTGCAAGCACTCTACCATGGGGCTGCACCCCCAGCCCATTTTTTGCTTTTTATTTTGAGTCAGGGTCTCACTAAGTTATACAGGATGCCTCTGGCCTCGAACTTGCGATCCTCCTGCCTCAGCCTCTTTGAGTTGCTAGGATTACAAGCAGGCACCACCGCACATAGCTGAGATGAGGTTTTGGCACAGCCAGTATATGGCCCCCTTAGTTGGTCCCAAGTTGGGAGGGGAGCCCCGGGTCCATGTGTTTCTGGGAGAGCTCAGCACAGGCGGTCCCCTAGCTGGGCTGAAATGACATAGCCTGGGAAACCAAAGCTGCTTTCCCAAAGAAAACCAAACCAAACCATGCAGAGCACAGACAAGAACCTTTAGCCTTGAAGAATTAGCTTGCTGAGGAAGAGGCCAAGAAGAACTGGTTACCTAATATAAACCTAGTGAGGGAATGAGGACATCTGCTGTATGAATGTATTAACAATAAGTTGGGCCAAAGTCTGGAGGCATCTACAAAGCACGAAGTTTGATGTTATAATTACTGAACTACAGCCCTGTGTTATGTCGTGTGCTTGGTAGTAACTGGGAGGGCCAGGAGGAACATTGCTAATTCATGATGATGAGAGAGCCATGCCACCTTCCTATTCCCCACAACAGGATGGCAAGTGTTCAGCTCATCCCCTCACAGGAGCCAATAAATAACGAAGGTACACGTGAGAAATAACAGAAGGCCACCCTCCTGTCTCCCACTTGAGGCTGTCAGGTGGTCTATAGAGAGGCCATTGCTACTGATACCACACTCTACATAGGTGGCCTACGTGCAGCCCCTGCACCTTAGCCAGAGCCCAAGTCCACAGGGACAGAAGCAGGGTGAGGAAAGGCTGAGGGCAACTGTGATACCACGTTCCTCCTTCCTGTGAGTGTGGGCTGCATGACCTCCAACCGCCCACAGGCTGGGCTGGTATGTGCCATGCTATGAACAGGGGGCCCTGGAGACCACCCTGGGAAGGCAGTGAATGGGGCCTGCCCACCAGTGTCTCAGGGATGGGGAGGACAGGAAACACATGGGAGCTGATTCAGGGGTGGAAGGGAGAATCGCAGGCCGATTCAGGGAAACCTGATCACAGCGCAAGCTAAGCTGGTCAAAGCTGCCAGGGAGCATCATGGGAGTCTAGAAGTGACAGAGCAGGGGACAGAGTGGAGCCTAGTGCTGGGGGAGGACACAGGCTTGGTGAGAGCTGGTGCGGGCTCCAGGCTCCATTCCCAGGGAGCATGTGGGAGTTGGCTAAGCAGGATGGAGGTGCGGGGAGACAAAGGACCTATCACGACCAGCTTAACAGGCCACACTGGACAAAGCCAGGAAGGTGCTGAGTCCAGGCGGACACCTCCCCTGCTTGGACCTCGGGGTTTTCCGGGGTCTCCTTCAGGGGGCCTTTAGTGGTTTTATATGAGACAGTCACCTAGAAGCCTGGGATGGAAGGGCTGAGGGGCTGAGGGGCTGTCTTTGAAAAGAAATCTCAAATTGGGAGTTCCAGGCCAGCCAGGGTTACATGTGGCTAAACCTTGTCAAAAAAAGTAAAGGAAAAAAGAAGAGAAGGGAAGAGAAGAGAAGAGAAGAGAAGAAAAGGGAAGGGAAAGGAAGAGAAGGAAAGGGAAGGAAAGGAAAGAAAAAAGAAAAAGAAACCTTGAAATCCCACTGCCCATCTTGGCTGGGGTCAGAGTATGGGGTGGAGGAGGGGGATGCTGGCTATAACCTGGCAGGGTTGTGGCATCCTCCCCCATAAGGCACACGTGTCAGGAACTCAGGGTCCACAGCATTGGCTGCAGACCTTTGGGGTAACCAGGGTGGGGGGAGGACGTCCATCCCTCCCTTTGCCAGGTCAGAGCTCTCCTGGGAGGTGGACTCAAGGTCAGGCTAGGAAGGGAGGGGAGGGCTGACACCTGCGACTTCAAATCTGTGACTCAGCAGCCATCTCTCAGCCTGGATGGAGGTGTCCTCGGGGCCTGCCACATTGGGTCCAGGATGGGGGAAGGGGAGGGCAGAGAGAGAGAGCCAGTGCTTAATAATTCATGGCTTTTTCTATTTTTACAGGTGCTTGTGGCAGTGGGCAGAGGGCACGCAGCGGATCTTAGACCTCGCCTATTCCAGCCCCTTCATTCCACTAGGACAGACCCACATCAAAGGCAGCTAGGATCTCCAGGGTCAAGCCTCTAGAAAGGGAAGTCAGGGCCTATCCCAGGGCAGGGGAAAACAGGCAGGAAGAGACAGGGAGCTGGGGGAGATAGCTACTCCCTGGTCACCCAGGAGCAACCAGGGAGCAGCTGGGCAGAAGAGAGTCTAGGGCCTGGGTATAGGGAAGCAGGAGGAGTAGGCACCTTACGCCCAGTGTGGCTGCCCTTTGGCTAATGGTCCACCCACCATCCAGCTCTCCATGCCCTGGCCCCCAAGGCAGAGGGGCACGGGTGCCTCAGGAGCTGTGCCTGGGCCTACCGCCTCCCCTCCTAGTCTTTCCCATGGCTCCAGGCCTCGTGGAGTTATACCTTGGGGTAAGTGTCCCTTCCCCCTAGAATGCCTTCCTCTTCCTTCCTGTGCCCTCTAGCTCAAACCTTTCTGATCTCTGCTCTCATTGTCTCCGGGCTAAGGGGGTTGCAGAACCCCATACTGTGACACAGTTGTTAGACTGATCCCATTCTGTCTCCTCTGCAGGAATGTGGGGTCCCCAGAGGGCAGAGATTATGTCCCTAGGCTTGGCACAGCACCTGGCTCATGGCAAGCAGACATCTGGGTTTTTGTCAGAAGCTCCAGTTTCTCCACAGATTGTCTCATTGCTGGGTTCCCCACCTTCTTCCTGGGCTCTGGTTACCACTGTGGCTTCAGACCAGAGCAGCAGGGCCTGAGCAGTGGGGGCCCTGGGCGCATAGCTGCTCTGTCCCGCAGGAATCTCAATACCACTTCCTCTCCAGAAGCCGCACATCTCCCACCCCTACTCCCTGGCTCCTTCCTCCCACATCTGGGCAGGGCACAGAGCCAAGGCTTCATCAAGGGTGCAGGAACTAAATGAGGCTGCAACAGTACTAGCATCGGCTCCATCTCGCAGCAGGCCATTTTCCCAGGAACTCAGCTTTCTGCTAAGCAGGCCTCCTCCAGGAAGCCATCCCATGATGCTGTACCAGCTACACCTAGCCCAGGTACATCTAGAGGGCCAGGGTTGTGATTATTCCCCCAGGAGGTGTCTGGCACTCAAGAGGGGCCTAGAAGATGTTTGTGGAATGGAAGTTTTGGAGGTAATGCCCAGGATGGGGCACCTCACTGCAGGGAGGCTGAGGCTAAACTGCAGAGCCTTAAGTTCTGCACGGTCTATCCCATAACCCTCCATATCACATGACACCCCCCCCCCCCCCCCCCCCCCCCCCCCCCCCCCCCCCCCCCCCCCCGCAAGGCTCTGATGAACTCAGTCCTCACCATGAGGATAGAGCCTCATCTGCCAGTGAATCTTGGCTGCACGGGGAAGTGGGTCAGGGCCAGGAAACAAAGGTTCCGGGATCTGGGTGGATGCTTCCCACCCAGGCAAAGCCAGAGCTCTGGGGCCCAGGGGATGCTGACCAGTGCACCATGATTCACGCTGCATCAGGCTTGTGTCCACACCTCCAGGCCTGCAAGTGACTGTGGGAAGGTCACTTCTCCCTGGACACGGTTCCTCACCCCCTCCAGCTCTCACCATCTGAGAATGAGGCACCGCAGAGGAGAGGGTGGATTTGACGCCACTCCAGCAGGCCTTGGCCCTGACCTTCTCCAGCCTCCTCCTTCCTGTCCCAACAGCCCTGCTCCTCCTCCCAGTGATGTCACTTCGGCCACCTCATCACCAGCTTCTAACCCCCCTGCCAGTCTCCCTGTCTGCCCTCAGATAAGAGGGTGGAGGTGGCTCCCTCTTTAACCAGGCTCTAATTTGGCCTATTGTCTGGAATCCCCAAACCTGACCCTCTCCACGTCCTAAGTCATTTGGGAGGGGCGCCGGGGAGGGGAAGAGTTAGAGGACTCCCCCCTCACCAAGGTAGATTGGAGACTCCACTTTCTGCTCCTGCACCCGCGCGGTCCCTGCACCACCCACTCCCTGGGTGGAGGGAAGCGAGTTGGGGAAACTTTCTGGGAGTCTTAGCGCTCCGAAATCCTGGAAGGGACAGGTGTGGCTGCATTTGGAGAGATGACTTCGCTCTACACACACAGCACCTTCCCAGCAAAACATACCAGGAGCTCCCTGCCCCTAAACACTTCCAGGCCTTCTAGCAACACCAGGGGCATCTGGGCAGTTGCTGCCTCTCAGAGGAGTTGGAATAGCTGGATGATGGATGTCCTGTCAACCTGAGAAAAGGGAAGATCCTCCACCCCCGCAGTTCTGCAGGTCTCCCTCAGTTCAGGTCTTCCCGGGCAGCGCCTCTGCGTCCACGTCCCTGTTCTTCCGACGCATCGCTGCTCGGAATCGAGTGCCACCAGGTCCAGCCCAGCCCTTCCCAAGGTGATAGCGTCCAACAATGGAGTAGCGGTCAGGGGCCCCGGGGCACAGCCCGACCCTCTCCTCCTCGCGCTCACCCTGCTCCAGGTCCTGCTGGTCGTACCACGGCTCCTCTTCCTCTGCGGAGAAGTCCTCCATGCCGGCGGCCCTCCGCATGGTCCCGCGGGCAGCGCTGGGCTGGAGCTGCGGCGGTGCCGCTCAAGGCCCGAGCGCGGGGCCCGGGACAATGCGGCGGATGCGAGCCGCGCCTCCCGCCCCGCGGACTCCGGCTGCAGCGCCCCGGCCCGCGCCGCCCCGCCTCGCCATCGGGCGCCCACGCGGGGCCTGGCGCGCCGCCGCGGTCCCGCCCGGCCGGCCCGAGTCCCGAGGAGCTGGGGGGCGCGGGGCGGCGGCCGCACAAAGGGTGACGGGGTGGAGACGACGAGGGGGGCGGTGGAAGGCAAGGTCCGCGCCCGCCGGCGGATCTGGGACTCTAGGAGAGCGCGGGGGCTGCGGCGGGTACCCCCTGCCCGGCTCGGGCCCTGGCGCTCCCCGGCCCGCCCGGCGACACCCGCAGCCGTGGCTGCATCTTGGCCCGGCCCTCCCGCAGCTTCCCGAGCCGCCAGCTCCGCGGGGCGGGGCCGGCCGCCGGCGGCCAATCAGTAAGCATATGCAAAGCTAGAGGCGGGGCAGAGGCGGGACCTTCCTGAGGTCCTGGTGTGCGAGTTGCTGGGTCAACCCTCCCGTCGTCCTTCCCTCCAAGTATGACTTCAGTTCACTCACGTACTGCTAAAATTACTTTGTTTACCTATTGTCTCCCCTCTGGATCTCCTGGATCTGTCTCTTGGCTATAGCGGGTCCTCAGCCCGTTATAATAAGATGGCCCATGATACGTTACGTAAACATTCTTTGAGTAGTAGTAATTTACAATTACCTTTAAGAACTTGAGTTTTAAAAGCCTGTGGCCAGAAACCAAAGACTGGGAGTGGTGAAATTGGAGGGTGAAATTGGAGGGGCTCTGCCTTTCTTTCTTTGGGACTCATATCCTATATCCAATTACACTTATTAGAACCACAGTTTCAGCTACACATGCATTCTTTCCTTAAAGGAGTTTTCAGACTCAGTATTCCATGTCATTCATTGTTATTGGAACCCACCATGTGCTGGCAGTATCTCCAACAAGGGACTTGTATCCAGAATACAGAAAGAACACTTGAAAAACCCACAGGAAAAAGGCATATGACCCAGGAGACAAGTGTGGAAAATACTTGACCACACAATTCACAGAAGATATCCAAATGATCCAATAAACATTTAACAAGATACGCAATTTCTTCAGTCATCCAGGGAATGCACATTAAGCCCACATTGAGGTACCACTACAGCTACACTTTGCATCTTAAATGTCCTCTAAAGGCCCACTTGTTGAAAGCTTCATTCTTACTGTGTTGCTGTTGGAGGGTAGTGGAACCTTTGAAAGGCAAGCCTAGTGGGGAGGTCTTTAGGCAATTGAGGGAGTGCCCTGAAGGGGACTGTGGGACCCTGGCTTGTTCTTTGCTCTCTTTACTCTTTGGTGATGAGGCCAGCAGTGTTGTCCCACCACATGCTCCTGCATGATGTGCTGCCTTGTCATAGTCTAAAAGAACAAGGCCATGGATCAGGGACTGAAACTTCCAAAAGAATGGGCCAAAATAAACCTTTTCCCTCTCTCTCTCTCTCTCTCTCTCTCTCTTTTTTTTTTTTTTTTTTTTTTTTTTTTTTTTTTTTTTTTTTTTTTTTTTTTTTTTTTTTTTTGTGGTACTGAGGGTTGATCCCGGGGCCTCACTCCTGCATGCTTTGCAAGTGCTGGACCACTGAGCTGCACCCCCAGCCCTTTTATTTTTTTTTCCTTACTTCCTGAGACAGGGTCTCACTAAGTTACATAGACTTCCTCTAGTCTCGAACTTGCAATCCTCCTGGCTCCGCCTCCCAAGCCACTGGGATTACAGATGTGCGCCACCACGCCCAGCTAACCTTTTCTCTTTATAATTGGTGTGATAGTCAGTTTCCATCACTGTGACAAAGAACCTGAGCTAAATCAACTTATAAAGAAAGAAAGTTTATTTTGGCTTATGATTTCAGAGGCTCCAGTCCATAGTTGCTTATTCCTCTTGCCTTTGGGCCCGTAGCAAGGCAGCACATTATGATGGGAGTATGTGGCAGAGGACACTGCTTACTTCATGGCAGTCAGGAAGCAAAGAAAGAGACAGGAAAGCACCAGGATTCCAATATCCCCTTCAAAGGCATGCCCCAATGACCTAACTTCTTCCACTAGGCCTGACCTCTTAAAGATCCTATCATGTTCTAATAGTACCACAGGTTGGTGATCACGCCTTTAGCATGTGGGTCTTTGGGGATACTTTCAAGTCAAAGCAGTTGATTATCTCAGGTATTTGTTGTAGTGACAGAAAGCTAACATATTGCACTCACTCAACAGAATGGCTAAATATTTTTTAAATTTGTTGTTGCGGTGGTTGTGGTTAGGTGCCATCGAGTCAGCGTCCAACTCATAACAACCCTATGTACAACAGGTGAAACACTATCATTAGTGCTTCTCTGCTATTCATAGGGCTTTCAATGGCTGATTGTATTTGGGGAATGGGTTGTCAGGTCCTTCTCCCAAGTCTACAGCAGCTGGTGTTCCCAGGTGGTCTCTCATCCAAGTACTAACCAGACCTGACCCTGCTAAGCTTCCGAGATCTGATGAGATCTGATGCCACGGTGGTATGGCTGCAGGCTTAAAAAATTTAGAAGACAGAAAATACCTAGCATTGACAAGAATGTTGAGGAAGTGGAATACTGTTATCTTGCTGGTGGGAGTATAAATTGGGGCAACCATCTTAGAAAAGTACTTGATAAGCACCATGCAGGTGGAACCCAGGCAGTTACCAATTGGGTTCCCAGGCAGCTGTGCCTGAGATGGAGATTAGCATAGAGGAAGTTGATTCGGGAGTGCTCTCCAGGGAAGGAGGGGAGGCAAGGTTGGAAAGAAGGAAAAGGTGGGTTGGGATGTAACCTCAACAAAAGCCTCTATTGATCCCTAAAGAACTCTGCATCTGGGGTGACCCTTCCAAGCTATACCATGTGGTGTTGGGGAGGAGGTCTTTATATCTCCCTTATGCACATATCAACCAGTCAGTAAGTGGATGCAGACTACTTCTGGGAAGTATATGTGACTCTGGCCAATGGAGCTCTTCTTAGCTAAAGCAAGTTCTCAGGCAGCAGTAGATGGTCAGCCAGCTAACAGTACCACCAGTAGCTGGAGACATAGGTCCTGAGGGAAAGTTTACATGATTGATCACAGCATCCACGAAACACAGAATCCCATAACCTAGCAATTCTATTTTCACATATGTGCAACAGAGATATGTACATATGTTAACCCGAAGAGATGTAAAAGAATGTTTCTAGATGCACTATTCATAATTGCTCACACTGGAAACAACCCAAATGTCCATCAATAGTCAATGAACAAAATGTGGTATATTTGTGTTATGGAATATTGTTGTTGTTGTTAGGTGCTGTCAAGTCGGTGTCCGACTCATAGTGACCCCACATACAACAGGCGAAACACTATTGTCAGTGCTTCTCTGCTGTTCATAGGGTTTTCAATGGCGGATTGATTTTGGGGAGTGGGTTGCCAGGTCCTTCTCCCATTGCAAATTAAATGTTGGGCAAAAGATGCAAGACACAAAGAAGGCATACTTGGATTCATTTTCTATTGTTCTATAACAAACTGCCCCAAATATAGTGGCTTAAAACAACTTACACTGATTATCTTACAGTCCTAAAGGTTAGAAGTCTGACATGAATCTTGCTAGCTCAAGTCAAGATGTTGGCAGAGGTATTCCCCTTCTGGAGGCTCTGAGGGACAGTCTGTTTCCTTGTCTTTTCTGTCTTTGAGAGGCCACCCCCATTCTTTGGCCCATGGCCCCTTCCTCCATTTTCAAAGCCAACAACAAAAAGAGTTGAGTCTTTCTCACATTGCATTGCTCTGATCTCTTTTGCTGCCCTGTTATTAAGACCTTTGTAATGATATTGAGCCCATCTGAATAATCCAGGATGATCTCCCTATCCAAAGTCCTTAGCTTAATCCTATCTGCAATGTCCCTTAGGCTGTGCAAAGTAACAATATTTGGAGATTCTGGGGATTAGGAGGTGGACATCTTTGGGGGTCATGATTTCGCCTATCACTATACTGTATGTCCTAATTATCTAAAGTTTGAAACTTGAAAAACTAATCAGAGTAGTGTTTGGCCCTTGGAAGTCATGGGAAACTCCAAGAGGCTGGGAGTTTGTGACAGTTAATCTTGATTGCCAACTTGATTGGATTGAAAAGCACCTAGGAGATTAGTAAAGCACACCTCTGGCATGTATCTGTGAGGGCATTTTCAGAGAGTATTCACTAAGTAGGGGAAGATCCATCCTGACTGAGAACAAATGCCTCCACATAAGGCCCCCAAGGTCAGAAAGTTCCAGATTCCAAACACCAAGTGGCTGGTCATTGGAAACAAACTGGCTCCCAAGGTCAGAGTGTCCCTGATGCCAAGAACCAGATGCCAACCATCTGAAAACATACACTGCCATTTTTTAGAGAGAAATTTCCCCTACCTATGCTTCCCACCAAAGCCCCAACAGCCCTATAGAACCCTTAGCATTGCTCAGCTCAGTGCAGCCGCCTCCTCAGGGGCAATGATGCCCGAGTGGGTTCCCCCTCTCACTTATTCTTGAATAAACTCACTCCTTGGCTCCTGTGGGTCCCCCACTGCCAGATTTTCTCTATTATTCTGGTGCTAAAACCCAGGAGGTCAATGAGGTTTCACCTTATGATGTGAGTCCTGATTTCCCCCAACCAAACCTGCTAGTAACCTCTGACCTCCACAAGGAAACATGGTCTGTTGTCAGTTGGTGAGTAATCAGTCTTACCCCAGACTCTTTGACACTCCTGCTCCTGTTCATTCCTTTCTGGTTTTGGTTGGCTGTTTCATTGCCCCAGTTCCAACACTGGGCCTGACCTGTGACTTTTCGAGCCCTGGATGCCCTTTTTCTCTGGTCACCATTTGTTCAGCAACATCCAGGTGTCAATGATGCCTGATACCCAGAACCACCTCCCTTCCCCTTAAAATGGGGGTGGGACTATCATCCCCCTCAAAAAGAAAAAAAAAAAAAAGAGACACTTCTGGGTTATTCCCTAGCCAACCTAAAGCCTCTAGGTCTCCAATCCAACCTTAAGCCAAAAAAACTTGCTCAATTTTGTAATTTCATTTGGACATAATACAGACTGGACAATGGTTCAATTTGGCCAGAAAATGGAAACTTTAACTTTAATACATTAACTGATTAGGATCATTTTCTCCACTGTAATGGAAAATGAAGTGTGATTCTCTATCTCCAGGCCTTTCTTTCCCTTTGAGCCCACCCCTCCCTCTTCGAATCCTGCTCCACCTACCACGTTCTTGTCATCTGGATTCCCCAGCCTTCTGCCCAACATAATACTCTCCTTATAAATCTACCAGTAACATCTCTGCTTTCTCTTTTGAACCTGCCAATCATTGCCCTCCCCTTGACTCATTTGCCTCTGATTCCCACAACTTCGCAGACCCTTCCCTCCCATCTTCCTCCTCACAAATTCCTCAACAGGATCCTCCCATCGCCACATCTCCAGACTCAACCACCCTGGCCACCCCCTCATCAGATCACCTCTTCACCATCCCCACCTCTCTACCCACCTCCATAACAGAGCTCCAAAGACTATGTTACCTCTTTAAGAGGAGGCCAGTGTTGAGATGCCCATCAGGGAACATGGTTTCCTTTCCATGTCAGATCTATCAGAAATCTCTACCAAGCTAGGACCCACCTTCTGCAACCTGACCCATTCACTATATCAAGGAATTAAAAAATACTTACCTAGTCCTATGACCTGACTTACCAAGACATTTTGATAGTACTAAATACCATCCTCTTACTGAGGAGAGAGAGAGAAGCCCACACTTGTGCAGATGACTTACACCTCATAAATGTCCAAAGCCTTCTGGGTGTATGGCAGGGGAGGGCTCTTCCAACCTCTGGTCCAGACTGGCAAAACCAACCTAACCACCCAGATTGGAAACACAGAACCCATATGATTACATGTATTACAGCAGGCCTAGGAAGGCCTCCATTAAGACAGTTAACTATGACAAACTAAAGGGAATGTATTGTGAACCAAAAGAAAGTCAGCCCAATTTATGGCCAGGTGAACTAAAGCACTTTAAGCTCACACCCATTGAAACTCTGAAGCTACTGACGCTGCCTCTTTCTAAACTCCTCTTTTATCTCATAATCAGCCCTGCACATCAGGGCCAAACTTAAAAATTTTCAAGGTGGGCCCCCAGAACCCTGTCAGGACTCTGACAGTGGTAGCCTTTTAGGTGTTCAAAACCAGGGAGGAATAAGCTAAACTGGATAAGCAGGCTAGAGATAAAGCTAAATGCCAACTATTGGGCTCCACCTTAAGGGTCAATCAAATACAAGGAAAAAAGGATACCCCCACCCAGTCTAAATCTGGGCCATGCCTCTACTGAAGGACAACAGGCCACCGGGCTAAGCAATGCTCTAAGCCCCGACCTCCAACATGTCCGAGTCCCTCATGTGGACAAAAATGCCACTGGAAGATGGACAGCCCACAGGCCTCTCAGGGTATATCTGCATCCACCCAGAGCTGTCCACTATTATCTGATCTCCTGGGACTGGCCACAGAGGCTTGACATGTCCCGAGGGCCCTTATTGGCCTCATCATCCTCTCACCACGGAAGCTTTCAGTACATGCAATTATGATGGGTAAGTCTGTTTCCTTTTTACTTGGCACAAGGACCACCTATTCATCTCTTGCCAGCTTTCCAGGTAAATCAAATCATGGGGGTCAAAAGAAAACTTTGTTCTCTTCTAAAAACTCCTCCATGCACTTGCCAATTCTAAAACAGAATTTTATTTTATTTTATGTGTGTGTGTGTGTGTGTGTGTGTGTGTGTGTGTGTGTGTGTGTGTTTGTGGTACTGGGGTTTGAACCCAGGGCCTTGAGCTTGCATGCCCTGCAAGTGCTGGATCACTGAACTGCACCCCTAGCCCAATTTTTTACTTTTTGAGACAGGGTTACGCAGACTGCCTCTGGTCTCGAACTTGCGAGCCTCCTGCCTCTGCCTCCGGAGCCGTTGGGATTACAGGCGTGCTGTGCCTGGCTAAAACACAATTTCCACACATTCGTTCCTAATCTTTCCACAGTGTCCAGTTCCCTTGTGTGGGGGAGAGGGACCTCTTACAAGTTTTCAGGGGGACCATTCACCTAAAAGACCACATCATCCAATCACCAGCCTCTGTCTCTAAGGCCACACCTAACCCTCCACCCTTCCCAGTTTTGTCCTGGATCTCAAAGATGCTTTCTTTACTATTCCCCTCCACCCAGACTCCTAAAACCTCTTCACCTTTACCTGGACAGACCCAGACACCTGTCGATTTGCTCAACTGACCTGAACTGTCCTACCCCAAGGTCTTCAAGATTCCTCACATCTTTATGGGCAGACCCTGCTTCAGATTCAATCCCCCTCTCTCTTTCCCCTCAATGCCCCCCTCTCCTTCCCCTCAATCCCTAATTGTACAATATGTAGATGACCTTCTCCTATGCTCCTTAATGGCTCAAACTTGCTGGACAGATGTAGTAGTTTTATGCAGTTTCCTGGCAGAGAAAGCCTATAGGGTCTCCAAATCTAAGGCACAATTGATGCAGCCTCAGGTCACATATTGGGAATCATTCTCACCCCCAAATCCCAAGCCATTATGCTCAGCTGTAAATCATTACACAGCTGACTCCCCCCTCTACAAAGGGCAAAATCCTCTCCTTTCTAGGACTAGAGGGTTTCCTTAGATTTTGGGTTCCAAATTTTGCCCTTCTAGCCCAGCTGCTATCCCAGGTGGCACGAGAGGGTGTCAATGAACCCATAGACCCCATCAGACCCATAAATACCCGCCTTCAAAGCTCTCCATCAGTCCTTTATAGAAGTCCTGCCCTGGGACTCTTAGATCCAAACAAACCCTTCATTATATACCTCTGAGGAAGAAACAATTTGTTTCAGACTCTTGGGACAACAATGAGGACCCTCCCTTCAACCCATGGCCTATCTCTCGAAACAATTAGACCCCACCATCCATGGATGAGCCCCCTGCTTAAAGGCACTCATGGCCACCCCCTCCCTAACAAAGGAAACATTTGGATTAACTCTAGGTGACAAAATTATAGTACATTCCTCCCACAACCTCTGGAAACTTGTTTCCAATAAATACAGCCCTTCTCCCTCCCTCACACCTTCAGGAATGCTATATATTATTCATAACAAAGCTCAGTTCCCCATGGGGCGCCCCAGCCCACCTAAACTCTGCCTCCCTCCTCCCTTTCCCTAACCAGGCACCTTCCCTTGACTGTGAGGAAGTGATTCTCCTGCACAACCAAACCTTTCCTAACACCCAGGATGCCCTTTCCCATTCCCCGCCAGGACTAAAGCTGGAGTTTCCTGGCAATGTGATTCTGAGGTCCTTTTTTTTCTCCCCATTAATTGGGCCAGCACTTGCACTTTGGCTTGCCTCTCCCCAGATCTCCCTATTACTGCTTATGATAACCCACTCCCCGTCTCTCTGATAATGCCCTTCTGAAAGCAAAGAGCTGTTCAGCTCATACTTTTTTTTTTATTTTTTATTTTGTGTGTGTGTGTATGGTACTGGGGGTTGAACCCAGGGCCTCACACTTGCATGCTTTGCAAGAGCTGGACCACTGAGCTGCACCTCCAGCCCATTGTTTTTACTTCGTTTTTGAGACAGGGTCTTGCTAAATTACGCAGACTACCTCTGGTCTTGAACTTGTGATCCACCTGCCTCCGCCTCCCCAGCTGCTGGGATTACAGGCCTGTGCCACCTTGCCCAGCTCAGCTCATACTTTTACTACTAACTCTTGGCATTACTGCTGGGGTTGGCACTGGGACAGGAGGACTGAGAATCTCTCTGTATGAGGTAACCCCACTATCACATGAACCTACCAGAGCCCTAAACGAAATGTCTCCACAAACTGACTATATCCAAGACCAGATCCATTCCCTGGCAGCTGTGGTTCTCCAGAACAGAAGGGGATTAGACCTCTTAACAGCAGCCAGGGGGAATCTGTGCCTTCCTACAGGAGAGAGGTTGGTTTCTTTTTACCAATAAATCAGCCTGGTGTCAGCTGGGGCAACTCATCCCAGGGAGCAGGCTACTGGTCTACAGGGACAGTCCTCTTTTTCCTAAATTCCCCTGGAAACAATAGTTCTATCCTCTCTTGGGCCCCCCTCATCATTATCTCACTCATTCTATTGTTTGCTCCCTGACTAATTAAATCTTTAGCTCTTTCATTCAGGAACAAGCAAAGAAAATCTCCACTATGGTGTTGTTGTTGTTAGGTGCCGTTGAGTCAGATCTGACTCATAGTGACCCAAAGTACAACAAAATGAAATACTACCCAACACTGTGCCATGCACATGATCTTTTTATGTTTGAACCCCTTATTGCAGCTGCTGTGTTTCTTCTCATTTTGAGTCCTGTCACATCAGCAAAAGTAGGTCCCAAGGGCTTGACCCCATTCTTGTCATTAAGGTTGACTATTTTGAGGAGGCAATTCCTCCCTAGTTCTTTCTTGAATGCCTTCCAGCCTGTGGGGTTCACTTTCTGGCACTGTATTTGACAGTGCTTCTCTGCCATTCATAAGGTTTTCAATGGCTAATTGTTTTGGGAGTGGGTTGCTGGGTCCTTCTCCTTAGTCTGTCTTAGTCTGGAAGCTCAGCCGTAACCTGTCCACTATTGGTGGCACAGCTTTAAGCATTACGGCATCACATAAGCCACTATAGCACAACGAGCTGATGGAGATCATGGTGGCAATCCAGTTTCTCTTGCTAACTCCGAGGGCACATCAAAAGTTCTCCTATCAACACCTGGCTTCTTCCCCAACCTCAGGACACCTATGCCACCCCTTGCCACCACCATCACCAGCAGCAGGAAGTAGCTAAGGAAAAAGGAACCTCTGCTCCTATGCCTATATAATCAAAGCCAAGAATGAGAACAAAGGGCTCCCAGGCAAGGCCCCCAAAATCAGAATGTACCAGATATCAAACACTAGGTGGCTGGACATTGGAAACAAACCAGCCCCCATGGCCAGAATGTCCCTAATACCACGAACCAGATGCCAACCATCTGAAAACACACAACCCCTTCCTTTATTTCAAAAGAGAAACTCCCCCATCCCATGCTTCCCACCAAGGCCCCGCCAGCCCTGTAAAACCTCTAGCATCCCTCAGCGTGGTGTGGCTGCCTCCTCAGGTGTGATGTGGCCCAAGCAGGTCCCCCTCTAGCTTGCTCTGAAATAAACTTGCTCCTCGCAGGTCCAGAACACTCCTCACAGTGTTCTTTCAAGTCTGTGTGCTCCCACTGCCAGATTTTCTCTGTCACACCCTGAAGGTGGGCAGTACCATCACAAAGGCTGGGGACCGGGATGGAATGAGAGGGGGAAAAAAGGAGAAAACCTGCTAGGGCAGAGGCACCCCCCCACCCCCTGTCCTACTGCCATGAGGTCAGCAGCTTTCCTCTACTACATCCTCCCACTATGATGCTGTGCCTTATCTCAGTCCCAGAAACACAGAGCAAGTGACCAGGGACAGAAGCCTCTGAAACCGTGGACCCAAGTCAATCTTTCGTCTATTTAAGATGTTTCTGTCAAATATTTGTTACAATAAGGAAAGTCTAAGGCAGAGTGTTCCTTTTAATTTTTTTTAATAAAAAACTTTTATCACGGTAAAATATGTTGTTTTTAGGTGCTGTCAAGTCAGTGTCCAATGCATAGTGACCCTACATACAACAGGTGAAAACTATTGTCAGTGCTTCTCTGCTATTCATAGGTTTTTCAATACCTGCTTGTTTTTTCGGGAAGCAGGCTGCTGGGTCCCTCTCCCAAGCCTACAGCATCTGGTGTTCCCAGGCAGTCTCCCATCCAAGTACTAACCAGGCCCGACCCTGCTTAGCTTCCGAGATCTGATAGGATTGGATGCCACAGTGGTACAGCTGCAGATGTGTTAAAATATACATAGCAAAAAATGCATTGTCTTAATCATTTTTAAGTGTACAGCTCAGCAATACTAAATGCATTTGTAATGTTGTACAGCATTACCACCGCCCATCTCCTAGACTCTCTTCTCTTTCCTTTTTGTTTTTCCTTTTGAGACAGGGTCTCACTGTGTAGCACAGTCTGGTCTCAACTTGCAATGCTCCTGCCTCAGGCTTCTGCATGCTGAGATTCTAGGTGTGCACCACCATGCCCAGCTCCTGAACTCTTCATCGTGTAAAACTGAAACATTAAGCACTCATTCCCCATTGGGGATGTTCTATGTCCTGATTGGGGTGCTGGTTGCACAGGTGTGCTTGCTTTGTGAAAATTTCCCATACACTTGAAATGTGCACATTTTTCTGAACACATCTTATATAATAAAATAGTTTATTTAAGAAGTAGAAAAAAATCAAGCAGAATCTTAATCAGAAAATGCAATTCTCTAGACATACTACATGCATAGAGTTGCCAAATACAGGAAAAAATATATGAAGTTGTCCAGAAAAACTTTTACAAAGTTATGTTCTATAATTTTGTTTTCTTTTCCATTATTATATATAAATTTTGCTTGTTTTGTTTAATGGAGAAGACCAGCAGTTATCATTGTATTTTGAAAGGAAACTCAAGAGGTTAAGAATATCGATGTAAATCCTAAGACTAGAGCAAGGTCACAAAGTCATAATCAACCCAATGACTATCACGACTAAACAAATATAGTGTCTGATTATTAAATCTAAATCTCTTTGTCATCTTAATATTTTCTTCTCAGTTACACTATCTTAAGATAATAACCTAATCTTAACACATTTTCTGAGTATACTTTCCACTTTCTACTTGTTTTACTTCCCACCCATCATTTAGATTAAGTTAGATATTTATAAGGTAGAAGATGTCTCAATTTTCATTTTGAGTAGTATCTGATTCTGTAGAAATGCAATAAAGTTTAAGCTTTATTAAATATCAAGAAGGAGAAGAAAAAGGAGGAGAAGGAGGAAGAGGAGGGGGAGGAGAAGGAGAAGAAAAAGAAAAGGAAGAAGAAATAATAATCATCACCCTATGGCTGAGACACAGGCTGTCTCTGCTCTTGTGTAGCTCTCATTCTAGTGGGGAGATAGAAAATATACAGAATATACACTGCACTGCATGCTATGAAGGAAATCAATGGGGAGATGAGAGCGAGCATTTGGGGGGTGGTTTAGATCCAGCATTCAGAGGAGCTTCCCTCAGGAGGTAACATCTAAAGGATGATACCTAAAGGATGAAATGGCACTAGCCATGCCAAACTCTGCAGCAGAATGTTCCAGGTACTGGAGACAGCAAGATCAAAGGCCCTGAGGCAGGAAAGAGCTTTACATACAGTGGGAACCAAGGAAAGCCCATGGTGGCTGCAGCATAGTGAATAGAGTAGACAGGAGATTGGCGTTAGGGCTATGAGAAAGAGTTGGGATTTTTTTTTCCTTAGTGGATAAAGTGAACCAATAAAAGCATTACACTTTTTTATTTGTAAAATATCACTCTGGTAATTTTAGAACATGGAGTTGCAGGGAAGCAAGGGGACAAGTGTAGAGGCTTTTGCAATAGTCCAGGAGGGAGGGTAGTGGTGGTGTAGGCAAGCCTGTGGCAGTGGAGGTGGAGAGATGTGCAGATGAATTGACCGAAACATCAGACGTCTTAGGCTGGGTGATGATGATGCCATTTATTGAGATGGGGACAAAATGAGCCTGAGGTACAAGCAGGCTGAGGGACTGAGTTCCAGAGGGATCTGGTCAGGCCCCAAGCCCACTACACATTCACAGGTCTAGTCTGTGTCCCCCCCACCCCAACTGTCCAGCTACTGTTCTACAGCTCTGTGGGAAGGAAGCCCAAGAGCCAGGGTTCCCCAGGGAGCTTAGGAAATCCCCTGAGCCGATGGACAAAGGCCTAGGGAAGGCTGCCTCGGTTTCCCCAGTCTGGGGAGCAATTAAAGGCAGCCGCCTAACTTGAAGTTTACCTCCATCCCTTGGAGCGAAGGATGCCTTCAGCCACAGCTCAGATGACCTCCACGATTGGAAGCCATCCAGCTCCTGGTCCCCTTTGTCTATAGTCTTGACCACACTGGCCATGCCTTCAGCATGGCTAACCCACATTCTCTCTTTTCCTGTGGCCACCCTCCCCCCACCTTCAGCCACAGGCAGGGATGGGCATGTCACATGGCAGCCTGTGGGGACTGGAGATGTGCTGCCCTCTGCTTTTCCAGGGCTTGATCATGCTGCTGGAAGAAGGCTGGATGGATTTTCAGAGCTGGCCCCAGAAGGCTGGCATGCGGGAGGGTGGGGCCGAAGCTAGACAACCAGCCTGGCCAGGGTGGCAGAGCCACCTCACTCTTCTCTGCCAGCCACAGAAGGTCCAAGCCCCAGTGATTGTCAGCTGGGGCTGGGTGGGGGACAGGCATGTGCCAGGCCTGTGTGGGGTCCTCTGCTTGACCTGGCTCAGGGGACCCTAGACCGCTGGTAGGGTGGGGTCATTCCTTGTGCCTTAAGTCAGTGAGCATGTTCTAAACTAGTCCACCAGGCAGGACCTCAAATCTGCCTTTCAAGAAGGAAATTCACCAGTCTTCCCGAGGCACCAGACAAGCCCAGGGATCCATGTCCCTGTAATTTGGTCAAAGCAGAGTGGAGACCAGTGCCCAGGAGTGGTGGCCTTCTCGTTGTTGTTTGTTGTTGTTAGGTGCCATCAAGTTGGTATCTGACTCATAGCCACCCTAGTATAATAGGCGAAACACTATTATCAGTGCTTCTTTGCTATTCATAGGGTTTACAATGATGGGTTGATTTTTGGGAGTGAGGTGCCAGGTCCTTCTCCCTTGCTGTTGTGAGGCACCATCAAATTGGATCTGACAACAATGGAACAAAACACTCCCTACTCTGCCACGCCTGGCACTCTGTCAGTGCTTCTCTGTTATTCATAGGATTTTGGGAATGGTTGCCACGTCCTCCTTCCATTTCTGCGATGCTGGGGATCCAACCCAGGGCCTCCGAGAGCACAGAGCAGCGCTCTTCCAACTGAGCTAAACCCCGGCCCAGTTCCCAGAGGTGGGGCCCATAAACCAGCTAACCATAACCTCCAGAGCCTGGTTCTGCATAGGCAGGAAAATAGGTCAGAAAATCTATTTGCTGGGGGCATCAAAACGCGGGGCGGATGGCCAGAGCCCTTGGAAGACCTCGTGCTTTCCCGAGCCTTGGGTATGACGAGTCCCGCCCCCGCCCCACCACTGCCGGTTTGACCCAGGCGTGCCCACCCCAGTGGTCCAGACTCTGGCCATCAAACCGAAAGGCGAGCTGGGAGCCACCGCAGGGAGACCGATGCGCCCTGGCCGCTCGCACCGCCTAGGCACGGGCTGGGCCTGCGGCGCCCACGCGACCACCGTCCACTCGCAAGCTTTGATCCTCCACCTCCGCACCCAGCGCGGCTCAGTCGGCCAGAAATGACGGCCAGCCTGCGGGCAGCGCTGACGTCGGCGGGTCCCCGCTGCTCTGAGTCACGCAAGCCATGCTGGTGGCTGGGGGCGCGCCCAGCCCGCGGCTCCGCACCCTCGCTGTTTCCGTGGACCCCACGGGAGGCACATCGCAGGCTTGGGCCAGAGGGTCAGGTGACACCAGGGCTCCTTCCGCCCCTCTCCTGCAGGGGGCGCCTCTCTCCCTGTGTCCCCAGGGTCAGTCACTTAACGATCTCGCCCCATCTGTTCTTTCCACCAGTATGAGGTCAGCGCCTGCCCGGGTAAGGCACTCAAACCATCTGAATAAGTGAGGTGGTCTGGGGTCCCTCCCCATCTACCCCATACATGCTCTGAGTTTGTCCCAAACGACTGTCTGCTCCTCAAAGGGAATTATTGCAGATTCTCCCAGTCCTTGTGGACAGGAAGTGCCTTCACACTTCTACCTCAAGTCCCTTCAGTTCAAACCCTCCAGGTTGGTCCTCAGTATAATAACCTGTAGGATGCTTATGGGGACGGCTCCTGTCGTTTAGCTCCTGCTCTGGGGTGGTGGGTGGGTTCCAGGAGTTGGCACAAGCCAAGTACTGAGAATCCTGCCTGAGTCCTGAGAGGGGCCGTCACCACTCAGGGCTTGCTATTAGCATATTACTATTATTAATTATTATTATCAAACATCATTATTGAGATTTTTGTTTAAAGTTAGGTGATCTATTCCTTGCCTATCACTACCTGCTCTTGGGCAGGACTCCTGAGGTGGGCTGGGGAGGCCTGTCCAAGAACTTTACCTTCCTGGCTTGGGAGGCAGGTGAAGTTCCAAGCCTTGGGCTTGTCAAAGATAGAAGTTCTGGAGAGACCTGAGAAGCAGCCCACTGTTGCTGCTCAGGCTCCCCCATCATGTTGCCATCACATCCCAGCATGTAACCCGCTGCCCGCTGCCCAGGTACAGTAGCTGTACCTACCCGCTACTCAGAACTCCTTGAGGGCAGGGCTTCTGGTAGCCCAGGGCAGATGCCCAGGGAATTAATAAATGGATGTTCTGATACCAGGGCAGGACCAAATTCCTTGTGCTGTCCCCCAACTCTGTGACCCCCTGACTCCACATCTCACAATGCTCCTTATCTCTGCCCTAGGCAAAGTCTCCTAAGACAACTAAAAACGAATGTGAGAAACAGGGGGCTGAAAGAAGTCATTCCTGTGGACTCAAGCGCACTATCAAGGTAGCACACCCTCTGTGATCACCCAAACCAGAAACCGAGGCATCGTTTTTGTTCGTTTATCTGATAAATACTTGCTGTGTGCCAAGAGCTAGGGATGCAGAGAACAAGACAGACTCAGTCTCTGCTCTGCTCCAGCCAAGCTTGAGTATCTGTAGCAGAGAGACATAAAACAAATAAAAAAGGCAAAAATAATGAAGACAGTGGTCAAAGTTTGGGGAAATACACCAGGGGCTGAACTGACAATGGCTAGGGCTGAGACATCTCTCAGGGAGAGAGACTTGGAAGATAAGGCTCCACCTGGGTGAGATGGCACATGACTTTGATGCCAGTGACTTACTTGGAAGGCTGAGCAGGAGGATTGTGAGTTCAAGGCCAGAGGCAGCCTGTGTAATTTAGCAAGACTTTGCCTCAAAATGAAAAATAAAAAGGGGCGCAGCTCAGTGGTGGACACTTGCCTAGCATACATGAAGCTGGGTTCAGCTCCAGTACTGAAAGAAAAAAAAAAAGTCTCCAAAGGATGACAGGGGATAGCCACATGAGAAGTAGGAGGATGTCCCAGGCAGCAGGGGCAACCTGTAAAAGGCCCGGAGCAGGAAGAGCTGAGAGGGCTTGAGTAAAGGGAAGAAGAACCTGGGGGAATCCCCCCAGGCTGAAGGAGCAGAGGCAGAGCTTAGACCATGCAGAGCCTTGGAAGTCACAGTGGGACCCTGCTGAGATTGTTCCCAACAAAGGGCTTAGGGTATTTTCAGGGGTTTGGGAGGGTGTTGTGAGATGCATTTTCAAATGACTCAGGCTGTTCTGCAGGGAGCGATGAAATGGGGCTTCTGTAGGGGGAAGGCAATGGGGCCCCAGGCAAAGGCAGGAGCAGTGGAGAGGAAAGGAGGTAAAAAGATATGATATGTGTTTGGGGGACAAAGTCATCAGGACCTACTGATGACATACGGGGGTGAGGAGAGATGTCAAAGGTGGCACTAAACTTCCTGTTTGAGCATCTGGGAGGTGCTGCTTACTGAGAAGTAATGCTAATGAGTGGGCTGGGATTTAGCTCAGTTGGTAGAGTGCCACTCGGCAGTTCGATTCCTAGCACTGAAAAAATGGGAGAAGGACGTGGCAATCCACTCCCAAGGCAATCCCGAAACAATCAGCCATTGAAAACCCTGTCAGGGTTGCTATGAGTTGGACACGACTTAAGGGCACCTAACAACAACAATGCTAATGAGAAGACTCAGAGACAAGGGTCAGGAAACAAAAAGTCAAATTTTGGGGGGAAACCATACAGAGAACAGAATCATCCACAATACCGTAGTTTTAAATATAGTGCCGAATTCTCTGACCTTCCTTCCATGAAGACGTGGGATCCAGGGCCCTTCCCTTGAATCCAGTGGGCTTGTGACTATTTGTCCCAATAGATAATGGTGGAAGGAACTTCCGGTGCTACTTCCCAGCCTCTATACTGAAGGGCCTCTCAGTTTCCACCTTGTCCCCTGGGACTGCCCTTGTTTCATTTGCATCCTTTGGGATGATCTTTTTCAGCTCAGTGTCCTTACTGTATAGGTCCATGCCACATGGAGAGGTCACACATTGGTGATTTGTCTTCAGGTCCAGAGTCCAGCCTTTGGCTTCTCCCGGCCCAAGCACCAGATATGTGAGTGAAGAGGCCATCAGATGGTTCCAGGTCCCAGCTGTTCTGAGTAAACCCTGCCCCAGCTGTTCTAGTCCTCCTAGCTGAGATCCCAGACATCGTGGAGCAGAGATTGCCCACCTCAGCTGGATCCCGTCTGAATTACTAACCCATGGAAATGATGATATTAATAAAAAAAGGTGATTGCTTTGCCCCATTCAGTGGGGAGGTTGTTATACAGCGATCAAACCTAGAGCACACATCAGCTCAACAACCCAGTTCTAGGGCTCCCCCTGCATTCTTCATCTCCATTCCACCTGTGACTGCCTCGGTTCAGCCCTTATCAACTCTCACCCCCCAGCTCATTCTCTGTGTTCCAGTCACTTTGTCTCTCCTGCTTCAGCCAGGCTGATTCACTAAGACCTGATGCCATCTGAAGACCTGAAGACATCACTCTTCTGCTTCAAAGCCTTTCTATTGCCCACAGAATAAGATTAAAGCTCCTTATCAGGTTGTATGTATCTCAATATGATCTGCTCCTGGCCCAGGCCTCACACTTTCTCTTTCCTCACTCTCTACATTTCACCCTAACCGGTGGTTCTATTCTCTGGATGTGCCAGGCCCTCAACACTTCTAAGCCTTCCTTCCACTTGCTCCAATAATTGGCTGATGGAAATTTTCCATTTGCCTTTGGAGATCTCTTTCCACCTCCTTCACTCTGCTCCGTGCCCCACAGGCTGAGCTTTTATTGGGCTGCATCAATGGGCTTTCTTGTTCTCCTGCTTTGTGTGGGTCCATCTGATGGGCAGGAAATTACAGGCAGAAGAGGAGTGCAGTGGGGTTTCTATTCTACATTTTCCTCTCCTCCAGACTCTGGGAGTCCACTGCTCCTGTTGGGCCTCTCCTATGGCAGGCTCTCTTTCTCCGGGTTCTGCCTACTATTCCCTCCCTTGCCCTTTCAGGCATATGGATGGCCAATGTCATCTACTGCCTTTGGTCCCAGAGTGCTTCCCAGTAAATGGCCCCTTGAGTAACTCTTTGAGGTTGTCTGTCTGAAAGCTGCATCTGTCTGCAGTTGGGATCCTGACTGATAAACTTAGTCATCCTCCAGCCTCAGCTCATCCTCTCCACCTCTGTGCAGTCTCTCTACCAGGACACTAGACAGACATCCACTCTCAGTCCCTAACTCTCTGTTTGATATTGTTGTCATGTGTTTTTCCCTCTCTTGGCAGTAGGAACTTGTCTTTGTAGCTCAGGCCCTAGCTACAAATGGTACCCAAGGCCTACAAAGTGCTGAGTAAATGTTTGTTGAATGACTGATGGTTGAACTCAGAGAAAGGAGGCCCTCAGGGAAGGGCCATGGGAGCCATAGACCAGTGACTCTTTCTTTTATGCTGGATGTAAAGGGAAGCTGGGGCATGGTTTCTCAAGGGGAAGTCATATCGGAGAGTCTGCTAAGGACTCATCAAATTGGTAAGGGCTAAATAATTCCTGTACATATTCAAAACTTCTGTTTTATTTACTAATAATATGTTTATATCCACAAACATGTTTTTTCTTTTTCTTCTTTTTTGAGACAGTGTCTTGGTATGTTGTGAAGGCTAATCTTGAACTCACAATCCTCCTGCCTCAGCCTCCTGAGTACTGGGCTTATGGGTGTATGCCACCATAGATGGCCATGCTCTTTTTCCTAAAATGTTTACTATAAAAGCTTTCACACTTATGCAATAGTACAGAAACTAGTGTGATGAATTATTTTCTTTGCTGCAGCATTTTAAAGCACATACCTGTCATTAGGCCATGGTACCAATACATACTTCAGTTTGCATCACTAGAAAATAACAAATAGCATTTTATTTATTTATTTATTTATTTATTTATTTATTTATTGAGGCACAGTCTTGTGATGTAGCCTACGCTGGCCTCAAACTCACACTCCTCCTGCCTCAGCGTCTTGAGTGCTAGTTACAGACATATGCCATCACACCTGGCACATACAGCATTTTAAAGACACACTCCCTGGTGGAAGTAGGGAAGATGTTCAATTTGACCTAGAGAATGTAAACAAATGGTGGAATGAACAGGTGATTTTCCACTTAGCTGTGTTAGTGGTCCAATTCTTTAGGACAATGCTGATATTTTTTTCCATGCCCTGTGGGGAGAATGTACGAGGATCTTATAAGACTCTCTGGGGTGGACATTGAGACTGTCTGAGGAGCAGAATGCCCAGCTGCCCAGGGGAGTGGAAGAGGACCTCCAGCAGGTAGTTGTGGGATGGGGGGACTCATTTATTTATTTATGATTTTTTTAGCTTACTTTTTCTTTCTCTTTTTTTCCTTTGTTACCATTTATTGTTTTTGTTTTGGGTTTGTTTTTGTGGTACTTGGAAGAATTAGGTGCACAGTGCCATTTGGAGTTCATGGTTGCAAAGCACAAAAATGGCTGTGAGTGATGGGCAAAACCAAAAGGGTCACAATGACAACTGTCATGGCTGGTCAACACCCACTTTTGGTCCTTTTTTTTTTTTTAAGGTACTGGGGATTGAACCCAGGGCCTCAGAGCATGCTAAGCAAGCACTCTGTCAACTGAACTAAACTCTCAGCCCCTCTATATTTTAAAAGTCAGGTTCATCGAGGTGCAATTTATGTACAGTAAAACTCAGCCTTGTTGGGCACAGAGTTACAGAAACTTTGACAAATATATACAGTGAGAGAACTACCACTAGAATCAAACATAGAATGTTTTCATCCCTCCAAAATTTCCCCCATTCTCTTTCTTGGTCTAGTCTTCCCACTCCTGGCCCATGGCAACCACTGATCTGTCTTATGTCCCCATGTTTTTGCCTTTCTGGAATGTCTTATAAATGGTAATATGGTACGTTGCCTTTTATGTCTGGCTTATTCCCCTTGGTACAGTGCTTTTGAGAACCATCCGCCTTGCTGCTACAGGTACCAGTAGATTGTTCCATCTATTTATTAATATTTTAAAAAATTTTTCAATTTTGCCATCTTGCAATCTTTATTAAGAGTCTTGGTAAAATAGATAGAGCACATTAAAACTGTCTTTGTTTTAATGCTATAAGACCTGTCCATTTCTAGATGATCTATAGGGACAGTTATGTGAAATAAATATCCATAGCTGAAATACATTTTTTCAATGTGCAAATATCAAAACATACTTTGTTTATAATCATATCAGAACTGCCTTATACAGTTAAAGGAAATATTTCAAAAAAATATACAATTTCACTGATCTGACCTTATTATGCACTGATATGGCCTGTAAAGTGGCTGTACAAAAAGCAGGCAAATTCGAGCTGGGCACGCAGTGGCACATGCCTGTAATCCCAGCAGCTCAGGATTGCAAGTTTGAGACCAGAGGCAGTATGCATAATTTAATGAGACCCTGTGTAAAAAAAAAAAAGGGGGCTGAGGGTACAGCTCAGTGGTCCAGCACTTGCAGAGCATGCAAGCCTAAGGCCTTGGGTTGAAATCCCAGTACTGCAAAAAAAAAAAAAAAAAAAAGGCAAATTCCAGTTCTGCTGGAACTTTTCTAACCTTCAATGCATTCTCTCCTTCCTTCCTTCCTTCCTTTTCTTTCTTTCTTCCTTTCTTTTTGTCTTTCTTTGTTTCTTTTTTCTTTCTCTTTCTTGTATAAGAGTGTTAAACCAGGGCCTCAACCACTGAGCCACATGCCCAGACCCTTTTGTAATTTTTTATTTTCAGACTGGGTCTCGCTAAATTATATAGGCTGCATCTGGCCTCGAACTCTCAATCCTCTCGCCTCAGCTTCCTGTGGATTACAGGCAAGCTCCACAGCACCTGGCCCTTCAGTGCATTTTTGTCTGGTATAAAAAAGTAGAATTTCCCCTCACTTAACATAAAAGGTATCCATTTTGAGGAGTTCTTTTCAGCCTACTCAGCTGGATCCTTTCTGTTGCTGAGTTCCAGTTCCATTGCATATGAACCACAATTATTCACCAGAGAATGGGCATTTGGTGGCTTCCCATTTTGGGTGATTATGAATGAAATTGCTGTAACCCAGCCCCTTTACCCCTAAAAGTTTTGCTTATGCCTTCAACCCCTGGGAAACCACTATTTCTTTCCTTTTTCTGTTTCCCATTGTGCTGGTGCTTGAACTCAGGATCTTGAGCATGCTAGGCAAGCACTCTAACCACTGAGCTACCTCCCCACCTCTGATCAGTTTTCCAATCCTATAGTTTTACCTTTTCTAGAATGTCATGTGAGTGGAACCACACACTGTAGACAGACTGTGGAGTCTGGTTTGTTTTACCTTGTACAATGCCCTTGAGATACGCCTGCGTTGCTGCCTGTGTTGCCATCTGTCCCTTTACTGCTCATCAGTGTTCCCTTGTGTGGCTGCACTTGTATGTGTATATCCATTCTCCTAGTGGGAGAAGGATGTAGCAGTCCACTCCCGAGGCAATCCCAAAACAATCAGCCATTGAAAACCCTATGAGGGTCGTTATGGGTCAGACACGACTCCACTTGAGGGCACCTAACAACAACAGCAACAACAACAAAAATTACAATGTTTAGCTATCAAGAATAAAGTTACTATCAATTTTTGTTTACAAAAAGGAAAGAAAGAAAGAAAGACAGAAAGAAAGAGAAAGAAAGAAAGAAAGATTGCTGTATTTGCTTACAGGATTTTTTTGCTTTGTTTTGTTTCTTTTGTGGTATTAGGGGGTTGAACCCAGGGCCTTCATACATGCTTTTGCAAGCACTCTACCACTGAGCCACATCCCCAGCCCATTAATTTTTTTTTTCTTGGGATAGTTGTTGTTGTTAGGTGCTGTCGAGTCGTGTGTCCGACTCATAGTGACCCTCATAGGGTTTTCAATGGCAGATTGTTTCAGGATTGCCTTGGGAGTGGGTTGCCACATCCTTCTCCCAGTTTTGGGGTGCTGGGAATTGAACTCTGGTCCTCAGAGACTGCAGAGCGGCGCTCTACCAATTGAGCTAAATCCCAGCCTAGAGTCTTGCTAAATTACCAGGCTGCCTCTAGCCTCCAACTCGTGATCCTCCTGCCTCTGCCTCTTGAGTTGCTGGGATTATAGGTGTGTGACACTGTACCCAGCATTTGTTTTATTTTATTATTTTCTTTCTTTCTTTTTCTTCCTTCCTTCTTTCCTTCCTTCTTTTTTTCCTTCCTTTATTCCTTTTTCTTTCTTTCTTCCATGCTTTTTTTGATAGGATCTCTCTATGTTGCCCAGGTTAGCCTCAAACTCATGATCCTCTTAAATGCCTCAGCCTTTGAAATGCTAGGCTTATGGATGTGCGATGCCACACCCAGCTGCAAACAGGTTTTTAAGTGGACCTATGTCTTCATTTCTCCTGAGCAAATATCTGAGTTGGATTATTGAGCTGTATGGTAATTATGCCTACAGTCGTACCACTGTGGCGTCCGATCCTGTCAGATCTCAGAAGCTAAGCAGGGTCAGGCCTGGTTAGTACTTGGATGGGAGACCACCTGGGAACACCAGGTGCTATAGGCTTGAGAGAAGGACCTGGCAACCAACTCCCAAAAAACCAATCAGCCATTGAAAACCCTATGAATAGCAAAGAAGCCCTGACAATAATGTTTTGCCTGTTGTACATAGGGTCGCTATGAGTTGGACACCAACTGGATGGCATCTAACAACATAGTAGTTATATATTTAACTTTTTAAGAAACTGCCAGATGATGTTCCAAAGTAGTATTTCCATTTTGCATTCTCACCCTCAGGGTATGAGAGAACTCTAGTTGCTCTTCATCCTCATCAGCATTTGATAGTGTCAGTTTTTTTTAAAAATGTCATTCTAACAGATAACATGTGCGATCTTATTGTGGTTTCAATTTCCATTTCCTTAATGATTAACATTCAGAGGGTTTTTTTTTTTCAGTAGTAAGGGGTTGAACCCCAGGGCCTTGCACATGTTAGACAAGTGTTCCATCATTAAGCTGTACCCCCAACCTCCCTTTTATATTTTTTGAGACAAGGTCCCTCTAAGTTGTGCAGGCTACCTCTAGCCTAACACCTGTGATCCTCCTGCCTCAGGCTCCCAAGTTGAGATTACAGACATGCACTGAGGCACCTGATGAAATACAGTTTTTAATGTCATTCTGGCCTGGACTGGGGTTGAGTGATTTGTATAATGGACTAGATTTTTTAAAATGCTAAATAAAGGAACTATTCATTCATTATCTTGAAATGATTAGAAAAGCCATGGGGCTTGCCAAGGATTTTGTTCAGAGTAGGGACAACCCACTTCTGGAGGAAAGAAAAAGTTACTACCATATAACTGTGTCCTGTTGAGTTGGCCTGTTCTGAGGAACGGTAACATCCTTGTCCCAGACCTGGCCACCTCCCTACCCCCATACCTCCCTACCTCCCTACCTCCACACCTGCCTCTCCTTGCCTGTGTACCACACTTACACTGCCTCAATGGTGTGCTCCTCGTTTTGCACCCATGGGAGTCTTGTTTAAGCTAAACATCACTTCCTTTTGAAGCCTCCAGGATCTCCAGAAGCTTCTAGACATAGCGCGGTAGGATGATGTTGTGGAAAATTAGAACCTCTTCTGGAGCTGGACTTGATTTACTTTTGGAAGTTGTTCCTTACTACTTGTGTGCATTCAGCCTCAGTTTCCCTGGGTAAAATAAAGATGATAATACTTATCTCAGAGGCAGATTGTTCTGTTAGAAATATTGTCATCAGCCCACCATAGGATTGTTGTGAATCCTATTTGCCTCTATCAAAAGTTTACTTGGCTTGTACCATGGTTCATTTTCTCCATCTTTCTCCCAAGACTACTCGCTCAAAGGGACAAGTTGTGTGACTTATGGTCTCTGTGCCCTGGTCTCTGACACAGGGTTGGTAAATACCAGACCCTCAATACGCCTGCTGAAATGAATGAATCTCAAAGGACCCTCCGGGACGTCAGCTGGCCAGAGAAGAGTTAAGACCCGAGGGACCTCCTGCTGCCATCAAGCCGGGTACACTGAGTCAGTGTCTCCCTTCCACAGAAGCAAGCACTGGGCAGACAGCTGTGGTTGGAATAACTGCGGGGCTGTCTGGCCCCAGGCATGACAGGTCAGAAAGAGGAGCCAAGAGAACCAATGTTCAGGAAAAAAATTTAAAAGGGATTGAAAAGGAGGGAACTCAGGTGAAGACGACTAGCAGAGAAGCTGGGAAGAATGGGGAAGGTGGGGACGGGGGACGAGCAGCTGGGAGGCCTTCGGGGCCTGGGTATCGAGTGGCAGTGGGAGGGACGGAGCCGGAACAAAGCTCGCGCAAGGCAGAAAAGGGGCCTGGGCGCCGGGTCGGAGTCAGGTTCCAGCCGCCAGCTCTGGAAGCCACTGGCGGCCGGAGCGGCAGGTGCGGGGGGCGGGGACTCGGGAGGGCGGGGCCACACGGGGCGGGGCTGCCGCCCGGTGGCGGGCGGGGTTCACGCTCTGCTCCTGCGAGAGAAGCGGGGACCGCGGAGCTGGAGCTGGAGCTGCTGCCGGAGCCGGAGCCGGAGCTGGGGCGGGAGTCGGAGCGGGGGCTGGGCCGGAGCGGGCTCCGGCGACATGGGGTCCGCTGACTCCAAGCTGAACTTCCGGAAGGCGGTGATCCAGCTCACCACCAAGACGCAGGTGAGCCCCGGGCCCCGCGTCCCAGTCCACCTGCCGAGCTGGGGGCTGGGCAGGGCCGGGGGCTGGGCAACTCTGCCGCGCCGGGAGCTAGGGCTACCCGCTGGACCAGAAGGTGACCCCGAGGCCAGCGCCGGAGCAAGACCCTCCGCCCGTCCCCCAGGGCGCCATCCCTGGGCGCTAGCCGCCCGCCCCAGCCTCCTGTCCTGGGGACACCTCTCCCCGCAGCCGTTGCTGCCACCTTAGGCTGACGTGTGCCTGCTTCCAGAGCCGGCGGCAGTGCTGTCCGTCCCCTGTCCCGCCCCCGACCCCCCCGCCCGGTTCCCCCACCCTGCATCGCCAGCCTCCCCCTGCACCCCCACCCCCTGCACCGCCTGGCTCTCCTCCCTGCCCCTCGGTGCCCACTGGTCCCGGACGCACAGCCCCGGCTGACTCAATACAAACAAAGCCTTGCAGGCGCCCGCTCCGGTCGGGAAAACAGCTGGTGCGCAGTGGCGGCGGCGGCCTCGCTGGGCCCGGGTGGATGCCTGCGACCAGGAAAGGCCTAGGTCTTCCCGGGAGCACGCAGAGTGGAGGCGGGCATCACGGCAACCTGGCAAGGGGATCTGCCCCCAGGCCTAGAGAGCCCAGTTTCCTGGCTGGGGATCACACCAGGGGCTCCCCCGGGCCCTGTGGAAGGGGTGGCTGTGTGCTGGTACTCTCTGTTCTGTTCCAGGGTCGAGGGGGGACCCTTAGGATTGCCCTTGGTCTGATGTCCAGAGAGCTGGCGGTATCTCTCAACGTTGTCCGTGCTTGCACTCACCCCAGAGCCCACCATGGCACAGTGGCTACCTCTTGTCCCCAGCACACTCGACCTGGCCCCACCAAGGCTGCTTCCTTGCCCACCCTTCTCTCCTACCCCCTTGAACCAGGCCACTCTGGCCATGGAGATGCCTGTCCCTGACTCCCCAGGGTCTTCATTTTCCAGGGACTCAGTATCTGCTGCCATCTAGGACCCTGTACTCCCCTCCCTGATGCTTTCAAGGCTCTCTCTTGGTCTTGGAAGTCAGAGTGGGATGGAGAGGGCTGTCTCCCCACTATGGCCAGCTGGCCCCACCCCAGAGGCCAGACCTCTGCTCGTGCTCGCCCACTCTCATCCCCACCTGGGAAAAGTCAGCTGCTGGAGGATACCCAGGGCCTGTGGAGAGTCCAACCTCAGGCAGGAGGCCCTTGGTAGAAACCAGACTTGCTTCTCTCCACTCCCACGTGGCTCTGGGCTAGTTCTGGAACTTTGAGATGGGGCTGTAAGTCTGTGGGTGGCAGAGAAGGTGGCACGTGGGCCTGCCAACATGGGGTGGTGGGGAGGGAGGTGCCAGGAGGGAGGCTCCGCTGTTTACCTGCCTGGGAGGGAGACGCCTTGCTGGAGGAACGTATGGTGGCTGCAGAGGCTAGGGTCCTTGGTCAGGCCAGCAGATCTCAGCCAGCTCCCAGAGGGTCTTGCAGTGGCCTGGATTCTTACCTGTTGAGGTCACCTCCCCCAAATACTATGTCCCTCTCTTTTTTTCTGGTTGCAGCCCTATGAGATGGTGCTGTTCTGTGTGCCAGTTGAGGAGAGTTAACTGGATTGGACTAGGAGCTGGAGTAGGCTGGAGACCCAGTCTGGGCCTCCTCGAGAGCCCTGGCGTCCTGCAGGTGGAAGGGGCCCAGCTGCCCAGAGCAAGAGACCTCGGTGGCCCAAGCCTTGGCTCCTGCATAGTGATCTGGCTCTGGCTTGGGCAGCCCAGGTGTGAGAACCAGGTCTCGGATGGCCATCCCAGACCCTAGTACTCAGTGTCCCCAGGGAGACTTGGGCCAGTTGTTCACAGGATGGCCGCTGACTCTGGGTAGCAGACAGCAGACCCTTTCCTGTAGCTGCTCAGCCTTCCTGCCTGGCATCCTGTTTTCTTCCTGCCCATGGGCCAGCCCTGGGCCAGTCCTGGCCCTACCTCTGAGAGCCAGCAGCTTTGGTTGTGCTTCTTGACCCTTTCCCAGGGTGGGTGGGTCCTGGAAGAGGGTGTTCCCTGATCCAAGACCCCATTCTGGATCCTGTTGGCTTGGAGATTTTCTGGGGGATGCCCATCCATGTGCGTGCTTGTGTATGTGCATGGCATGCTGAGTGACCTGTCCAGGGCAGGCCATCCTCAGCAAGCCAGAGCACTGCAGGTCCTGGAACCCCTCCCCCAAGAAAATGTCAGAAGCTATGACTCATCCCTAGGCCTATGTGTGGGATCTGGCCTGAGCAGGGGCCTGGTGAACCTGGGTGGCTTGATCCCCAGACCCTTAGCAGCAGGGCCTTGAGCAAAAAACTCTTAAAAAAAGAAACTAGTGGCAGAGGTTGCTGGTAGCCATTTACCATCCATCTTCTCTGCATCTGTGATCATAGAACTCATAATTTTGGGGTGGACACTTGGATTCCACAGTAAAGTCTGCATTTCCCAGCCAAAGAAAGAAGAAGAAGAAGAAGAGGAGGAGGAGGAGGAGGAGGAAGAGGTCGAGGAGGAGGAGGAAGAAGAAGAAGAGGAGGAGGAGGAGGAAAAAGAAAAGAAAAAAGAAAAGAAACTAACTTGTATTGTGGAAGTCTCCTTGGGTTGCATGGCAGCCAACTGGAGTCACTGAGGAGGGAGCGGAGCCATGTCCCTCCTCTCAGAAGCCTAAAGACCCCCGTGACTCTGGCGAGTGCCAGTAGTATCAGGCTAGCATGATATGGTCAGGAATGGTCACCAAATGCAAATGTCTAAACCACCATGGGCCCAGGAGGAGGGGTCAGCTGAGGAGGAGGCAGGTGCCTGTTCCTGGGCGGCCCCTAGGCCTCTAGGGCCCCTCCTCAGTCTCTGTGCTCATTTTGAATTCGGTCCCCAGGTGATGCTTGCTTGATGAAGTGGTGGGAAGTCATGTCCCCTTGGTGCCCAGCTGGGTGTCTGCCCCTTCAAGGGCATGGTGGGTACCCAGGAGGTGAGCACAGTGTCAGAGGTGGCTGCTTCTCAGAGGTGATCGCAGCTGGGGGAGCTCTGCAGGTTTTCTGAGATGTCCTTCCCCACCCCACTCTGGCACCAGGCCACCCAGACTAGGGTGCCATGCCCCTGCACCCCAGTGCCTGTCTGAGGGCTTTGGGGCTGAGGGCATGAGAACCAGCAAGCCCCAGCCCTAAGGCCCCCCTTCGGCCTTTGTTCCTCCACCCCCAGGGAACTTGCTTTACCAGTTCTGGGACTGAGCAATTGACACTCATGCCAGGCCTATCCTGGGGGCCCTGCCACAAGGCTTCCTGAGGCTCCCTGGGGTGGGCTGGGGGTAGGATTTGCTCAAGGAATGGGCCAGCGTATGCCTGGACCTTGGTGAGGCGGGCGCCCCCCTGGATGTGAGTTTGCACAGCCCCCTGACCCTCAGCCCAGCCCATTGACCAGGCTAAAGGGATCTCCAGGACTGATTATAGAGCTTCAGCTGAACCGGTGCTGGCTGAGCACCTGCCATCTGCCTCAACTGCACGGTCAGGGAAGAAGGGCTGCTGGACTAATGGGCTTCAGGCACATGGACCTAGGCTGGAGTCCAGGACCGTGATGAGTAGGGGCTAGGGCCAGAGGCACCCAGGAGGGAGGCAGGCCATCAGTCTGGGGCTCTAGGAGACTTCTTGGAAGATAAGCCTTCAGAGAACCCAATTATTTTTAAGTACTTATATTGTTTTGGTTTGTTTCTGATGATGAGAGCAATGGATGTGAATGTTGGTGGTAGCAAGGCCTTCAGGCATTATGAACCCTAGAATTTCAGAGAAGGGAAAAGGCTGTGTCTGCTGGAGCAACCAGGGACAGCATCTTGCAGGAGGTAACCTTCAGAAGGAGCCCAGCCCTTCAACAGATGATTATTCCAAAGGAAAAAGCAGTAATAGATGCTCAACTGAAAAATATAAAACCATCCAAATGATCATTGCTGTTAACATCCTAGTGCATCTTCTTCTGGCCTTTTATTAATATAGAATTGAACACAAAATTGTTATCATCCTGTAGGTAGTTTTATATCTTGTCTTTTTAAACATAATATACCATGAACATTTTATACCTGTTAATATTCTTTGAAAATGTGATCTTGATGGCTGCATACTATTCCATTGTCTGGATATGCCTTAGCTTTTTAAGCGGTCCCCCAGTTGTTGGTTATGTAAGTTAATTCCAACTTTTCGTTATTATCAACAATAAACACCCTCATATATCACACCTCTAAGTATTTCCATAGGAGAGATTTCTAGAAGTGAAATTTATCAAATTAGTTGCCTTGGTTGCCTGTGTGTCTGTTTATATGTTCAAAGAGCATACTTATTTTTTCCCCTCTAGTACTCAGGGGATGAACCCAGGGTGTTGCACGTACTTTGCAAATACTCTACCACTGAGCTGCACCCCCAGCCCCTTTTTTTATTGTTTATCTTGAGATAGAGTCTCACTAAGTTAATGCAGGCTGTCGCTGGCCCCTTAATCTTGCAATCCTCCTGCCTCTACCTCCCCAGTTGCTGGAGTTACAGTGTATGCCACTGTGCCTGGCTGAGCATACATGGTTTTAAGGCTGTTGCCTCAGTAGGCTCCGTGGGACTTTAGAATGCATTGTTGGAATGGAGAGAGTCTGCTGGGAAAAGGGGACAGGCTGGAGGAAAGCAAAGAGATGAGATTCAGGGTGGTGTCTCGTGCACGTGTGTGTGTGTGTGTGTGCAAACCTGCTTGCGTGTGTGAGGTAGGTTTAAGTCAGATCTTGGCTGACTGTAGGGCGGAGGTGTAGGCTTGGCTCAGCAGGCGGTGGGGAGTCCCCAGAGGTTTTTGTGTGAGTGAGCAGTGACTTTGGCCTTGGGCCTTGGCACATGGGTTGGAGGATTGTGGAGACAGGATTGAAGGAAGTCGATTTGGAGGCAGGAGCCCTGGAGACGGTGACCTGTGAGTGGCAGTGTTGGCTAGGGATGGGCACTTAGGGAACGTGTGTGTGTGGGTCTTCCGAGTTCCCTGGGTTGGCATCTGGTGGCTGTGCTAAGGTGGAACCTGAGGGTGAGTGGGCAGCTTCGGTGACTAGAAATGGAGCCCATGTGCCCATTGTCATCTCCCTACTGGGAAAGGTCTTGGGTGTAGGTCTCTATGTGTGGTCCCTGTGGGGCCTGGGGATGTGCCAGGGGAGGTCAGCCTACCCTGCTTGGGGAGGATGGGACTTAGCCAGGGACACATAGGTCCTTAGGAACAGGGTTGGGCTTTGGATGCTGGACTCAGTTCCCAGCAGATCCCTGATCACGCACGCTGTGTGGACCCAGCCTGGCTGTGCTGGCCAGGGCTTGTGGAAGCTGAATCCTGTCCTTCACCCACATGAGGAGACTCCTGGGAGCTGGCAGGAAGGGAGGAGGGGGACTGTGGCATCCCTCTTGGCATCTCTCTGTGGCCCTCCTGGTAAGGGGTTATATGACTGTGGACACTGGGTCCCCCCACAGCCCGTGGAAGCCACCGATGATGCCTTTTGGGACCAGTTCTGGGCAGACACGGCCACATCGGTGCAGGATGTCTTTGCGTTGGTGCCGGCAGCGGAGATCCGGGCTGTGCGCGAGGAGTCACCCTCCAACCTGGCCACGCTGTGCTACAAGGTGAGGGCTGCCTGGCCCCTCGCTGCTGCTCCCCACCCCCAGGGCAGCCAACCATGGCCCAGCCTGTTGCGGGAGAGGACATGCACCCAGGGCATCCCACCCCCAGGTCCCAGCAGGCCTGAGGGTTCACCCAGGCCCCCTGCCCCAGACTTCGCCCTCTGGGGACAGTGACCATAACAGCTGCTGTTAGTGTGGCCGTCACGTTGTCACTTAGGAGGTCTTGGCCATCAGGTGACGGGCTGCGCTCTGCTTCCCCAAGACTCTGGGTTGCTCTTGCCCATTTCCCGGCCTGCCTGGGCTGGCTGTCCTCTCAGCCCTGCCCAGTGGGGCCTCTGCCCATCTGTGGCCTGGGTGCTTCCCAACCCCACAGTCCTGCTGCTGCCTGTCTCCCCAGGCAGTGGAGAAGCTGGTGCAGGGAGCCGAGAGCGGCTGCCACTCGGAGAAGGAGCAGCAGGTCGTCCTGAACTGCAGCCGGCTGCTCACTCGTGTGCTGCCCTACATCTTCGAGGACCCCGACTGGAGGGGCTTCTTCTGGTCCACAGTGCCCGGGGCAGGGCGAGGAGGGGTCTGTGGGGCTGGCCAGGGCGGCTGGGAGGACCTGTTGGGGACCACCTTCCTTCACTTTTATTATTATTATTATTTTTTGGTACTGGAGGTTGAACTCAGGGCCTCGAGCTTGCATGCTTTGCAAGTGCTGGACCACTGAGCTGCACCCTCAGCCCATTTTTTTACTTTTTGAGATAGGGTCTCGCTAAGTTACACAGACTGCCTCTGGTCTTGAACTTGCCATCCTCCTGCCTCTGCTTCCCAAGCCACTGGGATTGCAGGTGTGCGCCACCACGCCCACCTCCTTCCTTCACATCTCTAATGGCATTTGCAGAACGCAGGGGTGGGGAGTAGGGGTCAGCGCCACCTCCGTGGGTATTTGGTTCCTCTCCCACAGGGTCCCTGACCTGCAGCCTAGAAGAGGGAAGCCCAGGGCAGAGGGCTGTGTGGGGAGCAGGCAGGGCAGTTGGGCCTTCTGGGGGCTGAGAGGGACCTACTGTCCTTTCCCCCACCCACTTGCCCTGGGTTCATCTCCAGGTGAGGGTCAAGGGGTGGGGCCTAGTGATTCTTTACAGGGCTGAGGTCCTTGAGGTCAGGGACATTGCTGGTGCCCCCAGTGTGTTGGGGGTGGGGGAGTATTCCTCGCTGTTCCCAGTCCCTCTTCCTGCTCCACCCCCTCTTCCTGGGGAGATTTGGGGCAGGAAGAGGTACACTACCTCTTCCTTCTGCCTGTGGGTGCCCAAGGCCCGGGGAGCACCTCTCCCTGGCCAGCCACCTCTGAGGTGGCCTGCGTCCTCAGCAGGTCGAGGAGGAGGATGGGAACGCCCGGCCCCTGGCTGAGTCCCTGCTCCTGGCCATTGCTGACCTGCTCTTCCGGCCAGACTTCACGGTCCAGAGCCACCGGAGAAGCTCTGTGGTGAGATGGCCCTGCCAGGGTGGCCTCTGGGCCTGGGGTGGGGCAGGGCCAGCTGCTGTTCCCCTGGGCAGGCTGTGCTCTGCTGGGCTGCCTGGCACACACGTCCCCGGTTGGGGTGGGGGGTGGGGGTTGGGACAGCTGGAGAGGAGCCAGCTGGTGCCTGGCCCTGCCTGCTTCCTCTGCGATGCTGCACAGGCACCCATTGTCTGCGCCTGCCTGAGGTGGGGGTGGCCTGGCTCTCTCACCCAGAGCCTCCACTTTTGTTTTGTTTTGTTTTATGTTACTGGGGGGGCTGAACCCAGGACCTCACCCATACTTTGCAAGCGCTCTACTACACCCTCAGCCCATTTTTTATTTATTTAGAGTCAGGGTCTCACTAAATTACTCAGGCCGCCTCTGGCCTCAAACTCTCGATCCTCTTCCATGACAGGTGTTCCTGGTGCAAGGGACTCCACTTTGAGTGATCTCTGCTCCCCACCCTCCACATCACTGGGCATTCATTCCTGCCCTTCCCTCCCTCTTTCTCTCCCTGCCTCCAACTGGGAAAGAATCAATATAAGATTAAACAAAAAGGAGCTTTTAAGAGCTAAGAACATTCATTTCTTCCCTGTGCATGAGGCTCTGGGGCATTTGGAGAATCTTTCCTTAGGAGAATACATGGGTTGCAGCCCCCAGGGATGGTGGGAGGCCTGTGTTGTCTGAGTTCTGTAACCTCCCCCCAGCTGATCTCTTCCTGGCCTCCAGGACTCAGCGGAGGACGTCCACTCCCTGGACAGCTGTGAATACATCTGGGAGGCTGGTGTGGGCTTCGCTCACTCCCCACAGCCTAACTATGTCCATGACATGAATCGGTGAGCCGGGCTCAGGTCCAAAGCCCCTGGCACAGCTAGATCCAGGCCGGACTCCTGTGAAGTTCAGAGATCTTGCCATCCAACCTTGGCATGCAGACAGGAATGAGGACCATTCTTCCCATGGGCCTGGGCAAGGGTGCGGGGCAGGGTGGGCAGCACCCTTCTGGAGGGGCCTGGGGTCCTGAAGTACCCTCTTCCTGTCCCCCTGCCACCACCAGGATGGAGCTGCTGAAACTGCTGCTGACGTGTTTCTCTGAGGCCATGTACCTGCCCCCTGCTCCAGAAAGTGGCAGCACCAACCCATGGGTTCAGTTCTTTTGTTCCACAGAGAACAGGTGAGGGGGGGGCCCCTGGCCTTTTCCATTCTCTTCCTGATTTTGTTCCAGGCACTCAAGAGCTAAGCCCCAGGGCTATGGGTTTCATTTGAGGGAAGGTGTGCCCTCTAGTGGCGATGAACTGTAACTTAGCCACCTGTTAAATGAGCGCTGTCCAAAACCTCCTCTGATCGGCCAGGCCCTAGGTGACCTGGGTCCAGGTCCTCCCTCCAGAACCACACTGTCCAGTAATAAAATGTGAACCACATGTGTCGCTTTAAGATTTAAAAGGAAGCAGGTAAAATTAATTTAAATAATATATTCCGCTTAACCCAAGATATAAAAACAGCATTGCCGCCCATAGTGGCCCATGCCTGTAATCCCAAACTCTGGGGAGGCTGAGGCAGGAGGATCTTGAGTTCAAGGCCAGCCTGGGCTACATAGGGAGAACTTGTCTCAAACATTTTTTTACTTAAAAAATAAAATTAAAATCGAAGCTAGGAGCCCTGGTATACACCTGTAATGCCAGTAACCTGGGAAGTGGAGGCAAGAGGGTAGCGAGTTCAAGACCAGAGGCAGCCTGCATAACTTAGTGAGACCCTGTCTCAAAAAAAAAAAAAAAAATTGAAGAGGATCAAGGGATGCAATTCAGAGGTGGAGTGCCCCACTACTGAAAAATAAATAAATAAATAAATAAATAAGAAAATAAAAAACATTCATACTTGTAATCACTACATAAAATTATTGAGATATTTTACATTCCATTTCTCATCCTCCTGTTTCACAGTCTGTGTGCTTTACACTCCCAGAGCATGTCAATTCAGACCAGCCACAGTCTAAGTACTCAGTAGGTGCACATGGCTTGTGGCTGCCTTGTGGGACCGTGGGCGGGGAGGTGGTGTGAGCAGGGGGAAGGCTGGTCCACATGGGGACACTCATGGGCCATGGGGGCACTTATGAGTACATGTTGGAGTCACAAGTCCACAAGGGGGGATGGAGTATTTGGAGCAGGTGCCCATGCTCTGGTTGTGCACACCTAGCTGGGTGTGGCTGGTGGTTGGTCCTCTCCCTTCCAGACTCTGATCACTATGTGGCATGGCACCTCCTCCCACAGGTTTTACTGGCCTTCTGCCCAGCCTTTTGTTTTTCTCCAGAAGAGGAGGGAGCCCAGGTGACGCTCTCTGCCAGCCATTGCCCGAGGCTGGCCAGAGCTTGATTTCTCACAGCCTTATCAGGCAAACCGCCACCCTCTGTCACTCACTTAACCTCGCTGGGGCTCAGCTTCCTCACCTGTAAGATGAGGAGCTTGAACCCTGACATCCTACTGATCTGATTCAAGTCATCCCGGGGCCCCGGAGCCAGGTGATCGCCCGATCTCTGCTCCCCTTAGGGAGGCTGCCTCCTCCCTGGGCCTCCCACCCCTTCTCTGAAGCCCTGAGGGAAGGCATCTGCCCCGGAACATGCTTCCCCCAGATCCCTGAGGACTGGCTGTCTTGCTCTTAGTGAGGGATTCTTCTGCCTTTGGCCCGGCCTGACCTGGGTCAGAGCCGATGCGCCTGTGGACAGGGAGGGTCTTTTCCCTTCAGGAAGGGCTGAGCTCATGGGCCTGCACCCTGGTTCTCAGCACAGAGCCTGACCCTGAGGCTTGTGGGATGCGGAGGTGGCTTGGCTGCACTTCCCATGAAGCTGTCGGGGTGGCTGGAGGGCTGGGCCCAGGTACCTTGCTGCAGCCCTTTCCTTCTTTCTCCTGCAGACATGCGCTGCCCCTCTTCACCTCCCTCCTCAACACCGTGTGTGCCTATGACCCTGTGGGCTACGGGATCCCCTATAACCACCTGCTCTTCTCCGACTACCGGGAGCCCCTGGTGGAGGAGGCTGCCCAGGTGCTCATCGTCACCTTGGACCATGACGGTGCCACCAGCGCCAGCCCCACGGTGGACGGGACCACCACGGGCACCGCCATGGACGATGCTGATGTAAGGAGGGGACTGCGGCAGGCCAATCCCCTTCCACAGAGGCCCCAGGCGAGGGATATGGGGGAGGCCCCTCGTGGTGCATCTTGGGGTGTCTGACCTTACAAGGGACAATGCTGAGGCCACCCGGGCTGGGGTAGGGAGCAGAGTGAGGGTCCTGCTCACCACGGGCTCTAACCCTTGGCAGCCTCCAGGGCCCGAGAACCTGTTTGTGAATTACCTATCCCGCATCCATCGGGAGGAGGTGAGTCAGGCCTGGCCATTGGATTCCTGCTGCCCACTCCCCACTGTGGTTATGGCTGTGTGGTGGGAGAGCCCTGACCCTTGCATGAAGGAACGTGGTCTCTGTGGACTGTGGCCACCATGGGCGAAATAGTCATAGTAGGACTTCAGAGGTTTTGAGACACAGGGAAGACTAATGGGAAGGTTTCCAGAGGGAGGTGGCTCCATGTTACGGTTCAGAGTTGGCAAGGTAACAGGGGACAGTAGACCTAAAGGTCTGTCTTGTGCCTGATGGGAGGTACTGGAGCTGCCAGGGCCCCAACCTCACAGCTGTCGGGTGAGGAGTGTGGCTGCGTCCCCGCTCAAGAAGCTGAAAACAGAGTGCAGCCCACCTCTCCCTGGGTGCTAAGTGACCACGCAGTGTGCCTCCCATGTGATGGGTGTTGGGAAGCAATGCTGGGGGTGTGGCAGAAGGATGGCACCTGTCAACCGTGAGTCCAGGTGGGAGGGGCCAGGTTCAGTAGGTGTCACTAGGAGTGGCAGCCTTAGCCACTCAGCTTGGGGGGATGCTGTCCAAATCGGAGCCCCTGGAGCTCAGGAGGTGGATCGGGGGCTCTGGAGAGTGAGCAGGCCTGGTCGGGGGCCTGGGCCTGGGATCCAGAGCTGTGGGGAGCCAGCATGGACAGGCCCCCTGTGCTGCCCTCCCTTCCAGGACTTCCAGTTCATCCTCAAGGGCATAGCCCGGCTGCTCTCCAACCCCCTGCTCCAGACCTACCTGCCGAACTCCACCAAGAAGATCCAGTTCCACCAGGAGCTGCTGGTTCTCTTCTGGAAGCTCTGTGACTTCAACAAGGTGGGCAGCCGCCAGGGTCTGCAGAGCCCAGGGAGGACAGGACCCAGGGAGAGGGGGAGGCGCAGCTGCCTCTCCACTGACCCAGCCCACCTGGCCCCTCTCCTGCTCCCAGAAATTCCTCTTCTTTGTGCTGAAGAGCAGTGACGTCCTGGACATCCTGGTCCCCATCCTCTACTTCCTCAACGATGCCCGGGCGGATCAGTGTAAGACAGGAGCGGGCCTATTCCACCTGGGGAGGTTCTTGGCTTGGGTGGGGTGCATCCGTCTGTCTTGCCTGCTAGGAGCTCAGGTCTGTGGCACTGGCCTCCCAGGAGGGGCCTCCTCCAGCCCCCTAAGATGGATCCCCACCCTGGGCTCCCCCTTCCCTACCTAGTGACTCCTACTTTGCCACACTCTACAGCTCGGGTGGGCCTGATGCACATCGGGGTCTTCATCCTGCTGCTTCTGAGTGGGGAGAGGAACTTCGGGGTGCGGCTGAACAAGCCCTACTCGGTGCGCGTGCCTATGGACATCCCTGTCTTCACAGGCACCCATGCCGACTTGCTCATTGTGGTGAGGGGGCCCGGCTAGCTCTGGGGGGATGGGGGTGACCCCCTCTTGGCTGGATGCTGGAGGCAGCGGGCCCCACACTACCATATTCCGCCCCCAACCCGGAACAGGTATTCCACAAGATCATCACCAGCGGCCACCAGCGGCTACAGCCCCTCTTCGACTGCCTGCTCACCATTGTGGTCAACGGTAGGAGCCCAGAGCCCGTCTCCCCTGTTCTCACCACCAGGTGGCGCCAGACCACAGACCCGCCAGCCACCCGCTCCCTGGCTTGGTCCCATAGAAACAAACTGCAAGCTGCAGGGGCCCTGCTAAACTCTCTAGCACCATATTAAAAAACAAACAAACAAGAGGAACAGGTTATAAAAGCTTTAGAGTATATTTTATCTAATCCACTGTATCAAAAATACTGTCATCTCAACACCTAGTCCATATTTAAAAAAATTAGTAACAAGGTATTTCAGATAATATTTCACAACCAGCCTTGAAGATCTTGTCTGTGTTTTCCATGCACAGGCCACATCTCAGCCAGGACTCACTGTGTTTCAGGTTTTTTTTTTTTTTTTTTTTTTTTTTTTTTTTTTTTTTTTTTTTTTTTTTTTTTTTTTTTTTTTTTTTGCGGTACTGGGGGTTGAACCCAGGGCCTTGCACTTGCATGCTTTGCAAGTGCTAGACCACTGAGCTGCAACTCCAGCCCATTTTTTTACGTTTTGAGACAGGGTCTCGCTAAATTATGCAGACTGCCTCTGGTCTCGAACTTGCGATCCTCCTGCCTCTGCCTCCAGAGCCGCTGGGATTACAGGCGTGTGCCACTGCACCCGCTTGCATTTCAGTCTCTTAACGGCTGCATGGGGCTACTAGCTACCATATTGGATGGTGCAGGTTTGGGTCTTAGCAGTCACAGTGTAGGGATGGCAAAGCTGCCTCCTCTCTGCTTTTGCCTCACCCACCAGCCAAAAGCCCGGGCTTCCGTGTAGGAGGCGAGGTAGGAGAGCTCAGGCTGGCTTGGGTTTGGGTCCCAGCAAGGTGGGTGATTATGGGCTGGAACAGAGTGACCTCAGAGTGGACCCCTTTTTGAGAGGAAGGTAGGGGGAGGTGGCTGGTTGTCTGTGATCTGGGTTGGACTGCAAGGTGGCTGGGGTGGTGCAAGAGCCCTGAGGCCTCCGTTTGGGCTGGGAGTTCTGAGGTCAGAACCATGCCTTCCATTAGTTCACTCACTGACTCCAGCCCACAGCCCTTAACTGAGTGCTCGGTAAGTGGAGCCAGGTCTGAGAATGTATCTGTGAACAAGACAGCCCAGTCCCTATGCTCTGGGGCCATCAGCCGAGAAAGGGAGAAAGACCCTTGATAAGGAAGCACACAGATCAAGCTGTGTGCGGGGTTTCCTCTAGCGAGGTGGTGCCAAAGAATAAATGATACAGTGGCTTGACACATTGTTGTTAGGTGCCATCGAGTTGTGTCCCACTCATAGCAGCCCTCATGGGGTTTTCAATGGCTGATTGTTTTAGGATTAGCCTGCCATGTCCTTCTCCCATTGCGGCAGTGCTGGGAATCGAACCCAGGACCTCAGAAACTGCAGAGAGGCACTCTACCAACTGAGCTAAATCCCAGCTTGACACTCTAGAAAGACTTAAGTCCTGAGTCTATATCCCTGCCCCATCATTTGACTACTGGAGAGTTGGGCCAAGTTTATTACTGCTCCCTGAATCTCAGTTTCCCTGTCTATAAAATGGGGATAGTCTTGTCCATGTCCTGCCTCCCTCGGGTGGGGAGACACCAGGGAGAGATAAGCCATGTGTGGCTTTCAGGTCAAGGGGGAATTGCGGAACCTAACTGCCTCCTGAGGTTCTGCACTTGGTCCTGGCGCGTGTGAGGAACAGCAGCATGTGGTTCCCCTCAGGCCTGGGATGCACAGGGGTGGCTGGTGGGGGCCCAGGAGTGAGCTGATACCTCCCTGGCAGTGTCTCCCTACCTCAAGAGCCTGTCCATGGTGACTGCCAACAAGCTGCTGCACCTGCTGGAGGCCTTCTCCACCACCTGGTTCCTCTTCTCTGCCGCCCAGAACCACCACCTGGTCTTCTTCCTCCTGGAGGTCTTCAACAACATTATCCAGTACCAGTTTGATGGTGAGGAGCTGCCCAGGCTCCTCGCCAGGCCTGGCTTTGGGGTGGGGATGAGGATGGCTGGCAGATAGGGCACCTTCCTGTCTAAGGAGGCCACTACCCAGGGTCTGGTCTGCCGGGAGGTGCTGGCCTACTGGCCTTCTGCCACTTAGTTCATTCTTTCAATATGCATTTATTGAGCACCTACAGTGTACGTCAGTGCAGGCAGCACAGTGGGAAACAAAGATGTGTTTCCTGCCCCATGGCGCTCACCACTGGGCATGGAGTCAGAGGATAGCTTTAAACAGGTGACTCCCCAGAGTCCATCTGGAGTTTGATAACAGAGGAGCTCAGAGTGGTACGACCCTGATGGCTGTCATAGCAGCCGCTCTGCCCAATGTCACACATGCCCAACTGCCAGGTGTAACTTCATGCCTTGCTATTCATTAGCTCTGCAATTGTGGGCATGTTACTCAACCTCTCTTAGGCTCGGTTTCCTCTTTTTTTTTTTTTTTTTTGTGACACTGGGGGCTGAACCCAGGGCCTTGCACATGCTTTGCAAGAGTTCTACCACTGAGCTGCACCACCAGCCCCTTTTTTATTTTTTTATCTTGAGACATGGTTTCACTAAATTACACAGGCTGCCTCTGGCCTCCAGCTTGTAATCCTCCTGCCTCTGCCTCAGGAGTTGCTGGGATTACAGGCATGCACCACCTCACCCAGCTAATTTCCTCATTTCTAAAATAGTCATAAGAATAGTGCTAAGAATCTCTATCTTAGAAGGTGTTGGGAGCATTAAATAAAACAACCCACAAAAAGCACTTAGCATAGTGTCCTGCATGTCAAATATTAGCCATTATTGTTATTTCCAATAAGTAAAATTTGCCCAGATCTATGAAAGATGAATGGGGAGTAAGGTAGGGTGGAAAAGCATTTTGGGAGAGGGGATGTCATGTGCAAAGGCCCTGTGGGTGGAATGCTAGACTGAAAGCAGAAGAGTATGATGTGACACAGGACTAGAGGGGGGAACAGAACATCCAAAGTCCTGGAAAGCATTTGCATGTTCCCCTGAGAGCTGTGGGAATTTGGAGGTGGGTGGTGGACAGGCCATGTCTTCCTCCTGAATCCCTCCTGGACTCTTCCTGGTTCAGGCAGGGAGAGGATCAAAATGTTTAACAGCCAGTGCGGACAGTGCTGGGCTGCCCCACCTCACTGTGTCAGGTCTAATCCCTTCAGTGGTGGCTCAGAGGGGTGCCTCCAGGAGCCAGAAGAAGAGTGTTTGGGGGAAGTTCAGGCTAGAAGCTGTTTTCCCACCCTGGAACATCTGGGTATCACCACAGTTGCTGGCACCCTGTACCATCTCCTACCCTTCTGTCTTGCCACCTCTTCCTGGGAGGGCAGTCTGGACAGGGTGGCAGAGGTAAGGGGGCCTCCCTGAGGTCTGGGTGCTTCCTTCTCACAGGCAACTCCAACCTGGTCTACGCCATCATCCGCAAGCGCGGTGTCTTCCACCAGCTGGCCAACCTGCCCACCGACCCGCCCGCCATCCACAAGGCGCTGCAGCGCCGCCGGCGGACCCCGGAGCCCCTGTCCCGCACTGGCTCGCAGGAGGGTGCCTCCATGGAGGGCTCCCACCCCGCCGCCCCCGCAGAGCCCGGCACCCTCAAGGCCAGCCTGGTAGCCACCCCAGGTCTGGCACTGGCAGGTGGAAGGCTGTGTGGCTGCTGGGTGGCTGGAAGGGTAGCTTGGTGGGGACAGGGCCATGGGGCTGGCAGTGACCCAGGGGAGGGGCTGAGGGAAGGGGGTGAGGGGAGATGAGACAGGGGTTCTCATGAGGCCAGCAGGGGTGCCGGGTCAGGTCCTCACTGCCACCTGTGTCCCACCCAGGCATTGACAAGTTGACAGAGAAGTCCCAGGTGTCAGAGGATGGCACCTTGAGGTCCCTGGACCCTGAGCCCCAGCAGAACTTGGCAGAAGGCAGCCCAGTGGAGGGGGTGGGTGCTGGGGCCACCTGAGGTGGGTGGGGCTGGGTGTCACCCTCTCCCTGCCCCCATGCTGTGGGCCTGGCCAGGGCACTCTGGGGTCACCTGCAGCAGGACAGGTGCGAGTGCCTAGGGCATCGGGCTTGGTGCTGCTGTTTCTGGGGGCCTTCACAGACCTCTCCCTTCTTTATTGGTCACAGCAAAGCCCTTGGCCTTCAGCCTCATCATCCATCAGCCTTATCTGAGGCTGGCCTTTACCCCACCTGCCCCATCAGCCCCGAGCCCTAAACCTGTCACTGGGCTGGGCTGGGCCTGGGGCCCAGGGCAAAGGCTGCAGGGCTGGGCCTGGCCATCCATTGGAAATGAGCCCCCTTGGGGCCAGTGGAGAGACCTCGTTGCCCTCTGACCCCATCTTCTACCCACTCCCTTCCCCCTTACTTCCATTCCTTCCTGGGCACCAGGAGCCCGGCCAGGCATGGCGGGAGCAGCGGCGACTATCCAGCACGTCAGCCAGTGGCCAGTGGAGCCCGACGCCAGATTGGGTGAGGGACGCACGCTGGAGGAGCCAGGGCTTGGGTCAGACGGCGCTGAGGTGGTGGCTAGGTCAGGGGCTCCCCTAGCTCTAGAAAGAGTTCAGTAAAGATGTGGAGGGGGCAGAGCCATGATGAAGACTCCTGGCGGGGTAGCCGGCTCAGGGACAGTCCTTCTGGCTGAGTGACCCTCCTTTGCATTTGGCCTTGGCCCTGCTTCCTCTGTCTACACCGCCTGCCCAGCTTCCAGCAGGCCAAGCTCCCGCTACTCCCAGTGCTGACATCCTTGATGAAGCAGCCGATCTGATTTCTTTCCCCTGTGCTTCACTGCCCTCTGTGTTTCCCAAGATCCCCACCCACTGCCCCAGAATGAGGGGGAGGGATGTCCCGTCTGATCCTGCCATCCTGAGCATTAAAGGGGATAGGCTCCCTGGAGGCTTGTGTCCCTGCAGCTGGTCTGCAGTGCCACTCCACGTGGCCTCGGCTCTGCTTGGGGCAGGCCATGCATGGGAAGAGTCCTGCTTTCCAGCCTAGGGAGCCCATGGTTCTGGGTCCAGGTCAGGCCTGTCCTGTGGCTCTGGGGGCTGCTTCCCCAGCCCAATTGCCCGGTGTCCCTCAGGTCCTCTCCTGGAAGTCGAAGCTGCCACTGCAGACCATCATGAGGCTACTTCAGGTGCTGGTCCCCCAGGTGGAGAAGATCTGCATTGACAAGTGAGTCTTCGGTGCGGGTGGGGGCAGGGGGCCCCGGGGTAGGGCTGGCTGGGCCTTGGGTGGGGGCAATGGGTGTATGGGCCCCTCACTGAGTTCAAGGCCCCTCCTGCTCCCCCAGGGGCCTGACGGATGAGTCAGAGATCCTGAGGTTCCTGCAGCACGGCACCCTGGTGGGGCTGCTGCCCGTGCCTCACCCCATCCTCATCCGCAAGTACCAGGCCAACTCGGGCACCGCCATGTGGTTCTGCACCTACATGTGGGGCGTCATCTACCTGAGGTGGGCCTGGCTGGGTGAGACACCAAGGTCCTCCCGGGTGGGGTTAGGGGGTCCCCCCCGCACTGGTAGGCAGTCACTCAAGGTAGCCTTGTCTGATTGTGGGGGGCACCCACCACCCAGAATGGGATATGAGGATGTGGGGGTAGGGTTGGGTTTTGCCCTCCCCTTTGCGTGCTGACAGCCCGCTCCCTCTGCAGGAACGTGGATCCGCCCATCTGGTACGACACTGATGTGAAACTGTTTGAGATCCAGCGGGTGTGAGGACGGAGACCTCCCTGGCACGGGGCTGGGCCGGGAGGGCCAGGCCTGGTCCCCAGTGCTCACCCACCCCACTGTTCTGAGCTTTAAATGATCACCATCAGGGCCTGGGGAAGGCAGAATGGCTGCGTCCTGGGTGGCAGGTCCCTCTGGCCCCTCGGCGCTGGGGATGATGGGGACCAGTTCTACCCCTTGTCCCCCAGGCTGGCCTTCTAGGAGCCTCCTGTCTCTGGGGCTATAGGTCCCTCCAGAGCCCCTGCCCACTCTGGCTCCCCCTTAAAGACCTGTTACTGGGCTGGCCCCTTGGTGCCCACCCACTCCTGTGCGGCCACTAGGTCACTGTGCCCTAGTGGCTTTGCTAAGAAGGAGCCATGGGCTGTCCCTTGAGGCACCTGGGCAAAGGGAAGGGAGCCCTCCGGACCACCTAGCCTGAAATCACCTGCTCCAGGCCAGCTGCCTGCCGGTGCCTGGGGGGAGAGGGGCGTACCAGGCTATTGACCCAGGAGGCTGGCGGCCTACAGAGATGGGCTGGGAGCTCCTGTGCTTTGGGGGCTTGGAGTGGGGTCACCTGGGTCAGTGGAGATAGCCTGATGGGTAGGGCCAGCTGTCAGCCCTGCCTGACCCACCTGCTGCCTGGATGATGGGGTGCCAGCTCCCCATCGCTCCAGCTCTGGCCGCTGGGTCTCCTTCACCCCACCTGTGTCAGTACAATCTTTGCTCTGTACAATCGGCCAGTTTACACAATAAAACCTCCCTCTCCGCGCTCTGCCCCTGTGCCTGGAGTGTGGGGGAGGTGCGGGGCTGTGGCTCTCATCGTCAGGGCAGCTGGGGACTCTGCACCCCAGAGTCAGTCCCCAGGGGGCCCTTGGCCTGTGGCTGGGATTCAGCTCTTGTCATTTTCTCTGGTGGCACTGTGGGACTGGGTCCTGTCACCTAGGGTTTGGACCCTTGGGCTGTGGCCAGCCAGAGAAAAGCTCACGTAGGAGATGCCAGGGGCCCAACTCTCAGACCCCTGCACAGCCCTAGGAATCTGCAGACAGTGTGTGGGAGTGTGTGGGAGGGGAGGGCGTGCTCTGGGTCATCGTCCTGGGCTTGCCAGGGCCTGGCTTCCGGGAAGAGCCTGGGCACAGGGGCAGGGCTGTGCCCTCTGTTTGCACTGGGCTCAGGGAGATGGATGGGCTGTCATGGAGGACCTGCCCTCTCACTACCTTCCTGCCCCACTTGATGGCTCAGGGAGACCAAGCATCCAGAGTCTGCAGTGACCACCTGTGGTGAGTCAGCTGCAGAAAGTCCCCTGAGGCTCTGTCCCAGAAAGAGTGCTGGAGAGGGGCCGAGGTAGGGGCTGCTTGAGCCCACATCCATATCTTCCCACCGCCTCCCATGGATCAGACAAGGGAAGGGCTGGTTCAGATCCCTCCTGACCCAGGAATGGGACTGTCCCAGGCCACAGCCCTGCCCAGGAGGCCCATCCTTCCCACCACTCCTGAAGTGGCAGCCCTGTCCCTCGGAACAAATGCCACGAAGCCCGTGTGGAATTGATCAAACAAACAGAGTTTATGGCAGTGGGAGAGAGCTGTTGAGCTCTGCCTGGCAGCTAATTAATGAGCTCATTAGGAGACAGGGCGTGTGGGAAGGGGGCAGGGCTACCTGCAGAGCTTCCGGGAGGGCCTTACTGGGACCACACACCTCCGCACAGGAAGAGGCAGACCCCAAAGTTCTCCAACCTCCCGACCCCATCATTTAAGACTGACCCCCCCAGAGTAGCAGCAGGTGCCCTCGCCAGTCTCCTGGGCTGCACAGATTGTGAAGGTGAGGCACGTGGCAGGCATGTGCCCAGCCCTTGCCAAGGGCATCCAAAGGTCAGTGTCTGGGCCTTGCCCTTGGTCTTGGGTCACAGGCAGTGCTGTCCCCCGCTCAGTGAGGTTCTGGGGAGTCCCACACAGGTCTCTGCACCTCCTGGGATAGGGCATCTGCCCTGGAAACCCAGGCTACCTTCTCTGCCTCAGCAATCCAGGGTTCTGCTGCAAGTGGGTTCCTTGGGCAGCCTCAGGCCCCCAGGTAGACCTCCACCAGGCCCCCCACAGAGTGCATGCGGTAGAAGACCCCCAGAGGCAGGCCAAAGTTGACAATGGTGAACCATGTCCGGTAGCCATAGAAATCTCTTTCCAGCCCGTTCTCGAACTCCGGGTGTATGCCAAAGGCGGGCATCATCCATAGCTGCGGGGGAGAGAGAAGGCTGTTGGGTAGGCGGCCCAGAACCTGCAACGCCCCAGCATGGCTCCCACCCCAACCTCCTTGGGCTTTCAGAGTCAACTCCTCTTCCCCCAACGTCTTCCCATTCTTCCCATAGCAGAGGGTCCCAGACACCTCTTTGGCTTTCCCGGGGCCAGCCTGAGCTCCAGATGGATCATGGGCCTCCAGGCTGCCTCTACATGTGACATGTGGCATGTGGCAGGAACGCCCAGTGAGCAGCCGCTCTGCCTAGCTGGGCTCCCCTGCAACCTGAGCACAGGCTTCACTACTTCTGCTAGTTACAGTCACCCCTGTCTCCTGCCTTCCTGTCCAAATTCTACTCCTTCCTCAAAGCTCAGATCGAACTTTCCTGAAGCCTGCTCTGCACTCAGACCCACACTTCATTCATTGAGCTCCTAATGCACTTTAGAGCCAATTTATTGCTTATTCTCTGTTCGGATTGGGGGTTCCACATCTGGGGTGTGTTCAGTGCTTTAGGGGTTTGGGGCCAAACAATCCTGAGTTGTCCCAGCACTGTCCCTTACAGGCTGTGGGACAGGGGGCTGGGCAAAATAACCTAAGCCTCAGTTTGCTCATCATGGGCGCGGTCACAGTGCTGGAGATGCTGTGATGATTCAAGAGGGTACAGAGATCCTGCATGCAGACGGGGGTCTGGGGCTTAGCAGCCACCAGAAGCTTAGTGATCATCATCATCTTCTCCTGTGAAGGATTTTTTTTTAATGAGGTACTATTGTTGTTTTTAGGTGCTGTTGAGTTGGTCTCTGACTCATAGCGACCCCATATACAACAGGTGAAACAGTATTGTCAGGGCTTGTCTGCTGTTCATAGTGTTTTCAATGGCAAATTGATTTTTGGGAGTGGGTTGCTGGTTCTGTCTCCCAACCCTACAGTACCTGGTGTTTCCAGGCAGCCTCCCATCCAAGTACTAACCAGGCCAGACCCTCCTTAGCTTCCACAACCTGATGGGATTGGCGCTACAGCTGTAGGCAATGAGGTACTAGGGGTTTCTTTTTTAATCCTGCACTTTCTTATTTGTTCTGTTTTTTTTTTTTTTTTTTCCAGTATGGGGTGGGGGATGGTTTGAACCCTGCCCCTCACACATGCTAGGCAAGCACTCTCCAACGGAGCTGCACACTCAGGCCATTTTTTTGTTTTTTGATTTTGAGACAGGGTCTTGCTAAGTTATACAGGCTGCCTCTGGCCTTGAACTTGCAAGCCTCCGTCTCCTGAATGGCTGGGATGTCAGGTGTACACTGCTGTGCCCAGCTCTGAGCTCTTCATTTGATGAAGAATTCATCGGGTATTTTCTAACTGGTCCGCTGGTGTCTCCCTGTCTAGACAGTAAGCTTCTGGAGGGCAGAAATCGCACATGTTTGTTTGTGAGGAGCACTGAGCTACGTGCTAGGCATGTTGAGTCATGCCAGGCAGCTTGCAGGGAGCAGCAGTAGAAGAAGGGAATAGGACACACTCAGCTCTCAAGCAGCATCAAGCTGTTTAGAAAGAGGCATGTGACCTTGATCCGTCCCTTCCCAAATGAGATCCATCTCCCCCCCCCCACCCCCCGAGTGCACGCCCAGCCACTCACTGTGATATTACAGAGGATGAGGAAGAGCGAGATCTCCTTGAGCATCCGCCGCTTCCAGTTGAGGTGGCTGTAGGAGTGTATGTAGGCCACTGAGGCACGCTGCAGGTCTTGGCCCAGCTCCAGCAGGGAGCCCCTGCGGGGAGGTGCAGCCTCTGGCTTCGCAGCGGGGCCCTCAGCCATGGCTTCCCAGAGCGGGCGGCGGTGCAGGCCCTCGATGATGAAGAGGTTCTGGGTAATGTGCTGCAGGATGAGCAGCATCGAGTAGGCCAGGATGAGCTGGTTGAGCAGCTCATGGGGGTGGGTGGCCACGATGGCCACAATGGAGAAGTAGGCGATGCCCATCTGGCCCAGCGCGGCACCCATCAGCAGCACCACATCCAGGCTGCGGGTGGGGTTCTTGAGCGTGTCCAGCTCGCGCTCCTCCAACCCGTGGATGGCTGTGCCCGCCAGGCATGCCACGCTCATGGCGGGCAGCATGGCCGCGTAGAAGGCATAGTATAGGGTGAAGTACTGGCGGGCGATGTCGGGGCCACTCGCCTCGATCTGGAAGAGCACGAAGACGCACACGCCGGCCACCAGCGCCAGCAGGCCCAGCAGTGGCCCGAAGATGGCCCCGTGCAGGCGGAAGGGTGGACTGCCGGTGTGGGCGCCCGTGTGGGCTGCCAGGCTACGGCCCACGTTCTTCCACATGACGAAGAGCACAGCGCAGCAGATGAGGCAGTACTCGGTGCTGAAGGGGTAGAGCATCAGGTAGCCCTTGCGGAACACCTCACATGCTGTGGCGTTGACGCACAGGCAGGTGTTGGTCCCGTTGCCTGGAAGGGGGCAGGGCCGGAGGGAACAGACATTCAGGGCCCCCAGCAGCACCAGTCACTCCCATTTGCCCTCCTGGGACATGCTGGCCTTGGAAAGGACCCAGCCAGGTCCTCGTCTTAAAGGTGTGGGAACATCTGAGGCTGGACATAGAAATTGGCAATTACAGAATGATCACTATTTTATAAAAGGATTCGAGACTTCAGGTGCCAGGCTTACATAAAGCATTTAAAACATGATGTCCCTGGTGCCAAATGTCACCTCCACAAATCACTTGCTGGGCAGGGCAAACCTGTAATTTACAGTAGGGGACCTGGCTGCCACACCCGAATTGAGCGACGGGCCTCAACCGCACACCCTGGAGTAACCAGATGTCAGCACCCCGGATGAGCTGCCCTTTAAAGCACACTGCATCTGTAGGGACATGGCAGTGCTGGAAATTCCTGAGCCAAATTCAAGGAAGACTTTTGGCCATGCTTCTAATTTCTAGGTAAAACAAGGGAGGAAGAAGCAAGTTAAATACCACCACTAAGAAGTGACAGACAAACCTCATTGTCTTTAGGAGAAAAAAGACCTAAGAGTCTTAAGGAACCAGTGTGGTGGTTCATGCCTGTAATCCCAACACCGAAGAGGCTGAAACAGGGTGATCACAAGTTTGAGGCCAGCCTGGGATATGCAAGCAGACCTTGTCTCAAAAATCCAAGGAACCATGCATAAGGCCATGAACTCAATTTCCTAGTACCACAGACAAACAAAAGAGCAAAGACTGTCAGGAGGAAGCAACCCCCAAATAGCCATTGAAAACCCTGACGAAAACTATGAGTCGGCTTGACTCGAGGGCACCTAACAATAACAACAACAACAACAACAACAACAACAACAAAGCCAGGTGTAGTGGCACAGGCCTGTAATCCCGGCGACTTCAGAGACTGAGGCAGGAGGATTGCAAGTTCGAGGTCAGAGGCAATCTGTGTAATTTAGCGAGACCCTGTCTCAAAATAAAAAATAACAAGTGAGTTGGAGGTGTAGCCCAGTGGTAGAGCACTTGCAAAGTATGTACCCAGCCCTGGGTTCAACCCCCACCCAGCACCACAAATAAACAAAACAACAACAACAACAACAAAAAAAACAAGGACTGGGGATGTAGCTGAGTGGTAAGGTGCTTGCCTAGGATGCCAAAGGCCTTGGGTTTCATCTCCAGCACCACAAACAAAACAAAACAAAACAAACAAAAACCCACTTAACCAAAGGCATTACATATTTGAAGCAGACTTCTGCCAAAGACATTTCCTAGGCTATCTGAAGAGATATTAATGCAGAAGATCAGATAATATTGAAGAATTTTGTTGGCAACTACAACAGCATGTGGCAACGTATGGAAATACACTTATGTTTTATTTGTTTGGGTTTTTTGTGGTCCTGGGGATTGAACCCAGGGCCTTGAGCAAAACCACATTTACTGTAAAAGAGATGAATATTGAAGTATTTTTAAGATGAAATGCCATGATTTCTGTAACTTACTTTCAGTTCTTTGGTAAAAAATTAAAATAAATGTGGCAAAATGCTAACAATTACTACATCTAGTGATGCCTATGTCTTGTTCTTCAACTTTTCTGTCTGCTTAAAGTTTTTTTTTTTTTTTTTTTGTGTGTGTGTGTGTGTGTGTGTGTGTGTGTATACACATGCACTGGAGATTGAACCCAGGGCCTTTTGTATTCTAGGCAAGCACTCTGTCTCTAAACTACACCTCCAGCCCGTTTGGAGTTTTTCAATTAAAAAGAAAATCAGGGCTGGGATATAGCTCAGTGCTAGAGTACTTGCCCTGGATGCACAAGGCTCTGGGTTCAACCCCCAGTGCCAAAAAATAAAATCCATGCTGTCACTTGCCCCAAATTCTCTTTTTGTGGCTTTTCCGGAAAAGGTAAACAGAGTACAGGGAAAGCCACAGCACACAGGCGTGCCATGATTTATGCACTGGGTGTGTGAACGTGTGTGTGCTGGGAGGGCCTGGCCGCAGGCAGGTCATGATGACACCTGTGGGCAGGGGTGGATGGTAGCCACATGGGTGTGGCTGAATCCTGCAGATTGAAAAGTTCCCATGTGGGCGTGGGTGTACGGGCTGTCACATCTAAGGGCAGACTATATAAACTGGGGATTGGGCATGAAGGACAATGTAGGGAGACTTTTCTGCCTACAAATCTTCTGTCTCTCCTGGTATGTCAGGACCCTAAAATTATATTTGGGAAACATTCCTTTAAGCCTGGAAAGATTTTTAGTTTCTTGCAGGTAAAATGCAAACACCTCAGGTGGGGTGCATCCTTGAAGGATTTCTCAGTGACCAGCTTGGTCAGGATTAGTGGCTAGCTTGCTGACAGCTGTGTGGCAGCTGGGAGTGGGGCTAAAGGCACCAGACCCCAACAAGGCATGAAGGGGACCATCCATAAGCTGCAGATTTCTCTTTCATCATTATCTGGCCGCTAGAGTTTGGTCCCAACTCTCTAACTCCCTGAGCCTTGCTGACTTGATGATGTATAGCATGTGTGCCTATATATGTGTGTGCGTGTGTGTGTGTGTGTGTGTGTGTGTGTCTTTGTACCTGAGAACTTCTCCAAGAGTGCGTTGAGCTCAGCCTCGATCTCGCGGTGCATGGAGTCGTTGGTTACAGCCAAAACCCACAGCAGCAAGTTTGTGGCCATGGTCAGCATGAGGCCACACCTGGAGGAAGGGCCACACCCCACTCACACAACCTGGCTGGCTCCTGGGATGCCCCAGCCTCACCATTGGGATGACTGCTCAGTGCCAAAGTCAGATCATATGTAGCATTAAGACTCTAGAGGAGGCAGCCTAGGGCCTACCCGGGACAAATCCCAGACTGACCCACAGCTGCATGGCCCCCTGTCCAGAGAAGGCGGGAGTGCAGAGAGCCGAGGAGGTTTTGGAGGGAGAGAAGCCTTACCGAGTGAAGTTGGTCTGGACTTGAACACAGTCCTTACAGTGCTTCCAGAGCACCCAGGTCTGAAAGAGACAGGTGTTTGAGCCCGGGGTCAGGTTGGGGGGGGAACCATGTGTGTGTGCCCCAACTATTTGTACATAGTTGCAATGGGAGACCCAGCATGGAAGCCTGGGTTGGAAACCTGGCTCTACCATTTCCCTGCTGTGTGGCATTGGGCCAGGACCAAACAGCTCTCTGCCTTCATTGGTTCGCTCAGCTCTGAAAAGGAGCCCCACTGCCTGCCGCTGGGGGAAATACCTACTTGGCTGAGGGAATAAAGAAGGTGACATAAATGCATCCTCTGCCACAGGGCATGGCATGCAGCAGACCAGAGAGGAAGTTTGGCCCTCTGGGGAGTGTATAGCTAGGTACGTGCAAGGACGAGTAGGCGGATGTGTTATAAGTGTCTACATCCAGGAGATATGGCGTGTGTGTTGACGAGGGTGTGCATAGGTGTGTGGATGTTAGCATATGGAGGTGAGTGTTTGCGGGGGGGGCTGTGGAATGGGTATCTACACCCCAGGGCAGGGAGGTATTGCCTATGTGGGTATTTCTGTCATAGATGGGCTGTGTGTGTATAGGTGGCCTAGGGGTTGGGGGAAGGGATGTCCCCAGGTGCAGGGAGGTGGGAGAGGCCTGTCACCTGGACACCCATGAAGATGATCTCGATGGCCGGGAAGATGAGCTCCAGCTCGGATTTGCAGTGGCTGTGGCTGACATCGTAGCCCATGCGGAAGACGTTCAGACAGATGGTGCAGCTGCCAAAAAGCACCAGGGAGCCTGGCCAGACCAGATGGTGAGCACTGAACCCCACCTGGGGCCGGCACTCCCTCCCCAGCCCTCTCCATCCACTCAGCACCCTGACACTCACCCCGCACCCAGACGGGTCCCGCATGAGGGTCTCGATGGAGCACTGCGTGGGGACGCCGTGCAGTGTCAGCGGCATAGTAGAGGAGCCAGAGCAGGGAGAGGACCTTCAGCACAGCCAGCAGGATCCACACATCACCCAGCGTGACTGCCACGCTGTTGAAGATCATGCTGCCAATGAAGGCACCACCCAGGAATACCACGTTGATGGCCAGGAGCCCAGAGAAGAGCTGCCCGGCCTTCTGGGCCTGTTGGTCCCGCCTCAGCAGCAAAGAGAAGTGGCGCCCTAGCCTAGACTTCTCCCGGCGTGGGCCGGGGGCTGCAGTGTCCTCAGCGCCCATGTCCACTCGGTTCTCATAGGCCGGAGTTCCTTCTATTGCCTCTGCTTCTGGAGATGGTGAGGGTGGAGATTTGGCAGGGGCTAGAGAAGGAGAAAGGGGCCTGGGTTGGCTGCAGGATTGACTTGGTTCAATTCCACTCTGCTTCAACTGCTGTGTGTCCTAGGGCATGCTATGCGACCTCTCTGATCAGGATATTGAAGCTGTCCTTCTACCTTATGGGATTGGAGGAGGTTCAAACAGACCAGGAAATAGGAAAACCCTTTGTGCTACACATAAACATAAGTGATTGTTTCAAGTGGCTTGATGACCACCTCCCTCCACCCCACTTCGGCTGGACCATCCTACTTCCTGACACAGTACATCATCTTAAAGTGAGGTAATGGTGTCTGTCCAGGGAATTAGAGACATCTGCACATTGTTTGGTTCCTGGGCAGTTCCTGCAGCTGGGGCTTTTCATGGATGAAAAGAAGTGTGTACCTTGCTAACTTCTGAGAGGAATTACATTCCTGGATTCAGGGAGGATGAGTAGATGTCTTCTCTGCCTCTTGACTAGTGGGGCACGATTGCCTACAGGCATGTGTTGAGAAGGGTCCTGGGCTTGTCTGGGCTTGGTGGGAAAGAGTGCTGTGATCTGAGATTATACCCTTTTTTGGGTATATGGGAGTTAGATGAAATGACTTTTGAAAGGTCTAGAAGATACCCACTGATTCACAGTGGCAGTTTCTTCAGCAGAAGTGATGAGGGGGCAAGAACTGGGAGAGACAGACTTTCCTCTTGCTTTAATATCATTGCTTTTCTTCTTCCTTCTTTCCTTCCTTCCTTTTTTCTTTCTTTCTCTTTCTTTTTTTCTGTCTTCTTTCTTTCTTTGGTCTTTCTTTTTTTTCCTTTTTTTTGGACCAGAGGGTTGTACATACTTTGCAATCATTCTATCACTGAGCTGCACCTCCAGCCCATTTTTATTTTTTTGTCTTGAGACGAGGTCTCACTAATGTGTAATAACACATTACTTATGTAATCAAAGTTAACTCGGAAGCACATTAAAGTTTTGGGGGAAAAGTTCTGGAACTGATTTGCAATGTCTGCCAAGTGCATGGAACACATGGGATCAGCACAGACACACCTTTGACTTGGATAGAGTGGACTTCCCTTTGCCCCTACTCCCATCCCCAGCTGTCCCATGAATGCCCAGCCCAGGATGGGGACACTGTCCTCACCCTCCCAAGCTTTCACTCAGGCCAACTACTTTGTCACTACTTGCTTGGGCCAGATGTTGGACCACCCAATACCTTCAGCTTTCAGCCCAGCATGCTCTCCCTTGGCCCCTCTTTGTTTGGGGCCAGACTGAGCTGCAGGAGAGAGCAGGGAGGTCCTACCACTTTTGTGTGCTTTCTTGGTGGGGGGCTTCTGCTCAGCTGACCTACAAGGCCCCCTTGACAGCCCCTGCCACCTTGGTGCTCTTGCTCAGGTTTCTGAGCCTGCATTCTCCTGACCCCTTCTCCTCCTTCCTGATGTTCATGACCTCTGGGCGCCGTCTCCATCCCCACATCTCCAAGCAGAGAACTGGGGGTGCTCTTAATCTTTCCCATAGCCTCTCCCATCCCTCAGGCCCCAAGCCCATCCTGTCCAGCTCCCACATTGCTCTTAGATTTTTCTTGCCCTCCGCCACCACCCTTGTCTGAACCCTCTCTGCTCTACCCTGGCCTGGTCTCCCTGCCCCCTGTGCCTGATCCTTACAGAGAGCTCTGCAAAGGCAATCAGTGTAAAGTCCAAGGCACCATGGCCTTTCTGATCGAGTGTGTTCAAATGCACCTTGGCGCACACCAGGCTCAAGGCAGGGCAGGGGCTGCTGCTTCCTGGACTAATCTGCACTTTCCAGCATGGTCTTCAAGCCCCACTCCCTTCCCTGTGGCTGTGCCACCCTGCTCTGGTGTCCAGAATGCCCTCTGCTCTTGTCAAGTCCCTGGCTTTGTCCACATCTTCTCCTTTGCCTGCAATGCCCACCTTCCTTGCTCCTTGATAACTGCAGCTTGTCCTTCAGGGCTCTGCTGAGATCTCTGCTAAGTGGCCTTCCCTGAGCCCCATGCCCAGATGGGTGAGGGTCCACTCTTGGCACTCCCACCCTCCCCTGCTGATTGCTGGCTCTTGGCCTACCATGTACTTTCTTCATTAGCCATGCTTTGCTCCATCTCTCTCCTGAGACCCTGAGCTTCAAGAGCCTCAGACTTTTCCTCCACACAATTACCAGGAAACCTTCACCACACTGGGCTCCAAATGCAGCCTCTCCTGGGCCCATTTTCTCACGTGTGCCCTGTGCAACATTCATACCTTCCATTGTTCTCTTAAGGAGCAAATAGATTACTAAAACTTGGGCCTCTTTTCTAGATTTTATAAACAATTTTCTCCTCTTTCCTGGTCTACCCTGCCATCCTTGGGAAAACTCCCCCTCCCTCCTGTCCAGCCCCCTGGCTGCCCTCTGGGATCCTGTCCCTTATATCCACCGGGGCCCTGTTGGAGGGATGCACGTTTCCCATGTGGTCTCTTGGCTCCCACCGTCCCTCCTGGATCCAGCTGTTCCTTCTGCCTCACCTGCCAGCTCCCACCAGTGGCCCTCGTCCATCCTCTCCACCTGGGAAGCCTCTCCTCTCCACCCAAGCACGCTGAGCCCCTGCCCTCTTCCGAGAGTGGGTGTGCACTGTTAGGTGTGCTGTGGGTGTGGCTGTGTGGTTGGCTCCCCTTGAGATCAAGAGCTCCTCCAAGGCAGAGACCAGGTTCTGCTCACCCGGCACTCTCCAAGCCCAGCACCATCATGACACTCACCCAGTATTTACCCCTTGACTTTGTCAGTTGCTGGGGCGCTTTCAGCACCAGAGCCGTGGACAGAGACCCTCCCCAGGAACACTTTCCATCCTGAAGTAGGCAAGGTGTTCCCAGATGATCTTTATCTTTTCCTCCCAGGCTCCCTTGCTCAGACTGAGCGAGGCTGAGGCTCCCTGCTCCTTTTCTGCCCCATCTGGAGGTCCTACCTCACCTGCCTTACAACCTGGTCCCCCATGCCCACCCCTCAGGCTACTCCAATGGTCTAGAGCCCAGATTCTGGCATATACTACCTTTTGTGATTTGGACAAGCTACTTAGGCCCTGTGCCTCTGTGTCTTCATTTGTGAGATGAACATATGACTATAGAATGGCAGAGTCTGGTGCACAGGAGACAACAAATTCTTGAATGAATAAATGAAGGAATTAATGCGTAGTATCTGCCTCACACCTGCAGCCGTAGCCTTATGGCATCCAATCCCGTCAGATCTCGAAAGCTAAGCAGGTTTGGGCCTGGTTAGTACTTGGATGGGAGACCGCCTGGGAACACCAGGTGCTGTAGACTTGGGAGACGGACCCAGCAACCTACTCCCAAAAATCAATCCACCATTGAAAACCCTATGAACTGCAGAGAAGCACGAGAATAGTGTTTCGCCTGTTGTACGCAGGGTGGCTATGAGTCCAATACCGACTTGATGGCATCTAACAACAACAACAATCTGCCTCACGGGGGTTTTGTAAGATTTTAATGACTTAATACACACAGGCACATGGAGAGCAGGGCCTGGCACACAGAAAGCCTTACTGTTAGCGATCTGTGCAGCACCCTACGGTTCTTTCCAGGTCCTGGAGAAAATGGAAGGGTTTGGGATATTGGTGAATTTCAGAGATAGCTTTTGTTCAGACTGCAGGCGTGGAGGGGACACTGGGGACAAGGTTCCAGGCCCCCTCCCTCCAGGGTCCTCGCTCTGACAGGTTCCCTGGGCCTCCATCCCTACCCTCTGGGTTCAACCCTCCACCATTGTTAAATGCAGGGAACAAAGGGGTGAATTCAGCTCATTACTGGACAGGGTGTGGTAGTGGGCATGTAGGGGCAGCGGGAAGAGGGCCAGGGTCAGTGTCCCCTGGCACGCCTCTCGGTCTGACGCCAGCCCATTGGGAGGGCCTGGACGCCAAACTGGTTTATGTGTGGCAGCTGTGATGAAAGGTGCGGGCCCGTCGGGGCAAGGAGCAGGGCCAGGAGCTCGGGGCCAGGGTGGCTGCGGAGCAGGCTGCTGATCGTGGGCAGGGCGGCATCAGGGTTTCTTTTTGAGCCATCCCAGGGATTGCAGGGCCGGAGGCGGCAGTGATGTGCGACCCCCAGACCCGGCGTCCAGGCATCCCCAATCCCACACTCCTTTAACCAATCTTTCGGGCCTCTGCACCCTCTGCGCTGAGAACCCTTCTGGGCAGGCCGTGCCCTGTCGACCTCTGCTCCTCCAGGCTGCGGGAAGGAGGTGGAAAAGAGGCTCAGGGCCTGAACTGGGGGCCGGCCTGCCGTCCAGAGGCACTGACCTCTCCCGGCTTACCCTGCTCTCGCGCCCCGCTCCCTGCAGCACCTAGTTGGGAGTCCAGCCTTGGAAGCGGAGCAAGTGTGAGCGTCCGGGGTGGGCTTCTGGGGGATGTCCAGCCAACAGTCTCAGGGCGCAAGGGGAGCCTTACCTGCAGCCATCGCCTGCGGGGATCCTCTGTCCAGGTGAGGCGCCCACGCCTAGACCGATGCCCCAGACGCTCCCCCGCGCGGGACTGCGCAGCTGCTGCCCGGGCTCCACCGCCCATCGATTTTTCTGTTGACTTTGGGAATCTCATTAATCCCTCCTTAATTACTCCGCAGACGGGGCAGCCAATAGCTGGGCACTTGGATGGGCGGGGCGGGAGGCGGGGCAGGTGAAGGGTGGGAGCCGAGGGCGGGCTCTTGAGGTGGGGACAGCAGGATGCAAAGTCCTTTGACCCACACCGGAGGCCACAGAGGTTCGGGCCACACTTTGCTGTGGTGGCTAAGCTGAGGATGCCTAGGTCTGGGGTGGCGTTTTTCTACACCCTCCCTAGCACCGGGCTGGGATGCCGCCTGGCAGGACCCTCTCTCGGCCTTAAGTCATGGGGACAAAGAGACCCAATCACACGCGGATATGAGGCAGCGCCCTCTGGCCTCTTCGGTTTCCCCTATGGCCTCCGAGACCCATTGACCTCTTGCTGCTGACAGCGACCAGGCTCACTTTCCTCTGGGCTCTAGGGGCCACTGTTCCCACGCTGTCCCCTGAAATGCCGTTTCGTCCCACTTCAGTACGCCCACAAACCATTCATGGCCACCTCCCCCCATTTTGCTCCTCTTCTGGCTGTGATGCCTCATTCCAATCTCTGAGCCCCTAACTTTCAGTCTCTTTCCCTCCTAAGTCCATTTCTTTACCTTTGGCAGAGTACAAGCCCCAAGGCTTTGGAGAGGCTCCTCTGGGGTCCCCCAGGGAGGCAGATGGCTTAAGGGAAGCCCCAGGGGCGAGGATCCCACTGCCTCACACTCCTCTTAAACTAGAACCACTCTGTTTATATCTACGTTGTAAACTTGGGTTCCTGACATTCCTGAAATATTTTGAGGGAAAAAATTCTGTGGCTTATGGTTAATGGGTCCAGAGGTGCAGCTGGATAGGAAGAATAACTCCTAGTGCTCTGTAGCTCAGGAGGATGACCATGATTGACAACTCCACACAATAACCGGGAGACCCTCACCACACTGGGCTCAAATGCAGCCTCTCCTGGGCCCATTTTCTCACGTGTGCCCTGGGCAATATTCATATCTTCCACTGTTCTCTTATGGAGAAACTTGGGCCTCTTTTCTAGATTTTATAAATGATTGTCTCCTCTTTTCTGGTCTACTCTGTCATCCTTGGGAAACACCCCCTCCTTCCTGTCCAGCGTCCTTTTCATTGAGCATTCCAAAATAGCAAAAAGAGAGGACTTTGAAAACTCCCAACACAAAGAAATGATCTCTGTCTGACGGGATCTGCTACTTACCCTGATCTGCTCATGACACATTTCATGCACATACTGAAATGCCATACTTACTCCATAAACACGGACAGATTTTTATATGTCAAATTAAAACCCTATTAACAAAAAAGCTCTGCTGCTTGTGAGAAGAAGTTTGAAAATAGCTGGGTGTGGTGTACACTTGTAATCCCAGCACTTGGGAGGTGGAGGCAGAAGGACCTGAAGTTCAAGGCCAGCCTGGGCTACCTAGTGAGACTCTGTGTCAAAAAACCAACCAACCAAAAAGTTTGAAAATTATTCTTCTCAATCGAAAGGCTCTGGATCTCTGAGAGTTGGGGCAAGTCACTTTACCTCTCTGGGACTCAGTTTCCTTCTTTGTAAAATGTAGGCATTGAACAATGTCCGTCTTCCCTAACCTTCTTGTGTCCTTGGACACATTAAAATATGATTACATGCGTGTCACCTGGAGATAAAGAAAAGAGGAAGGAGGTAGCTTGGGAACTCTATCCAGCCCCTCTTACCCACCCAGTTATCCACTGTTTATAGCCTGCAAAGGGATTCAGCTCATCTAGTGAAAAGTATAAGAACTTTCCAGCTCTAACCACCAAGTTCTGCTCTTGCAACCATCGCAGATAACATGGCTGAGACAAAAATCAGGGGACCAGGGGATGAAATGCAGTTTTATTGGTTCCTGGCTCCAGACAGGATACTGGCCAGGTCACAAGGCTGGGCTTAGGGATGAAGCCAGAGCTAGTTTTCCAGACCCTGCCTGGGCCTAGGAATGCCGCAGGGAGACATCTTCCTCCCCTAGTTGCCCAGGTCCCTGGGTGATGCAGGGGTGGGTTGTCATGGCCTGATTGAAATTTTAAAACTCTTCCTGGAAAAATAAACTTTTGTGCAAATTCCACTCCGGGCCAGTGGGGAGTGGGTGGGTCATGTGGCACCCTGACTGCTAGCTAGGGGTTCATTCCTAGAGGGGCTGAGCTCCCTCCCCCAGGCTTCAGGACAGCACATAGACCTCCAGCAGGCTGGAGACAGCGTGCATGCGGTAAAAGATGCCGAAAGGCAGGCAGATGTTGACGATGGCCGCCCAGAGCGAGTAGCCGTAGAAATCCACCTCCATGGTGTTGCTGAAGTGAGGGCGGGCCCCGAAGGCAGGCATGATCCACAGCTGTGTGGGGAGAAGGGTGCGTCAGCGGCTGGCCCAGAAGGTAGCTGCGAGTGACTTCTGAGGGCTTCACCAGGCTGTGACAGGATGGGGAACCCGGGCTTCTAGTTTGGTGGACATCAAGGGCTGGATGTCACCCAGTGGGGAAACCCAGCCTCTGGGACAGGGCTTGGCACTAAGAAGCACAGGAAGTGTGCCCAACTAAACTTGCCCACCCCTAGGCTAGGGCTCCACCTGAGGGCACCTCTCCTAACCTCTGAGCAGGGCCCACCTATGGGATGAAGTTTCAATAGGTGATGTAAGAAACTGGTACCAACAGCTGAGTCAGTAGCTGGAGAGATGTGCACACAGGGGTGCTGGTGGTAAAATGAATCAGGCCCAGGGCAGGGGGTTGTTCAGGGTACAGCCAGAAGACCGCTCCACCCCAGTCCTCCATGAGGTCTGGGAGGAGGCTGAGGCTGGAATTCTGGTTGTGGTTTTTTTTTTTTTTTTTTTTTTTTTGGTACTTGGGGGTTGAAGCCAGGGTGTTGCACATACTTTGCAAGTGCTCCACCAGGCTGCACTCCCAGTCTATTTTTTTATATTTTATTTTGAGTCAGGGTCTCACTAAGTTTCATAGGCTCTCTGGCCTTGAACTTGTGAGCCTCCTGTCTCTGCCTCCCAAGTTGCCGGGGTTACAGGCGTGCACCACCATGCCCGGCTTGGAATCCTATTTCATGTCTGGCTTATATGTTTAGGTGTGGGGTATGAGACAAGGGAGGAAGGTTTCTAGGCAAACCTCTCTCCTATCCCAATTAATTGTTGGACATATCACAGCTGCCTCAGAACCTCTTTCTCCCTATAAATAAAGGAGATGGAGATGGTGCTGTCAGAGCTGATTTGGGGCAAGACAGATGGAGCAAGAACAATCCCCCAGAATGTGGCTTCTAGCCTACAAGCCAGGATGGCCAGAATGGGGGTGGGACCAGGCTGGAAAGGGTGGGCACAGAAGCCAGCCCCAGACACAGTGAGGTTTTGGGCCTTATTGTTTCTATTGGTAGGGTCAGAGATTGGTGACCACACTTTTTTTCTTTAAAGTGAAGGCCCCTGCATGGGACCATACCATATCTATGGGGTCCATGGCTACATGGAGGTTAGCTGTAGGATGGACAATATTCACAGTGGGACTTCACTAAGAATGCACCTCAGTTGGGGGTGTTGGTGTGTGTCACATAGGTAGGATTTCCTGGGGTAGAATTCTCTGTGCAGATACTGTTCTGTATTGGGATATACCTGCACATATACACACATGTAAGTTTTTGTGCTGGGGATCAAACCCAGGGCCTCAGTATGCTAGGCAAGCATTGTGACACTAAACTACACACCCAGGCCCAAGATATACCCATATTAAAAATGTTTGTATATTACAGATATTATTCTATTGGAGGGTATAGCCAAAAGGACTGTTTTATATACAGTCAAATTTCAATAGAGATTTTTCTTCTATTTGGGATGCACTATCATCCCTTGCCTGCAGCTATAGCCCTGTGGCATCTGATCCCGTCAGATCTCGGAAGCTAGGCAGGGTCGGTCTGGTTAGTACCTGGATGGGAGACCACCTGGGAACACCAGAAGCTGTAGGCTTGGGAGAAGGACCTGGCAACCCCCTCCCAAAAATCAATCTGCCATTGAAAACCCTATGAATAGCAGAGAAGCACTGACAGTAGTGTTTCCCCTGTTGTACAGAGGGTCGCTATGAGTTGGATAACCGACTCGACGGCACCTAACAACAACAACAACAATCATCCCTTGGTATACACAGGAGTAGTTCCAAGACCCCCTGCCCTATGGATACCATAATCCAAAGATATTCAAGTCCCTTATATAAAATGGCATAATATTTGCATATAACCTAAGCACATTCTCCTATATATTTAAAACCTCTAGATTACTGTACTCATAATGTATAATACAATGTAAATGCTATATAAATAGTTGTTCAATTGTATCATTTAGGGAATAATCACAAGGAAAAACTCTATATGTTTTCAGTACAGATGGATTTTTTTTTCCTATTACTTTCCATCTGAGGTTTGGGTGGATCCTGGAACACGGAACCCGCAGATACAGGGGATTGACTGTACCCACATGGGCGCATGTTTCTATATTAGAAGTTTCTGCACCGGAGATCATTTCTCTGCTAGGGCATTTCTACATTGGGTTGTAGCTATGCTAGAAATGTTTCTCTATTGGGGTACGCTCTCATTATGAGGGTTTCTGCCCAGGGGTGTTTTCACCCAGGGAATACATCTGTGCTATTGTTCTTCGTAATTGGCTTTGCCAAATCCCTGGGGAGAGGCAGCTGTTGTACATACACATCCCCCCCAGCTGGCCCTCCCCTGCACCTTGCTGGCAGACCACTCACAGTTACACTGGTCTCCGCTACTTCCTGATGCTGCCCCAATTACTCTGAGGAGCAGGCAAGTCACAAGTTCCCAGGAGCAGTCACACCTCCCATCTGGGAGCCTCCACCTTCCACATCAGCTCCCACTCAGCTCCCTCTCACTTCTGCCCTGCCCCCATGTCAGCCTCCCCTGGGATCCGCCCATCCATCCAGCTCCAGCTGCTGCCTACGTGCCAGAAAGCTGGCATTTCCTTCTCTGTTTTCCCTGAGATTCCCCTGACCCAAAGGCTGCCATGGGCCCCCTCGGAACCTGCTCCTGTCCTAGGGATATGGAAGATTCTTGAGTGGGCTGAGGGCAAGACAGAGGAGGCTAAGTGAACAAACCCCCAGCAGCGGCCTTCTCAGACACCTCTTCCCTCACCCCCCACCTCCCTCAGCTACTCACGATGACATTGCAGAGCAGGAGAAAGAGGGAAATGTCTTTTAGGCACCGGCGTCTCCAGTGGCCCCTGGGGGCCAAGATGATGGCCACTGCTTCCTGAGGGCCTTCTGGGTTGGGGCTGACCAGCCTGGGGGTGGGTGGGCAGGCTGGCAAGGTGTGCAGGGCATCCAGGTTGGCGAAAGTGAGGCCTTGGCAGGGCTCCTTGGGGGGTGTTTGGTGAGGCTCAGCCCCAGGTGGTCCCCGGTGGAGGCTCTCGATAATGAACACATTCTGGAAGGTGTGCTGGGCAATCATGAGCAGAGCGTGGGCCAGGTTGAGCCCCGCCAGCAGGTCCCTGGGTGTGCCCACCACCACCGCCACAATGGAGTAGTAGGAGATGGCGTACTGGCCCAGGGCAGCGCCCATCAGCAGGGCCACATCCAGGGTGCGTGTGGGGTTCTTATGGTGGTCCATGGCCCGGCGGTCAAAACGGTAGATGATTGAGCCACTCAGACTGACCAAGGTCATGAGCCCCAGACAGATGATAGTGAAGCTGTAGTAGGTGACCAGGGCCTGCTGGGTGTGGCCACCCTCCCCACTCACTTGGACCTCGTAGAGGATGAAGACGGCCAGTCCCACCACAAAGAGAATTAGGCCCAGAACTGGGCCGGCGAAAAAGGTCTCTCGGAAGATGCTGAGCCGAGATGGGGTGTGGCCGTGGTTGTGGCCGTGGGTGGACACTAGCAGCCTGCCCACGTTCTTCCACATGACGTAGAGCATGGTGGAAGCGAAGAGGCTGTATTCAATGTTGAAGGGGTACAGGTAGAAGTACCCCTGCTGGAAGATCTGGCAGACAGCCGTGGAGCAGGGGCAAGGATCTCCCACGGGGCTGCCTGAGCGGTCCACTGTGGAGAGAGAGACATGGGGCTGGGCTGCCCTCCCGTCCTAGACTAAGAACTTCTTAAGTAAGAGCAGGGTTTCTCTCTGGCAGTCAGCACTGTAGCCCACAGGCCTTAACTGGGCCTGACATGTTCATGCATGCCAGAAATATTTATTGAGCACCTATTATGTGCTTCAGACTACAAGCCCCATCAGTTCTGCAAACAAAACAAGAAAACCACCACCACCAACAACAAAAAAACCCTAAACCACAGAACTGCCCCCCTCACCCCTTTTCCATTCCTTCAGTCTCTCCCCATCCATGACGACTCCTGCCTCCCTGAGATAGAGACAGGCTGTGGTTCTCTTAAAGGGTGGCTCTTTTGGGATCCCCTAAAGTTCAGGCCTCCTTGTAGTTCTTGTTTGCCTCTGACTCAGCCCAGAACTCTCCCTGCTGTGCCCGGGTCTCCACCTTGACCTCCTGTTACTTCTGTTTGTACCACACCACATGGAATCTTGACTCAAATTCAGAAGGTGCCTTGGGAGATATCTTGGGCCTTGGAAAGTATCTCTTTTGGCCCCTGGAATTATTCCAGCTGGATTTTCAGGTGAGGAAGTGGAGGCTCCTTGGGGCAAGGAGGTCTTAATGGGAGAGCCAAAGCAAATTGCCTGATTTCCTGCTGAGGCAGGTCCATCTCTAGCAGGCTTCTCCCACCCAATGGGCCCACTATGTTTGTTAAGCCGACTGCCTCCCTGGGCTGGTTTTCACCACCCTCAGGATCCTCTGGATCTATGGGATGGCCCTTTGTCAGTCCTGCTGGGCTGGAATTTCTCCAGGAGGTGGGGCCACATTTTCCGTTCCTGGACCTTCCCATGCAGTGAAGGGGTGTGTGTGCAGGTGCCTTAGTCACCTTGTCTGGTCCTGACTAATGAGAGGCTCTAGAGAAGTCCAGAGAACTATGACAGGGGGACCGTGGGTCCCATTCTCCCTTTAGTGGAGCACCTTGGTTAAGAGCAAAGATAGATCTGAACATAAGTGCCCCCGTTTTAGGTTTTATGACCTTGGGCAAGCCACTTAACTTCTGTGCTTAGTTTCTGCACCTGTAAATTGGGAATACTAACAGTATCCACCTCCAAGAGATGCTGCAAGTGTTAATTAGAGTATTCAAGACACTTAGCACTGTTCAGAATACAGAGCTTGGTCATACGTCCCAGTGATGTCGTCGTGGCTGTCATTGCTACGGGATGGTTATTTCTCACCTTCTCTTCTTCCCCAGGCTCTCCTGTCTGACCCCAGGCTCCCACCACAGACACCCCCACTGCATCTCTTCCCCTTCCCCAGTTTGGTCACCCTTGCCCTTTCTTCTGGGAGCCTGGGTCCCTTCTTGGTGGAAAGGACACCTGGACAGTGGATCAAGGCTGTACCCTTAAGGATAAGAAGATTACCACCCCACAGTACCCCTGCCCCTTGACACCTATACCCAGACTTCCGAGGTAGGGCCTGGAGTGGGAGGAGGCCCCTGGCTTCCACCTCTGCCTCCATGCCCTCGTGACAGTACGGTTGACTGACTACAAATGCACAAAGCAACCACCCAAGGCCCGGCAGCCACCAGGCCAGGGCTAAGAAGGAACTCACAGTCAGGGGCGCGGCGGGTGTGGCTGGTGTTGCTGTGGGAGCTGCCGTAGGAGTGGGCCTGGTGCACAGACTCATCTACCACGGCCGCCATCCAGATGGCCAGGTTGGTGGTGAGGGTGAACATGAGCCCACACCTGTTGAGGGGTGGGGGCGGGGAGAGAAAAGACGCCGGGAGGCTTTGGCTCATGGTGCGTCCCTGCAAAGTGGGGGTCGGGGAGTTCTCCTAAGGAGGGGTGTTGAGCAGTGAGAAAACAGTGAGGCCCCTGTGAACAGGGCCGCTGAGCTTAACAGGGGCATTCAGTCTGGAAGAGAGGCCACCCAAAGAGCGTCCAGAGGCTCAGGCCTCACTTCTCCCCAGCTCCGGGAAAGGGCATGGTAAAGGAAGGTGGAAATTCGCCTGACAAAGGTGTGGAGAGCCTTGGCTGAAACCCCAGCCAGGGAGCAGAGAGAAGAGCCATGCCCAGGGCTGGTGAGCACTCTGGGCATGGACATTGGGCTGCGGTTCTCACCGGGTCAGGTCCAGGTGGACGTGAATGCAGGCTTTAGCGGAGACCCAGAGAAAGTAAGTCTGCATTGAGAGAAAGGGGAAGACAATTTTCCACAGATGAAGTGGGTGGTTTTGGGATGATTCAAGATTATTACATTTATTGTTTAAATACAGATGAAGTTTCACTCACTGGCCCGCTACTCACACTGGTACCGGTCTGTGGCCTGGGGGTTTGGGGACCCCTGCTCTAGAGAGCCCATGTCCACATCCAATATTCTGTATTCCCCATCCCAGGAGCCCCTAGACTAACATAGGTTTATTTTAGCTTTATAAAAGAAGATGGGGAACATTTTCTCTCTATACTCTATAGTACAGTTTGCATAAAAATAGTGATTCTCTGTTCTTTAAAGTCATATAAAATGTCCCCTGTAAAATTCTCTGGTCTTGATGAGTTTTTTGGGGGGGAGAGGGAGATGAGAGAAAGGCAAGTAGTTGTTTTTTTTTTTTCTTTCAGTACTTGGGAGTTGAACCCAGGATCTCACACATACTTTGTAAATGCTTTACCACTGGGCTGCACTCCCAGCCCATTTTTTATTTTTTATTTAGATTCAGGGTCTCAGGCTGCATCTGGCTTTGAATTCACCATCCTCCTGCCTCAGTCTACTGAGTCACTGGGATTGCAGGTGTACGTCACCTGGATGGCTTAAGATTTTTGACTCCCTATTTAGTTATTCCTGGGAACAAAAAGCCAGCCTTAGGCAGGTCTTAAAGGATCTCTGGTGCCTTCTCATCTCTCTTTGTCACCATCCCCAGCCCAGCCTCTTCCTTTGTTGCACTGCAAGGCCTTGCCCTCATCTGGTGGCTAATGAATCCCTGCCTCCCTGCCATGAGCTTTGCTGATGTGGGGGTATTTATATTTTTATTCTACCTGACTACTCCTCAAACTCATGAAATGTAAAAGACTAAAACTATATAGATTTGAAACATTTACTGATGAAGATCAAAGAACACAGCCTTCAGTATGAATTGTATTTCAACATCAAGTAAACAAAAATCCTTACAACTAGATCAGTACCCAACTTCATGATAAGTGGAGAAAAGATTGAGGTTGTCTAAGATATTACTTTACTTGATTCTACAATCAATGCCCACAAAAGCAGCAGTCAAGAAATCAAAAGACTCATTGCACTGGGAAAAGCTGTTGCAAAAGACCTCTTTAAAGTGTTGAAAAGTAAAGCTGTCACATTGAAGGCAAAGGTGCGCCTGACTCATGCCATGGTATTTGCAGTTATATCATATGGTTGTGAAAGCTGGACATTGAATAAGGGAGGCAGTAGATGAATTGGTGCTTTTGAATTATGGTGCTGGGGATGAATATTGAATGTTCATGGACTGCCTAAAGATATAGAGCTATCCTAGAAGAATGCAACTAGAATGCTCCCTAGAAGCAAGGATGGCTAGACTGTGTCTTACTTATCTTGGATATGTTGTCAGGAGGGATCAATCCCTAGAGAAGGACATTATGTTTGGGAGAGTGGCAGGTGAATGAAAAATAGGAAGACCCTCAACTAGATGGATTGACACAGTGTCGGAAGCAATGGGCTTAAACATAAAAAAGATCATGTGCCTGCGACAGAATCAGGGAGTATTTTGTTCTGTTGTACATAGGGTCACTATGAGTCGGAACTGACTCAATGACACCTAACAACAACAAAACTATATAAGCGCCGAGACCACACATGTGTCAAACTGCAGACACATGGGCAGCAGGAGGATGCTTCAGGGTAGGGCATCATCTGTGTGGTCATTTTGGTCAGGCTATAGGGTGAGGCACTCTTTTGGTCCCATGTAAGACCCGTCCTGCCTCCGCCTCAAAAGAACATCTGCCAAAGATGGTGTCTATGTAACAAATCAAAAATGAAATTAAACTTACTTGAAAACCCCTAGTTATAGGATACTCTACTTCCTGAACAAATGTCAAACATAGAGCCATGGCTGATGCTAAACCAGCCAGGGCCACAGCATAATCTGGGCTGAGCCTGATGCCTTCCATGGGCACCCAATGATAGCATGCAATTTCTAGCAGACAGGGCCAACTGTCACACCTCACACCTCCTAGGTGTTAACTATCGGCACTGTTGAGTTAAAACAAAATCATAGCACCCCTAAGTAGGAGCTCACCTTTAGCTATTACTTCATCACACCATGCTTCCACATTGTGGCCTCATATGACCCCCATCACAGTCCCAGCTCGTTGATTTAATTGCTCAAAGTGGGTAGGGACATGGAGCTCAGGTCTCATGACCCCTTGCCAAGCATTGTCTCCTGTCTACCACACTCAGGGACATTTCTCTCACCCACCTGGACAACAACAAATACAGCCTGGATGAGGGGGTGCAGGATCTTGATGGCCGACTGGCACTCAAAGAAACTAGAGTAGTAGCCGGTCTTGAAGACATCCATGACGAGAGTGCAGATCCCAAAGAGCACCAGCCCACCTGGGAACAGGGGCCGAGGGACGGTGTGTGTCAGAGAGGCAGGAAAGGAGGCTCAGAGAGCAGAGGACAGGCCCAGAAGAGGGATGGCGAGATAGTGGAGGAATGGATGGATGGGTATAAATGGGCAGATGGATGGACCGAAAGGTGAATGGGAGAATGGAAGGCCAAGTACAAGAGGGAGGAATGGGGAGGCTGGGAGGATGGATTAATGGATGGGTGAGTGAGCAAGTGAATGAATAGATCGAAGGGCTGGAAGATGAATGGGTGGATGGATGGGTTTATGATTCACAGAGTGGGTGGATGCAAGTCCTAGTGTGTGCCCCTCGTAGGGGCTGCGTTGATAAAGGGCAGGGCCCTACATGGGCTTTGTCAGCTGCTGTTCTCTTCTGCTCTCTGCTCTCTATGAAAGGCTCTCCATGACTGTATCTTGCCAATCCTTAGAGGAGGCAGAGAAGCTCCCCATCCCTCTGTTCTTCCCTCCTGGGGGACCCCCATCCCTCCCTTCTTCCCTCCCACAGCATCCTGCCTCAGTGGGCTCAACCACACCCTCAGCCACATTCAGTCCTCCCAAGGGACCTTCTCACCCTTTCACCCAAACACTCACTCTGCAAGTCCCCCAAGAGCCCCAGCCCGCAGCTCCCCTCCATGCCCACTGGCCTCACTCCCGCCTCCCCCAGCACCTCGGAGCCAGATGGGGCCGGCGTGCGCGTCCCGGTAGGGCACAGCGTCGGGGCAGCGTGCGGTACCCAGGAGGTAGAAGAGGATCCAGAGGACCGCCAGCAGCATCATGGTGGTGAGCAGCGCGAACACGTCGGTGTCGTACACAGCCACCTTGTTGAAGGCGCCGCCACTGATGAGCGTGCAGGCGAGCAGCAGCACGTTCACGGCCAGCAGCCCCGACAGCAGGCGGCCGCCCTTCTTCCACATCTCCCGGGGAGCGGCCCGCGGCGCTGGCGGGCTCTCCTTGGGGCCCGGGGCCAGCTCCTCCGACATGGTGGGGCCTACTGGAGGGGGCTGTTAGGGTCACTGCTGGGGAGGAGCAAAAGGATGAGGAACTCCAGGTCAGCCCCAGCGCTCTCATCTTCCCATCGCATCCCTAGATTTAGGGACCACCGGGGAAGCTCCTAACCTGGAGGGTGGGAGCCAAGGGTGCTGGAGGGAGGGCTGGGGAAGGGGAAGGGGAAGAGAAAACCCAGAGCCTGCACATCTCCAGCTCGTTGGGAAAGAAAGAAGGGGTGACACCAGGGCGGGTCTCGTCCAAGGTCTCACTTCGAGAATCTGGCAGTCTGCGAGCCCCGGGGCACGCACCTGTCTAGGCCGGAAGGCAGCACGGAGTTGGGGGCCAGGGGGCGGCGAGCGTCTCCTCTCTCCCACGCTGGGCTGGACCGGCGCTTTATACCCAAGACGGCGGGGTGATTTACAGTGGCGAGGGCTCGGCTCCATAAATCTTTCAGTTCCTCTCACATGATCCATCTTTTCTCGGAGCTGAATTTAGGGAAGAGCGTGAGGCAGCCAGATAAGGCGAGGTTTATATTTACCTATTAAGATCCCCCCAACGCACATGCACCCCCGCGTCAGTCACCCTGGCGCAGCCAGGCTCGGGGCAACCCTGCACCGAGGCACCCCAGAGGGTGCCCTGCCCTCGGCGCCCACCGTGACCTGGTGCCCAGCGTTCGCGCCCGCCCGGAATCCCCAGAGCTGACTCTCAGGAGACGCCCCTAGGGCTCGCCGGCACCCTGACCCCTCGCCCCAGCCCTGCGCACCCTATCCCCTAGATCTCTGATGCTCCCTGAGATCCGGACACCATTTCCCCTTTCCTCCCACCTGCCCTCACTGGGAGCTAAGTTCCTTCTTCCTCTGTCCCTACCGCTGCCCCCCTCAACTACTCGCTGGATGCTGCCAGCTGTGGGGCTTGGGTACGAAGTTCCCCTGCGGTGCCCGCCGTCGGTTTCCAGTCCTCTAGCGCCCCTGCTGGAGCGCGGCTGGGAACCGTACCCCGCTTGCCGCACAAGCTTGCGGTGGGTGCTCACGCCCTTCTAGGCGCCCCTGTCCCGGGGCTCAGGACTCCTCCTCCACCCCGCCTGCAGACTCTCCTCCCCAGCCCTGGACCCGTTCCTTTGACGGCTGGAGAAATCCAGAGCCTCAGCGCCTGAGCTCTAGTGAGGATGGACCCCCATCTGGCCCTGGAGTGGACCCTGAGGAGCGGGGTGCTGGGGTGGGGAGGGTATTTTTGGAGAGAGAGCAGCCCCTCACTGGGCTCACTCCGGCGAGCTAAGAAGCAGGGCTTTTAGGACCCAGGGGAAGCCCGGGGGCGGCTCCCCGGGCAGCGGGTGAGCCCCCCCCCACACACGCTGGGTGAGCGGCTCAGATGTCCTGGTAGCCCGGACTGTGGTGCTCTGTACCCTCCATCTGCGGCAGCCGCGGCTGGTGGCCCCGGCCCCTGCCCGGTCCCCCACCCCAACCCCATGTCTCAACCCTAATCCCGCTGCCCTCCCCCTCGGGGGACATTTCCCCGTGCCCCCTGCCCATCCCATCCACGTCGGGCGCCATGAACGACCAGTACCACCGGGCGGCCCGGGACGGCTACCTGGAGCTTCTCAAGGAGGCCACACGGAAGGAGCTGAACGCCCCCGACGAGGATGGCATGACCCCCACCCTCTGGGCTGCCTACCACGGCAACCTGGAGTCGCTGCGCCTCATAGTGAGCCGAGGGTGAGTCCCCTTCCGCCTGGCCGCAGCCTCCCCCAGAGCCCGCGGCATTGCTGCCCAGTCCTCTGAGCTGCCTCTTCCCATGTGAACAGACCCTAAGGCAGGACCGCAGGGCCGGCCATGCCTGGGGGAGACACATGTGGAGGGGACACCAGCGGAGGCTTGTGACACTTGGGACCTGAATGTGAGGCTGGGAGGGGAGGACCTGAGATTCAGGAGTCCAGGATTGTGGTAGCGGGAGTGAGCAGAAGGTGGGAGAGCCTTCCTGGGTGCGGACACCTAGCCACAAGAGGGAAGGGAAAAGTGAGGGGGGGTGGGAAGGCTGAGAAGTGTCAGAGGACCCAGAGGTAGGGGCTCTGAAAGAGGGGCCTTTGCTGCCTGCTTCCCAGCCTAGGAGCCAGAGGGCTCCCTGAGCCAGCACCTACTGCTCCCCACCCACTGGATCCCGCACTGACCTCTCCCTCACCCTGCTCTTCGCTGGGATTTATGGGCACTGCCCACAGTACCAAATGTCACTGGTTCTGCCACCCCATTACTCCTCTGTTTCACTCCCCCACTGTGGGGCACCGCTGAACAGGGAGAGACCATAATGTGTCCAAGGGGTTTCTGCCCCATCTTCTCTGCAGCATTATCCTGCAGAAAACCCATGGGGCAGGGTCTGGAAAGTGGTGTGGAGGAAGCAGTTGAGGAATGAGGGCCCAGGACCACTGAAGTGGGGGTAGGGGACTAAATCACACTTCTGGGGACACTATCATCACCACAGTTTGATACAGAGATGTCAGGCTGGCCTGGACACATGTAACCTGAACAGATGAAAGGGTGGAAGGGATGCCCCAGGGGGGTTTGTATGAACATTGCAGACCCTGGGGTCTGGGGGTCCAGGTCCAAGTGAGCATGTGGGGCGTCTCTTGAGAGTCAGCTCTGAGGATTCTGAGCTGACTCTGGTGTGGGGCATGGCCTGTGGCCTGAGCACATGGTGGGTGAGGGAAACCCCTGTGCCTTCCCTCTGTGTTTGCTCCTTGGGCCCAGGAGCAGACAGGAACAGCCCCTAACATCAGGCAGCTGAGGCTGTTCCAGAGGCCAAGACTGACAGGCTCCTCCACATCCCAGGAAGGCACAGCCTAGCACTGCCCCTTCCTCCTCCATCACACAGACTCATGGGAGTCTCACAAAGGGGCCTGGAGAGAAAGAGGGCTCCTCTTTGGTTTACCAACCTCCTCCCCACCCTGGCCTAGAGAGGCAAGGATTGGTGCTCAGTGGGTGTGGGTCTGATGCAGAGTGGCTCTCCCCACAGTATCCTGCAGGACTTGGCCACCAGCAGGGGAAGCTGAACAGGGGGGTGTACGGGAGATGTTGAGACAAGGGAGTGATTCTTCCCATAACCCCGAGTGGCCTCGTGGCCTCATTAGTGTGGGGAAGGGGCCCTGTGTTAGGCCCCAGACAGAGGCGAGAGTTCTGGAGGAGCCAGCAGAGGCTGCCCCAGGAGGGCTGTCTGGCACAGAAGGTGCTGGGGCTGTTGGTGCCCCTGCACAGTCCGAGCCAGCCAGCTTCTCAGGGCTCCCAAAGATACTGCAGCCTGGGCAAGAGAGGCCAGCCCAGCCAGGCCACCGAGTTCCTCCTCCTCCTCTCCAGTCCTGGCTGCCCCCACAGTCCACTTCTGACCCAAGCCAAGACCCAACACCTGCTCTAACACTGGCCTTGCCAGGTCTGGCCCTGCTCCCTGCAGACATGGCTGTGCCCACTGCGTTCAAGCACAAACTCGGCACACTCACCCAGGCTCAGGCCCAGCACACACCACCCTCTTGTTCTCTTTAGCGGTCACCCTGTAACTCATGGCCACGCTCACCACCGCCCTTGCCTAGAGACCCATACTCGGCCCTGGCCCACCACCTCTCTGGGCCAGCTCCCCGCTGCGGCCATGAATAATTCAAACCTTTCTCTCTGGGCATCAAATATTTATCCCCTGAGATTCCCAGCCCTCAGCTCTCTTGGGGAAGGCCCCGCCCCGGCCCCGCCTTCTTGGTTGCCCCGCCCCCGGAGGGCTAGGCCATTTTTCCCTTTGGCTCACTCCTGGTGCGTTGTTGGGGGGGCTCAGGCCGGCGGGTCTTCCGGAGTGAGGGAAGTGGTCTGAGTTCCATGGGTCCCTTTGGGACTACTACGCCTGTGGGGAAGCTCAACTAATCTGAGGGTCCTCCCTTCGTCGCCCGGGGCCCCCATTCCCTCCACCTCCAGCCAGAGCAACGTCTCCCCAAGCGTGCCAAAAAGGCTCCTCATTGTTTCCCATGCTCTGTTCCTGCAGGGGTGACCCCGACAAGTGTGACATCTGGGGCAATACACCCCTGCACCTGGCAGCTTCCAACGGCCACTTGCACTGCCTGTCCTTCCTGGTGTCTTTCGGGGCCAACATCTGGTGCCTGGACAATGACTACCACACGCCGCTGGACATGGCCGCCATGAAGGGCCACATGGAGTGCGTGCGCTACCTGGATTCCATCGCGGCCAAGCAGAGCAGCCTCAACCCCAAGCTGGTGGGCAAGCTGAAGGACAAGGCCTTCCGCGAGGCCGAGCGGCGCATCCGCGAGTGCGCCAAGCTGCAGCGCAAGCACCACGAGCGCATGGAGCGGCGCTACCGGCGCGAGCTGGCCGAGCGCTCGGACACGCTCAGCTTCTCCAGCCTCACGTCCAGCACCCTGAGCGGCCGGCTGCAGCACCTGGCACTGGGCAGCCAGCTGCCCTACTCCCAGGCCACGCTGCACGGCACCGCCAAGAGCAAGACCAAGATCCAGAAGAAGCTGGAGCGGCGCAAGCAGGGCGGGGAGGGCACCTTCAAGGTGTCTGAGGACGGCCGCAAAAGCGTGCGCTCGCTCTCCGGTCTGCAGCTCGGCAGCGACGTGATGTTCGTGCGTCAGGGCACCTACGCCAACCCCAAGGAGTGGGGCCGCGCCCCACTCCGGGACATGTTCCTCTCCGACGAGGACAGCGTCTCTCGTGCCACGCTGGCGGCCGAGCCTGCCCACTCGGAGGTCAGCACGGACTCAGGCCACGACTCCCTGTTTACCCGCCCGGGGCTGGGCACCATGGTGTTCCGCAGGAACTACTTGAGCAGCGGGCTGCACGGGCTAGGGCGGGAGGATGGGGCCCTCGATGGGGCGGCCACGCCGCGGGGTCGTCTGCAGAGCTCCCCTAGCCTGGACGACGACAGCCTGGGCAGTGCCAACAGCCTGCAGGACCGCAGCTGTGGGGAGGAGCTTCCCTGGGACGAGCTGGACCTGGGCCTGGACGAGGACCTGGAGCCCGAGACCAGCCCGCTGGAGACCTTCCTGGCCTCACTGCACATGGAGGACTTTGCCGCCCTCCTGCGGCAGGAAAAGATCGACCTCGAGGCGCTGATGCTGTGCTCGGACCTCGACCTCCGCAGCATCAGCGTCCCCCTGGGGCCCCGTAAGAAGATCATGGGGGCGGTCCGGAGGCGGAGGCAGGCGCTGGAGCGCCCGCCTGCCCTGGAGGACACAGAATTGTGAGTGCCAGCCTAGGGAGTGGGGATAAGGTGTGACTGGGTTGGAAGGCCCCGGAAGAGGGGGGTATCTGCCTTTTCAGGAGTGGGACAGGGCTTCTAAGCCTCTATCAATGACAATAGGCCCCACTATTATACTTATCACCAGCTCAGAAAAAGCATCAGTTAATGATGACGGAAGGCTTCCTTATCACAGATAGTGTAAAAGGCAATCAACTCTGGAGATATCAAAATGTGAGAAAATCAGATGTCTTGGTGTTGAGATACAGTAGTCAGAGTAATCACAGCGAGGGTGTTTTTGTGCCCTGACACCTTCCTGATAGTGGGCTTACCCTTGAGTGAGTGCTGCTGTTGAATCTTGAGCTGTGCCATCCCCAGTGTAGAGCAGATGAGCAAGGGGAGGCTCGGGGCTTAGATACTAGCTCAACTCTTCCCTGCCACTGCTTGGTGCTGAGTCGGCCTTGATCTCTGGTCTGTGTGACTCTAGAGCCAGGAGATGAGGCAACTTCTATGGGATGGAGTGCTTGCAGCCGTACCACTGTAGCATCCCATCCTATTAGATCTTGGAAGCTAAGCAGGGTAGGGCCTGGTTAGTACTTGGATGGGAGACCTCCTAGGAACACCAGGTGCTGTGGGCTTGGGAAAAGGACCTAGCAGGCCATTCCCAAAACAATCAGCCATTGAAAACCCTGTGAATAGCAGAGAAGCACTGACAATAGTGTTTCGCCTGCTGTACACAGGGTTGTTATAAGTCAGACACAGACTTGATGGCACCTAACAGCAACAACAACAATGAGATGGAGAGTGTGGCAGTCAGCAGATCTCCTCAACTGCCCAGGGCCTCAACACAGATGGTTTTCACCTGCTGTCCCCAAGCCCTGCAACTAGGAGTGCGAGCAAACGCGCCCAACAGGGCCAACAGAGCCTTGGAGCCAGGGTTATGTTTTAAAAGCCATCAGAGCTCCCCAAGGTTGCCACCAGCCTGGTCCTCCTGTTGGCCAGTCCCTGCCACATCCCTTCCCCAAGGCATCCCACAAATCCAGCAAACACTTCTCCTCCATTTGTATCTACAGCCTGTACCCTGAGTGCCTGGGGCAGGGGTAGGCGTGAGGAGGCAATCTGGATTACAGTTTGAGGAATGGGAAGTTAATGTCCCCTCTCCCAGACCATCAGCCTGCCCAAAGACAGGCGGCTAAGTCATCAACATGGCCAGTCCTGGGTGGAAATGATGTCTTTGCAGCCTGTTTTCTAAGGGTGCTTTCTGTCTGTCTCTCCCTCCACAGATAACAGGGGGCTCCTCTCTCCAGACCAAAATGAATTGCAAGTTGCCACAACCCACGATGGGACCACGAGGTCCTCGCAGTTGCCAGGCCTGCAGTCCTTTCCCCAGGACCAAAGACCACATGGGTCACCTGCCTTGAAAGCCTGCCCACACCCCAAAGCAGAGGGTGTGGCCTGGAGGCACCCAGAGGGGCAACAGAGTCTCCCAGAGCACCTATTGTGGGGTGCTCACCACATCTGAGAAGCCCTCAAGTATGTGTGTGTTGGTGGAAGGCCAGCTTCAGAGGGAGGGCAGGGGCCACTTGGCCCTGGGGACTAGATGACCTTGGAGCTGGGTGGGCCGGGGTGAGAAGGAGACATGACCCCCTACTCGGAGGTGCCCTGTCTCTCCCTGCCCCACCTTGTCAACCCTCCCAGGAGGGTTCTGTTCTTTCTCAGGCTGGAAACTTGCTTCCTATTTATTGTGAGGGAAGAGTTTAGGCACTGCCTCCCCTACACACCCTGGAGGGGAGCTTCCCCAGCCAGACTCTTCAGCCAAATGCCCTGCCTTTCACATGAGAAGGCCAGCCCTGTCTCCTTCACCTACTGGCCTATGACCAGAGCTAGGAACGGGGCTGGTGTGGGCTGGGGGTGACTGGTGCCCTTCCCAGCTCACTCTGGGTTGGAGCCCAGCCTGTCCTCCCCACCCCCAACTCTGCTATGCAGCCTAGCTCCCCAGGGGTCCTGGAGGGCCAGGGCATTAGGCGCAAGGTGCTAGAGCACCAGGCTGCAGTATTATGGCCCCCAGGACTGCCGGGCACAGCTAGCTGAGAAATGGCACCTGCCAACTGCTTCTGCATCTCCCAGGCCCAGGCAGGCTGAGGCTGGGCATAGCTCAGAGTCAGGCCCAGTGAGAGGAGTCCTGTGAGGGGAACGTGGAGCATGCGGGTGATCTAAACTGCTAATTGTGCCCATGCCCTGGGGGCCTATGTTGGTGGCTGGTTGGTTGGTGGGCTTCCACAAGGCGTGGAAGGAACTGGGCCACTGTGTGGTTCTGTGTGGATGATTTTGTGGGGATGCAAAGGAGAGCTCACGGTGTGTCCCAGCTCTGTGATGGTGGTGACACCAGGGAAAAGCCCAGCCCTGAGGGTCCTCAGCACGTGTCCTCAGAGCTCTCCTGCCACACCAACGTCACTGGGGTATGCATGTCCACACCCTAGGCAGATGCATCTCTCCTCGTCAGCAGTGGCCCCCACCCCTGATTCCAGCTTGGGAAACAGCCTTGCTGGGAGCACAGCCACAGCCCCCAGTTCCTCCCTGGGCCCCCTTGACTGGGCAGGGGAAAGAACCCCCAAAAGAACCCCTCTACTCTGTCTGTGGCGGGCCTTGTCCCCACATATGCCCAGAGCTGGGGGCATAAAGGACATGGTTCCTTTCCCACTGTAGGACACTGGGGGCCTGGCTGGCTGCCACATCCACCCCAGCCCTTCTCTCCATTCTTGGGGCCTGAGCTTGGGGCCACCCCATGTGCCGACTCATCTTCCTCGGAGCCCCAGGTGCTGCCCTGCCTCACCTGTTCCCGTCTGTTTACTGTCTCAGCGCCTCCCATTCGCCCTGTGCTGAGTGGGTGGGGCTCGGTTGTTCCCAGCATTCCCTCACCTCATTATAACTTTTGTAGAGAATGTTGGACATCACTGTCCTGCTTGTGTCCTGTTCTTTATCATTTGGGGGTGCGAGAGGGCTGGGTGAAGAGAACGAGAGGGTGGGGTAGGAGAGGGTCTGCTTTGGGCCCATAAGGACTGGGTCTTTCCTTGGAGGGGTCCTCTAGCTCCCACCCAACATGGGTGCAGTAACTACCTCTTGTATCTGTGGGCCTCTGCTCTGCTCTGCTCTGTGAGCTGGGCCCAGAATTAGGAATGAGTAGAGAGCGAGGGGTAAGAAGTGGGCTGGGGTGTCCCCCACTGCTGAGCAAGGAGGGTGGGCCACACTCCTGCTCTGATTCTAGTACATGCAGCAGCTGAGGGCAGAACGGTGCTGTCTCTTCCCATAGGCCTCCCGGGGCAGAAGCCAAATGCCGGGAGGCTGTCTCCTGTGACCCGGGCTCTGGGCCTTCTCTTCTCTGGGAAGCCTCCACGGGGGGACTCATTGCTTTCACCACCCCCGGTAGCTCTTGCTGTATCTGATGTAGAGCCCTCTTTTCTCCCAGGGGTGACTCTTCTCCTTAAATGGGCGGACAGTGAGCTCTGCTTTCTTATCCAAATCTGGAGTTATCTTGTTGCCTAAGGATGCTTCTGCCAAGGGGAGCTCAAGATAGTCCCTTTCCCCAGGATCAATCAGAAAGGTCCACAGGATATAGGTGCCACAAGGTTGCTTAGTAACCACCTGGGGGTTCTAGGCCATCTCCCTCCACTTTATGGATGGAAAAACTGAGTACACTCCGTGACCCCTGCTGGTCATACTGAACACTGCACCTACCTCTCAAAAGACCCGCAAGTCCTTGGCCCCACCGTCCAGGGGAGGACATCGGGGTGAGGAAGACTCTTCAAGGACAAGGTTGAGTAGATCGGAGCTTTGGCGGCCAGGCAGAGACTGACAGGAAGTGGTGGGGACAGGAGTCTCCGTGGGCCAATGTGGCTTGAGGGTGGGAGCCTGCGATACTGGTAGCAGGTGAGGTGTCAAGAAACCCTAGAAGACTTAACAAGCAAAGGGACACATTTTATGCTCAGTTTTCTTGAACTGGGACCCAGCTTTCATGGCTCCTTCCCCTAAAAACCTAGGTCAAGTTAGGGAAATGCTGAAGGTTTAGAAAAATCAATGGTTTTTAGCTTTTTAAGGCTAGATTCCGGTAATAATACAGACACTTTTCCTGGAAAACCCACCTGGAACCCCCACACGCTCACACACAATTTTGCTCATAATTCCAGGAAGCTCAGGTAGCCAAAGAGGCCCAGGGACCCTGGGTTAAGAGGTTCTGGTTTGGGCGTCGTGAAGTTGGTACATTGTAGTGCCATTCTGATTGGTGCACGTGGGAGGATGAAGTGAATCAGAGACAGGAAGGGTCACATGGTATGTGGCCCAACCCTTCCATTTCACAGAGGAGCTCCGGCAGCCCCAGGGGCAAGGGTCTGGCTGAAGGTTACTGCGCAGCCATGAGGGCAAACAGCACATCTCCTAATGCCTTATGTGGATCCTGTAGCCTCCTGTCCCCAGGTTATGACCGGGCCCAGAGAGCACAGCTTGCAGCCGTAGCCCTGTGGCATCAGATCTCAGAAGCTAAGCAGGGTCAGGCCTGGTTAGTACTTGAATGGGAGACCGCCTGGGAACACCAGGTGCTGTAGGCTTGGGAGATGGACCTGGCAATCCACTCCCAAAAATCAGTCCTCCATCGAAAACCCTATGAACAGCAGAGAAGCACTGACAATAGTGTTTCCTCTGTTGTATGTTGGGTCGCTATGGTCGGATACCGACTCGACAGTACCTAACAACAACAACAACAGAGAGCACAGCATCTCTGGGCCACGGTGCATGCTTGTGTCACCTTCTCTGAGATAAGCCCAGGTGAGAAGGTGGAAGGATTCGGGAGACAGCCAGATCTGCTCCGCAAAACTGGCCTGCCCCTCCCGCGGTGTGACCTTGGGTAAGTTGCTCACCTCTCTGAGTCTGTTTGCTCATATGCAAAATAAGTATTATAATCATAGTAACCCCATAGGTCATTAGGGGAGTGAAATGATAATGCTTATAAAGCACTTAGCACACACCTGATATTTAGTACACATCAGTTAATAATGATCCTGGTTATTGTTGGTCTGAGAATGGCCCAGGGGTGGCTCCTTGTATTTGGGGTCAGTGAAGCCACAAGTAGGTGGGTCTTAGACAGTGCCAGGGAGCAGCCTCCCCTTCCGGCATTCATCAGACAACCAGCCCCACCCCTACTCCCATCTCCACTTGGTCCTGGAGGCTACATTGGAGACATCTCCACATGACCAGTAGGGGGCGCTGACAATCCAGCTAGTGGCCAGGGCATGAGCAGCTAGCCAAGGGTTGTCACATCCAGAGCGGGGTCCCAGGGCAGGCCAGAAGCTTTCCCTGCCCCTGTGAGGTATGCACATAAAGTAGGTGTTAGCACCACTTTGTCCATGAAGAGACTATGTGATGTTGAAGGTTTAGAAAAATCAGTTGTTCTTAGCCTTTTTAGACTAGATCCTGGTAATAATACAGACGGGAAAATTTGGTCTTCCTGACCTGAGTCACTTAGGCCATCCCTGTTGCCATAGGGCCAACCTTTTAAGTTTTTACCGTCAATTGCTGAGAGTTTATAATGTGTCAGGTGTTTATGTTAAGCACTGTATGTACATTTAACTCTCACAATAAAACCACAACCCTTGCTTATAGAGCTACATTACCATTATTATCCCCATTTTAGAGATGGGAAAACAGAGGCTCAGAGCAGTAATGGACTTGCCCTAGTAAGCCTGGGAGAGTTCCCCACACAGAAACCTGTATGTCTGACCACAGTGCTGTCTTGGCCTCATGCACCTGGACCTTTGGTGAGGGACATCTTTGATATTGAGTCCTCTTGACCTGGCATGCCTGGGTCCTGGGCAGGTGCTAGGCTTAGCCCAAGGTGGGATAGGGGACCCTGGCTGTGCTAGCAGTTGAACGAAGCCCATGGTCTGATCCACAAGCAGCTGCTTGCCCTGAAGGACTGGGCAGAGGTCAGCTTGGTCTGTAGAGCCCCGGGGAAGACAGTGGGGGCTCTTTGGGACAACAAATGCCAAGGTAGGTGAGGAGGATGGTGGAGCATTTTGTCCCAACTAGGGAGCCTGTCTCCAGTTCTGTCTTCTCTCCTTGTCTCATTTCTCCCTGTGACCCCAGGCAACCCAGTCCTTCTCCCTTCTCTCCCCCTAAATGTCTCTCCCAATGTGTGCCTTCCTTTTTTCTTTTCCTTTCCTTTCCTTTTTTTTTTTTTTTTTTTTTTTTCCAGCACTAAGGGTTTAATCCAGGACCTTGCACATGCTAGGCCAGTGCCGTTCCACTGAGCTGCATCCCCAAACGCATTTTTTTTTTTTTTTTTTGTGGTACTGGGGGCTGAACCCAGGGCCTCACACCTGCATGCTTTGCAAGTGCTGGACCACTGAGCTGCTCCCCCAGCCCATTTTTTTTCTTTTATTTTTTGAGACAGGGTCTCGCTAAGTTATGCAGACTTCCTCTGATCTCGAACTTGCGATCCTCCTGCCTCCACCTCCCGAGCCCCTGGGATTACAGGCTTGTCCCTGGTTGAGCTGGAACCTGTAGCCCTGTCTCTCATGAAGGAGACTTCTCCTTCAGGACTTCCTCCTTTCTCTACCCCAATCTTGCACTTTGGCAGCCTCTGGAACAAGCCTGGGGGGACCCAGTGTGCCCCATGGAACCCAGGGTGCATTGATGTAATGCCTGAGCTCCATGCAAAACAGTCTGAAGACCTGGGTTCACGTCTCACAGATGCTACTGTCTAGCTGAGACCCTGGACAAGCCAGGTAACTTAACTTCCTCTGCAAAGTGGGCCTCCAGATGACTTCCTGGTGGGGTACCGTGAAACCCACGTGCACACAGGGCTCCAGGCCAGGTCTGGCCTCCTGTGACCAATGAGAGCCATACTTATGTGGCTCAGGGGCTTCAGTGGTGCCACTCCCTGGATTCCCAGCACAGTTCCTGGTGAGAGGCACTATGGTTATTTCTGTTTTTCACATGAGGCACAGAGATGTTTGCCAAATGTGCCCAAACCACATGACTGGGAAATGGTGGAGCTGGAACTCCAACCCAGGCAAGATGGCTCCCTACTGCGCTCCCGTGGTATTGGAGCATTTTACCAAATGCCTGCTGTGCGCCCTGTGACTTCAATTAGTCCACACACAACCTCATTAATAACAACAAGTGACTGCCATAGCTGTTCCACAGCGGGAGCAGACAGGTTGAGGACACCAGGTCATTGCCTAGGCCACACAGCCAGGGAGAGCACAGACTGGTGAGACTCCTCTGCTGTGAAGGGCAGTGAACCTTCTCTGAGTTTTTATTGGCAAATGACAGGGCCTCAAGGAGTTTGGAGCTTGAGGCAGGGAAACTCTGAAAAGGCCATTCAGAGCCACCAACACCTGCTCTTTAGAGAAAGAGCATCTGGGCAGTCCGGTGGAGGCGGGCAGAGAGCCCCAGCAAGCTGCAGACCCCATCAGGGCCGGATGCCCACCCCACGCCTGCTGCTGCTTTATTCCTTGGGTTTGCCTGGTCAAGAGTTCACAAGGTCACCAGATCCTCTCCCCTCTCTGGGAAAGCAAACGCTAGCAAGGTTGTTCCACTGTACCCCAACAGTAGCAGGTGGGAACCAGGCGAGGTGGTGCTCGCCTATGATCCCAGGACTTGGAGGCGGAGACAGGAGGATCACGAATTCCAGGCCAGCCTGGGGCTGAATAAATGAATGAATAAAAATGGAAAGACCAGTGATGTAACTCAGTGCTAAAGCCCTTGCCTAGAGTGCACAAGGCCCTGAGTTCAATCCAGTACTACGAACAAAACAAAACAAAACAAAACCCAAAAGTAGATGGTAGGCGGGGGAGGAGCGTTCCCAGGGAGGAGAGAGGAGACGGTGGGGAAAACAGCAGTGTCTCCCTCTGTCGCATGGAGCTTCTCTTCAGCCCAGAATGAAACGACCCCTCCCAGTACTGTCTGTTCGAGCATCGGAGGTGGACACAGGCAGGAAGGCATTATTTCCAAGCCCCATTTTACAAATATGGACAACTGCAGGGGGGAGGCGGGGCGAATCAGCCTCTTAAGTCCCGGTGTCCGTGGCCTTCTCTGAAGGAGGATCCAGCCCCTGGCCCTGCCAGGCGCTGCCAGCCCAGGAGGACGGCCCCAGGGCCCGGCCTCTCTGATACAGACAACCGACTCGGCCAGGACAGGTCACGTCCCCACCCTCGGAGTGCAGAGGCTCCGGGACCGCGGGACTTCCTTGAGCCCCGACTCCAGCTCTGTCCCTGAAAGCCCCAGGCTTCCTGCAACCCGTTCCCAGAGCTGCGTCCCCGGCCTCCCCTGGCCTGAGTGCCGCTCTGCCTCTTCCCTTTGCCTTGGCTCCCCCGTCCAGGAGCTGGGGCTCAACAGGCAAGACCTGGGGAGAGGGAACGGGGACAGGTGGCCAAGGCTTCCCCTCCCTCCGTTCCTGCGCAGTCCCGCGCTGCGGGAGTGCGTGTGCCAGTGAGTGCGGGGCACCGGCGGGGACCTCTGCGGGCACTGGGCAGGCGGCATGGGCTCCCAGTTCTCCGGCAAGTTGGGATTATTTGTGAAGTGGGTGTACGTGGTTTTGCCCATTCACCCTGGCGTCAGAACCGCCAGTGTCCCCGGAGAGGTGTGGGTGTGGGTGTGGGTGTGGGTGTGTGCGCGCGCGCGCACGTGCATTTTGTGTGCGCCCACAGAAGCCTCCAGCATTTTGCGTCTATTTTTGGACTCCGTCTCCTGCCTGTTATCTATTTTTAGGGCCCGTTCCTTCAGACTGGTGGAAATTCCTGAATACCCTACCTTCCCTTGCTGCGCCCTCATCCTGAATCGGGGGTCTCACCCAGCTTCCCCCTCACCTCTGTGTGGGTGATGTTGGGAGGCCCGGCCCTGGGGAGAGCATGGGCAGTAGGGGAGTCCAGCCGGGAGGCACAGCCCTGCCACTGGCTTGGAAGTTGAGTTCTCCTCTGCAAGCCTCACGTCCTCGTGGAAGTGGGGATAGTCTCCCCCAACTGCAAGCCACTTGTGAGGATATACATAAAGCATTGGCTCAGGCTGGAACACCCAGCTGCTGGCCACCAGCCCAGGCACCTGGTGGACAGGAAGCTGGGTAGAGGGGGTACTGGTTGGTATCAGCCAGGCCTGGGCATCCTGGAACCGGGACCACAGAGAGCTGACATGCTTGGTGGTCCTCTGACTCTCCCGTCCATGCCCAGCACATCTTTTGCACAACCTGTTCAGTATTAGAGAACAGAGCTGGGGTCAGCCCTCTACACACACCATGCACACCATGTGCACACACACATGTGCAGGAAGGAAGACATGAACAAGGAGGAGGAGGAACAGAGGGAGTACCTATGTGTCTTCTTGCTAGAAATGGAAGCCATTATTATCATTACTAAGGCCCATAGGTGGTGGCTGTTGTTAGGTATTGTCAAGTTGGATCTGACTCACAACAGAATGAAACACTACCCACCACTGTGCCATGTACACAGTCTTTTTATGTTGGAGCCTGTTCTTGCAACCATTATGTTTATTCTCATTTTGAGTTGTGCCATATCAGCAAAAGGAGTTTCCAGGGGCTTTCCTCCATTCAAGTCATTAAGGTTGACTCTACTTTGAGGGGGCAACTCTTCCTAAGTCATTTCTTGAATGTCTTCCAGCCTGGGGAGCTCATTTTCTGGCACTATGTTTGACAGTGCTTCTCTGCTATTCATAGGGCTTTCAATGGCTAATTGTTTTGAGGGGCTGGGATTTAGCTCAGTTGGTAGAGCGCCACTCTGCAGTCTCTGAGGTCCTGAGTTTGATTCCCAGCACTGCAAAAATGGGAGAAGGATGTGGCAACCCACTCCCAAGGCAATCCCGAAACAATCTGCCATTGAAAACCCTATGAAGGTCACTATGTGTCGGACCCGACTCGACAGCACCTAACAACAACACTAATTGTTTTGGGAGTGGGCTGCCAGGTCCTTCTCCCTAGTCTGTCTTAGTCTGGAAGCTCAGCTGAAACCTGTCCACTATGGGTCGCCCTGTTGTATCTGAGATACCGGTGGCCTAGCTTTCAGCATCACAGCAACACACAAGCCCCCGTAGCACAAGAAAACTGACAGCCACATGGAGGCTTGCCAATATATTAGATTTAAATCATGTCAACAATTCAACATAATAATGTTATAATCACACTAGCACATGCAACAGCATTAGTGACAATGATTTCTACCTTGAGCACGTGCCCAGGTGGCTGCTGATGGCCATAGCACAGAGTTACAAGTTAGCTCAATGTGTTCTCTAGGGACTCAGCTGGGCACCACCTTTGGCCACTCCAACTCACTCGCAGAAAAGCGAGGCTCAGAGAGTTTAAGCAATTTACTTAAGGTCACACAGCAAAGACTGGAACCCAGTGTGTGTGATCCAAAGCCTGGCTCTAGAAAATGTTTTCAGTTTGGCTCCACAATGGGCAAAAATTGTGGCTCTCATTCCCCTTCCAGCCCTGGCACTGGCAACACCAGGCCCAACACAATCTTTAGCTTATTCTGTGCCCTGCCCTGGTGCAGGAGGGACCAGGTGACTCCTGGAAAACCTTGACCACAGGGATCCTGCTCTGCCAGCACCTCCAGCCCTGAACTTTCAAGGACGAAATAAGCCACGTAAGCTTGGGCCTCAGTTTCCTTTCCAGCAAGGTGAGAGGCTGGCAGCATCACTAGCATCCCTGGCAGCTGTAGCCCAGCCCCTTCCCTCGCTCCTCACTCCCTTGCCCCTCTGGCCTGTCACTCACCTGGCTTCGTCCCTGTCGAGCAGCTGGGAAGGCCAGAGACAAGGTCCTTGGAGGTGAGGCTGGCGCTGAGATACTGTGGCTGTGGCCCAGCTCTTGGTGGCCAGGGGAGCTCTGGGCACCGGTCCTACCCTCAGCTGGTCAGGATCTGAGCCATGGGCCAGGCCACTTCTTTCCCAGCTCAGCCTGCCCCACCCCTGTGAATAACGCCAGTCGCCTTCTCGTGAGCTGGGCCCCACTGGGCTTTTGATGAGTTAGGGTGAGGGGGACAGCACTTGGGAGGAGACAAAGAAGCAGCAAGGCCGCAGCCACCTGGGCCTAGGGGATAGAAATGGTTCACCCGCCGGCAGGCAGTGCCTTCCTAACCCCCCTGAGCAGGCCCTGGACCCATTCTGCAGGGCTTCACACCCATCCCAAGCTCAGGGTCCCCTCGAGGCCCTGGGCCAGGGAGGGGCCTCATCCCAGCCACAATAATAATTAACCCCATGAACCCCAGCACATAAAGATCCAAATCATGGAAGGGAGGAATCATTGCTGCCTGGGATGGGGCGCTCAGAGGGCCTGGGTGGGGCAAGCCCGTCATTGTCCAACCTCACCCTGCCCTGCCATCATTGCCCAGGTGGATCCGGAGGCACCGAGGGCCTGGAGCCTGGGAGGGCGGCACCACCTCCCTGTGGCTCAGGAAGGCTTGCTTGTTTTGAGTTTGGACCATGTCTTCTTCTCTGTCTAATGCGGTGTTTTGGTTTGTGGTTTTTGTTGATCGTGTTTTTTTGTTGGTGGGTTGGTTTTTTGATCTCCTCTTTCATTCTCTTGAGCCTGTTTCCTCCAGTCTCTCCATGTGTTCATCTATTTAATCACTCAGCAAATGCCTCCCGAACACTTACATGTGCCAAGCTTGCCCTCAGCCAGGCCCCAGGTCCTGCTCCTCCTCATCAGTACTGGTCCCTGATTGGGTACAGGCAGAGTGTGGGCCTGATGGCTGGGTGAGTACTGGTTGGTGGGGGCGGGTTGGAAGTTATGGAAGAGGTTCAGGGAAGCACAAGGATGGTAGGTGTAGGGTCCTCACCCTCAGAAAGCCCACAGTACAGTTGGCTATGGGTCAGAGACTGGCCATGCAGCCATTCCTACTACTTCTTCCTCCTGAGTGTGCAAGAAGGCTTCAAGTCCAGGTCTACGGGTGGGTCAGCGAGGGCTGCCTACCTGGGTTCTGGCTGATAGAGCATAGCTAGGAGAGACACACAGCACTTCTAGACCTGGAACACCTTTCCGCACTTTCCCTTCTGCTGCCGTGGCCATTGGGGTGGCCCAGTGCTTGAGACAGAAGGGGCCTGAACACCCTGTCATCGCTTGGAGGAGGGCCACCTGCTCCATATTGCACCATTATGTGAGCAAGACATCACTCTGTATTTCATTTAGCCCTGAGATGCTAGGGATGTTTGTTATAGCAACAGTGTTACTTATCCTGACTAATACATGCAGATAACACAGAACGGGGAACATCTTGACTGCTTGGCTGGATCACAGGATCTGGGGGGACTCACCGCTAGGCAGTGTGTGACAGCTGGTGCTAACACTAGATGGTAGGTGTGGTCAGAGAAGGGGAAGAATACTGAAAACCACAATGCCTGGCATAGAGTAGATGTTCAATAAAACAAGTTAAATGAGCAAAATACAGGAGAACACTGGAAGAGCTTTGTAATGATGGCTGAAGACTCAGAAGCCATGAGAGTGGGTGGCTTTTAGAGGGGGTGGGAGAATAAATAATTATCCAAGAATAAACACCTAGAAGTGAGAAAGGGCCAGAGGTCAGTTAGCAATCAGTGTAGCTTGAGCAGAATAGTTGGAGAGGAAGCTGAACTTGGAGGCCCTTAAAGGCCCAATGACTACCCCCAGCCTGAGATCTAAAAGACTTTATGTTTATCAAAAGTATCTATGAGAGCCAGGTGTGGTGGCATACACCTGTAATCCCAGCCATCAGGAGGCTAAGACAGGAGGGTGGAGAGCTTGAGACCAGCTTGGGCTATGTAGTGAGATCCTGTCTCAAAAACAAACAAACAGTGTTGATAATCAGATAACCATGTCCTTTGGCATGGCCTGTAATGTGAGATGGGCACAACAACCTATTGGTATGTAGGAATAAAGATAACAAAACTCTTTCTTTGTAGGGGAAGGTTGAAACAGGGTCTCACTGTGTAGCTCAGGCTGGCCTTGAACTTGTATCTACCCTCCTGCCTCAGCCTCCCAAGTGCTGGGGTTATAAGTGTGAGCCACTACACCTGGCTCAAAACTCTATTGATACTCATCTCACCTGTTTAAATGCCTGGTTTTTAGTGTATATGCCAAGACCGAGGCTCAGAGAGGTTGAATAACTCCCTCAAGGTCACACAACTAGTAAATATCCCTGACTGCACAGCCCAGCCTTGCTCCTCACACATGCTGGGTCTTGTGCAGACAGGTGAGGGGCTGAGTGGGGAGAGAGCCAGGCCTTGGGGAGGGCAGGGAGTTGGTTTCCGGCTCTGACTGGCTCTGGCAAAGAGCAGACCAGTAGCAGAGGTGGAGGAGCCCGCCCAGACCTGCTCACTGGGCCCTCCAAGCCTGTCACGAGGAGCCAGCCAGCCAGTGTAGAAGGGCTCAGGCCTGTGGCCACTTCCCTGAAGCCTCTCATATGAGGCCTCAGTGATTCATTCTCACCTCTATGTGCAGGACCCAGAGCAAGGAGCGAGAGGACAGGGGGCTGAGAGGTCAGGACAGGATGACAGAGTAGGAGAGGGAAAGAGGTGACACTCAGATGTTGGTGGCAACCACGGGGATCATTCAGCCTCTCTGCCACCCACATATGCTTAGTAGTAACCCCCATGGCCAGGGGAGCCCCCGTCTTCTGCTTCTTTGTGCTTCATGGAGCTGCCTTTAGGACCTACCCCACTGGTTTATATTGCCAAAAGAACTTTGTTTTTAAAAAGAGTTTTATTAAAAAAAAAAAAATGGCTGGGCATGGTGGTGCACTATGCCTGTAATCCCAGTGAGTCAGGAGGCAGAGGCAGGAGGATTGCAAATTCAAGGACAGAGGCAGCCTGTGCAACCTAGCAAGACCTTGTCTAAAAATGAAAAGTAAAAATGGCCTGGGAGTGTGGCTCAGTGGTAGAGAGCTTGCAAGGAGAACACAGGAGGGCCTGGGTTCAAACTCTCAGTACCACAAAATAAATAAATAACTTTAAAAATAAAATAAAATGTAGGCTCAAGGGTACAGCACTTGTCTAGTATGCTTGAGGCCCTGGGTTTGATCCCAAACCAAAAAAATTAATTAAATAAATAAAATTGTAGTTATGATATAGCACACAAACAGAAGTCAGCATAGAACAGTACAGCAGCATGGATTTTTATAAACCTGAACACATTTGAGGGTAACGAAAACTCAGATCAAGACACAAATTGTATGGCCGGGCATGGTAGCACACGCCTGTAATCCCAGAGGCTCGGGAGGCAGGGGCGGGAGGATCGCAAGTTCGAGACCAGAGGCAGTCTGCGTAACTTAGCGAGACCCTGTCTCAGAAAGTAAAAAAAATGGGCTGAGGTGCAGCTCAATGGTCCAGCACTTGCAGAGCATGCAGGCGCGAGGCCCTGGGTTCAACCCCCAGTACCGAAAAAAAAAAAAAAATAAAAATAAAAAGACACAAATCATGGGCTGGGGATGTAGCTCCGTGGTAGAGCAAGGCCCTGGGTTTCCAGCACTGAAGGAAAAAAAAAAAAAAAAGACAAAAACCAAAATCCAAAAACCAACCAAACAAAAAAAAAATCTGACAGCTCCTAAAGACTTCTTCTGGTCCCTTTCTAGTCCTTACCCTTAATCAGTCACAGCCATTCTAACCTCTAGGGACATAGATCCATTTTGCTTTTTTTTTTTTTCCAGTGTTGAGAATTGAGTGCAGGACCTTACACAAGCTAAGCAGGTGCTCTACCACTGAGCTACACTGTGCCCCTCAGCCCAGTTTTGTCTCTTTTTGAACTTCCTATAAATGGAGTTGTCCAGTCTGTGCTCTTTCGTGACAGGTTTCTCTTGTTCAACATTAGGTTAGGGCTGTATAGTATTCCATGGCACATATATGTCATGTTGTATTTATTGAGCCCATTGTTGGTGGACATTTGAGTTGGCCCCAGCTTTTCACTTCTTTAAGTATGTTGTTGTTGTTGTTAGGTGCCGTCGAGTCGGTATCTGACTCATAGCTACCCTCATAGGGTTTTCAATGGCTGAGTGCTTCGGGATTGCCTTGGGAGTGGATTGCCAGGCCCTTCTCTTTAAGTATAGCTGCTATTAATCTTTTTGCATTTTCTCCTGCCTTTCTGTTGAGTATATACCTACGGTATCCATACGTTCTGCTTCAATAAAACTCCATTTTAAAAGATGGTCTTCCTTGGTGCTTTGTTTTAATCAGCTTTATTGAGGTATAGTTAAATATAATAAGGCGCACCCATTTTAACAGTACAAGTTGATGGTTTTTGATAAATGTTCCCCCAACCACCATTATCAAGATCGGAACATTTCCGCCCTACTAGTCTGCTCATTTCCACTTGCAGTGAGTGGCCCCCACCCTGGCAACTGCTGACTTGATTTCTATCACTATAGATTAGTTTTGCCCATTCCTGAGCTTCCTGTGAATGGACTCCTATGGTAAATACTGAGTCTGGCATACTGTCTGTGACTGCATCTACCAGTTCATCTATACTGTTGCCTGGACTAGTTGCTTCTTTTTACTGCATGCTTCATATGAATGCACCATGGTTCTTTCATCCATTTTCCTGAGATGGACATTTAGGCTGTTTCCAGCTTGGCTATAATAAATAATGCTGCTATTGTTCAGGCACAAGACTATATTTGTTGGACAAGTGCCCGGGAGCTGAGTTCCTGTGTCACAGGGTAGATGGGATAGGACAGGCCTGTAATCCCAGCACTCAGGAGCCTGAGGCAGGAGAATCAGGAATTTGAAGTCAGCTTGGGCTACACAGTGAGCCTCTGTCTTAAAAATATTAGATGTAGGGGATATAGCTCAGGGGTAGAGCACTCTCCTAGTACACACAAAGCCCTGGATTTGATTCCCTAGCACCACAAACAACAAAACAAAACACCCCACAAAACAACAACAACAACAACGACAACAAAACCCTGAACTGTTTCCAAAAGGCTAAACACTCTCAGATCAACGGATCTGGTCAGAAGCTCTCCAGCCTCACCGCATTACACAATCACTCCCCTGCCATTCAAGGCTCCTCCAGCCCCTGGTCCCAGTCTTTCTCTCCTGCCTTCCCTTGCTGTTCCTACTGATCCCTGAAACTCTACTCAAGCCTCCTGCCTTGAGGACCCCGCATGCCTTGTTCCCTTCTTTCCCTCCAGGGTTCAGTCTGTTGCAACTCTGCCTGTCTCTGGGGAGGCTGCCGGCAGCCCCACTGCACTGGCTCCCTGGCTGCTCTGAGCTTCTTTAATGCTTGTTGCTTCTGCTCCTTGCTGACATGCAGCATTTGCCTCCTTTGATTTGTTCGTTCTTTTGTGGTTTGGGGGAACAAAACTCTGCCTCCTTAAAGTGCCACCTGGATGTTCCAGGACAGCCTGGTCCTATACTAGAAAGGGGTTTGTCCTTACCAGGAAGTTCCTTGCATATATGATAAAGTTAATTGCCATTATTAGGTGCCATCAAGTCAGGCCTGACTCACAGCGATCCTATGTACAACAGAACAAAACACTGTGCTGTGCCCGGCACTATGTCAGTGCTTCTCTGCTACTCATAGAGTTTTCTATGGCTGATTGTTTCAGGCGTGGGCTGCTGGGTCCTTCTCACATTTTTTGTGGTGGTGGAGCTAAACCACAGCTCACAAAATTAATAATCCCCTTTATTAATTAAATAATTTTTTGTGATGCTGGAGGTTGAACTCAGGGCCTTGCACTTGCATGCTTTGTAAGTGCTAGACCACTGAACTGCTCCCCCAGCCCCCCCCTTTTTTTTTTGAGACAAGGTCTCACTAAGTTATGCAGACTGCCTCTGGTCTCGAAATTGCGATCCTCCTGCCTCTGCCTTCTGAGCCGCTGGGATTACAGGCATGTGCCCCCGTGCCTGGTTTATTAATTAATTTTAGCACTATATTAAGATTGAATATGCTTTGAAAAATTGTACATGCCCCTTCTTTGAAAGCACTGGTATGTCTGGGGGTAGGAATTTGGGAGGTGGGAGGTAGGGAGAGAGAAGAGTGCCTCTTCCTTCTCTAAGACCCTCTAATGTAGACAGAAGCTAATGGCTTTGGAAGACATACATGCCTTAGATTTGTGTTCTAGTTCTGCCATTCAGTAACTGTGGGGTTATGGGAAGATCAGTTGTCTCTCTGGGCCTCCATTGATTACATGGGCGGGATGAATTTAAAATTAAGAAATAAGTAAATGGGGAGGATGCTATCTTTGTAGGACTGTGGGTAATACATACTATTAAGAATACCATTAAGTAACTGGGCATGGTGGCACATGCCTGTACTCCAAGGACTCAGGAGGTGGAGGCAGGAGGATTTCCAGTTTGGGCGCTACATATCAAGTTCCAGGCCAGTTTGGACTACATAATGAGACCTTGTCTCAAAAAAAAAAAAAAAGAAAACAAAATCAAAAATAAAAACTGCCCCATACCACCAAAACACCCTATTAAATATGTAAGAGTCAAGTGTAAACAGTAAAGAGCCTGTGTATGCAGTCAGAACTGGTCTACTTGTCACTGCCTCAGAATGACCTGGAAAAGAAGTCTTGCCCTTTTATAAAGAATTGGAGGGCTAAGCCTGTTGGAATTCGTGAGAGAAAGTGCCAGGGAAGGAAGCAAAGTCACTCCTGTCCTCTCCCACTCTCTCTTCCCAAAGGTCTCCTGCCGAAAATACTGCTGTCCCCAGCGTGGCAAGTCTCATTTTAAAAAGAGGTACCAAAATGAAACTGCAGGGGGTGGGGTCATATCATGAAGATGGAAAATGGGAAAAAGGAATCTCTGTGATATTCGTCCTTCATCTCTGCTTTGGCTGGAGCTGAGGAACAAGGACAGAATCAGAATTTCTGGAGTGCCCTTGGGGCTCCATGTTTGTTGTGGGTGGCAGTGAGTCTGGGGGTCCCACGTGGTAAAAGAATTCACCACAGCTCAGAAGAGAGCAAAAAAGAAAAAGCTTATTAGTATGCTACAAAAGGGCAGTGGGCAGGCAGTCAGGGAGAGTTTATTACTCTGGATCTGGGTGATGGGCTGCTGATGTTTATAAGGGGTCTCTGGGCAGCCTGCAGCTGGCTTGACCTTGCCTGGAAATGACCCAGTTTTGAAACAGTTTGAAGGCTTAGTCAAATTAACTTTGTTTTGGAGAGTTTTATCTTGGCCACTTCGCCCTTACAGCCAGTGGTTTTAATGACTCTTGGATAGTGCCTGTCTCTGCCATGCCATGGCATTAACACAGAACCCCTCAGAAATAGTCCCCCCCCCAGAGTTTTGTCTCAAATCCTCTAGAGCCAGCCAACCCACCCCAGCTTAGGCCAAGAAGCAGAGAGGGGAGTCTGTGTAGGTCAGTGGCTTATCCTCTAAGAACCAAGGTCAGCCCCAGCAATGCCAGGTGGTAGCTGGACCTGAGCTGGTGGGATGGGTTGGGACAGGTATTCTCAGGTCAGGGATAGAGAGCCTTGGGGGCTTGGTCCAGGCTCTGGGTTCAGACTTGGGCGCTCCTTTCCAGTGGAAGTGCAGAGGGGTCTCAGTGGGATGGTGACCCCCCAGACATGCTTTCTCCCTAGCCCCCAACCCCTCTCCCCACCACATTACTGGCTGCAGAGCCAACTCTCCATTTGCCAAAGCCAGGCTCAGTGAGGACCCACAGCTCCCACCCACCACCTGGGAGGAGTGAGTCTTTCGACCTTCTGTTAGGTGGGTGCAGGGCTTCTCCTCCCCTCTGCGAGAATTGCCCTGGCCCCCAGAGCCCTAGGCACGCATGGGGTTGGAGTCTCTGGTGCCTCCCAGAGCGCTGCTGCGTGAACGCACCCCTGGGCGGGGCTTTGCACTCCCAGAGGCTGGGTACTGCGTCCTGGTTACCATGGGGACCAGTATCCTCGCTCTCCAGCCTCTAGTGCAGGACCTGTCAAAGATGGCTCCTCCCTATAAGGTGATGCCTTCTTCTACTCACTATCGCCCAGTCCTAAAACCCCTGAAAGACCCCGCCAAAATTTGACTGGAAAATCTGCCCCTCCTGGCAACTCTTCCAGCCTATCAGGACTCTACCGTGCACCCGCTTCCTACCTATCCTGATATCATACGTCAATCACCCCTTTCCCCTCCCACCTAGAGCCCATAAAAGCCTCGCCCCTTCCTCCGCTTCTTGGCTAGAGACACGCCTTTTCTAGAGACAGCCCTGGCAGCTTCTCTCACAAAAGGTCTGTTGAGTTTAGGGGTTTTTCAGCTCCTTACCTAACACTTGCCACTCCAAGAATTTATGAATATTTATGTGTCAAGCACTGGTCTGATACTGAAGATGCTACCTGAGCCAAAGTCGCAAGGCAAGGAAGGTGCTGCGGCACCCAGCAAGCCGCAGAGAGGCCCGCATGCTGTGCCCTGTGTGGGCGTGGGGTGCTATTAAGAGAAATACTCAGGTCTGGGCATAAGAATAATGCAACGAACCTGAGCAAGAGGAGGGAGTTGGGGATGGTGGCCAGGGCGGGCCTTCGGTGGTCTCCGCTGGGGGGATCTGGGCCCCTCAGCACCATTCCCTTTCCCCTAGGCTGGTTCTCGCCCCAATGCCGCCTGCCCACCCGGCCGCATCATCCCGGCTTCTGCCGCGCCAGTTCTGGTGCAGCCGGCGGGCCCGGTGCACACGGGCCAGGACTGAGCGTCCGAGGCCGGCTACAGGAGGCGCTGAGGCCCAGCGCACAGTGACCGCTGGGCCGCCGGGTGTCAGGGCCCCGCGCGTGACTCCGCCCCGGCCCGCCCCTGCCGGGCTCGCCCGCCCCCGGCTCCCCGCCCGGCCTGGCGCAGCAGCCACAAGCGCTGGGGTCCTGCAGGCTTCTGCGGGCGTCCCCGACCCCGCGCGCCTAGAGAGCCCATGGAGCCCGCGCGTGGCGCACCCCCGGGGGACTGCGGGGCGGAGGCACTGCTGGGCGAGCTGGAGGGGCTGGTGCAGGACGTGGTGAAGGCGAGCTCGTGGTGGGAGCGCCACGGCGTGGACTGCGCCATCCTAGCGCTCAGCTTCCTCGCCTTGCCGGCCGGTGAGCAGCACAGGGACAGCGAGACAGGAGGACGGGTTGCGCGTGGGGGTGGGGTGAAGGCTGTGCTGCGGTTCGGCAGCGGGAGACTGTCTCGTGCCCGGCACGCCAGGAGCCAGGATCACCCCTCAAACTCGGAAGTCTGGGTTGGGGTGCCAGCCCATGTCCTCAGAGGAGGTGGGCACTGGAGGTCAGAGAAAGCCTGGTGGTTGAAGGTGGTGGAGGAGGGCAAACCCTCAGGACTCTGTTTTGTCCCAAATCCAGTACAAGGAGCCAACCCATCCCCCTCAGGCCACAGACACCCTGAGGCAGCCCCAGGGCTGGACAGGCTTTGTCCTGGGGTTCCGTGGGGGAGCGTCCAGACCCAGATCTCCAAGAGGTGGAAAAAGACCTTGTTCCCCTGTCTCTTCCTCCTTGCAGGGTTCCTGTGCCTGCGCTTTGAGAATGTCCTGGTCTTTGCCACTGGCATTGCCATCTTGGGCTTGTGCCACTACACGCTCACTGTCAAGGGCAGCCACCTGGCCACTCACAGTGCCCTTACGGAGTCCAAATGGTGGAGCAAGATCTGGATGCTGTTTTTTGTGGAGGTGAGCCTGGGAGAGGTGGGGCAGCTGCTGGGACCACGCGGGTGAACTTAGTCTTCGGTGCTGGTGCCCAGTTGTGTCCAGCTGAGTGCCACATTGGTGCTCAGCTGCTGCTGTGGGTGTGTGGGCCCAAGGGTGCAGTGTGCATGGAGTCTGGGTGAGTGTACGTGCGGATGTGTAGCTCTCCAAGCCCTTGAGAGGGAGTTTGAGCTGGTGGGAAGAGAACGGCGTGAGGCCCATCCGAGTGTGTACCTGTGGCAGTAGACCTGGCCTGCTCACCTTTCTTTCTCCTGGGGAGGCTCCTTCACCGCTCTGCAGCACTGGGCCAAGTGTGACCAGAGCTTCTTCCTCCTTCCAGGACACCTGTGGCTGGGGCATCTTCATCTTGCTCTTTGACTGTCTTGGCCCACAGCTGATACCACTTGGGTCTCCAGGTTTTGCAGTCTGGGCTTATAATGCGACCCTTCAGACAGAAAGGGAGCAGGGAGAGGCCTGGTGTCACAATTTCCCCGCTCTGGCTCACCACCGTTATGGTGCCTGGCAATGGTTGAACCATCCCTAGAAGCTCACTCCTCCCCCAGGTCCCCAGGAAGTACCCTGTTGTCTCCTGAGTCTTGCCTTCCATTCTTCCAGCCCTCCCTGCTCTGCCTTCTCTCCTATGAGCCAGCCAGGAAGGCAGAGGTTCCTGGCCAGGTTGTCCTCTCTTGACTGGTCTTCAGACATCTACAGATCTCTGCCTAGGGGGGGACCCTCACCTGGCCACCTATGTCCCTTAGGAAAAAAATCAGGAACCTGGTAACAGAAACAGTCCTCTTCTGGCAGGCACTGGTTATTGTGACCAATGAACTCAACTATTAGTTTGTTTGCTTGTGATACTGAGGGGGCTAAACCCAGGACCTCACACATGCTAGGGAAGCGCTCCACCACTGAGCTGCTTCTCTTACCCCCCCCCCTTTTTTTTTTGTCTTGAGACAGGGTCTCTTTAAGTTGTGCAGGTAGCCTCTGGCCTCAAACTTGTGGTCCTCCTGTTTCAGCCTCCTGAGGGGCTCTATAAAGTCATGTCACTTTATGAAACTTTATGTAACTACACACACACATCTTATGATATACCACATCAGCTGGACATTGGACACATTTCTCCCCTAGCATTCCCTATCCCTACTTTTTTTCCCCTTCCACACCTTTTCCACCAGCACACATTTCTGAGATGAGAGGCACCCACAGGCCCCTGATCTTTGGGGTCAATTCAAGGTACAGTACTTCCTTTACCAGGGATGCCTAGGTATGGTCTCAGCCAGACGCAGAGGCCTAGGTTGGACCCTGGAGTCAAGATCAGAGACCCATAAGTCACCTGAGTGTGACATCCTTCACTGGCAAGTCCCCAAGGATAGGCATGGCAGCGCCCATGATGTAGCCCAGGACAGGGAGAACCAGGTCCTCTGCTGGGTAAGGTAGCGCGAACAAGTCACCATGATTTCAGTCCTGAACTTGGGAAGGATTCACTCCTAAAACCAGGGCCCTCTATGGACTCTCCCACAGGTTGGTCACAGTCCAGGGTGAGTGGGCGGGAACCTGCTATGCCAGTTACTAGTTACTAAGCTCATTAAAGTGTCTCAGCTTCACACTCTACATGTAAAGTCGGCTTTGTGTTACAGGGGTGGAGTCACAGCCAGACCACAGGGAGCCCGGAAGGGAGAGGTGTCACATAGGGGAATGCCCATCACCCTCCTCCCTGTCCCTTGAGATAATGCAGAGAGCCAAGAACCCCAGCCTGGTCATGATTCCCGCTCACTCGTTCCCCTCCAGCCTGAGTTCAGCGCGGCCATTACTCTCTGGGCCACCTCCCTGACCTCTCTCCCTGCCCCCACCCAGACCTCAGAGGGCTCTTGTTTGAGTAAGATCAACTGTGATTTTTTTTTTTCTTTTTTCTAGTGCTGGAGATTGAACCCTGGACCTTATGCATGCTGAGCACATGCTCTACCACTGAGCTATACCCCTGGCTCTCAACTATAATTTCTCCTCATTTTTATTTAAAAAATTTATTTATGGAATCAACATGGATCTTCAGTGCAAAATACACTTTTGTATACAAATATTTTATTTTATATCATTTTATTTTTTAGTACTAGGAGATTGAGCCCAGGGTGCTCCACCACAGAGCTGCACCCCCCAGTCCCCTTTTTTATTATTTTATTCTGAGACAGGGTCTTGCTAAGTTGTGCAGGCTGCCTCTGGCCTGGTGATCCTTCCGCCTCAGCCTCCTGAGTTGCTGGGATTACAGGCATTAGCCATGGCACCTGGCTCAAGCATTTTATTTTTAAAATAATTATAGATTCTCAGAACTTCCAAAAATAAGAGCAGTCTGGTGGATCCTTCACTCAGTTTCCTCCAATAGTTATATTTGCATCGTTGTTGTTGTTGTTGTTATTGCCTCGGGAGAGGTTCGCCACATCCTTCTCCCATTTTTGCAGTGCTGGGAATTGAACTCAGGACCTCAGAGACTACAGAGCAGTGCTCTACCAACTGAGCTAAATCCCAGCCCAGTTATATTTGCATAGGTGTCATTTAATATCCAAACCAAGGAAATGTCATTGGTATAGCGTGTGTTTCCTGCATGCATGAGTGTGTTTAGTTCTATGCCATTTTATCACATGTGTTGATTCTCAAAATGCACTTTTTTTTTTTCAGTGCTGGGGATAGGACCCAGAGCTTTGCACATGCGAGGCAAACCCTCCACCACTGAGCTATATTCACAGCTCAAAAAGGCACTTTTCTGCAGTCCTCCCATCACTTCCCAACTTTGGTGTGGCTTTGTCAAGGATAAGCCTGGGGACTCCAGGAAGGGGATCTCATGGTGGTTCCCACCCTGAGGGTCTCTAAAAGCCTGGCTCCCTTTGGTAATGAGACTAGGAAGACGCACACTATAAAGGAGAATTGTTAGGTGCTGTCAACTCATAGTGACTTTGTGTACAACAGGTGAAACACTATTGTCAGTGCTTCTCTGCTATTCCTAGGGTTTTCAATGGTGGATTGACTTTTGGGAGTGGGTTGCCGGGTTCTTCTCCCAAGCCTACAGCACCTGGTGTTCCCAGGCAGTCCAAGTACTAACCAGGACCAACCCTGCTTAGCTTCCGAGATCTGATGGGATTGGATGCCATAGTGGTACTGCTGCAGGCCTGTAAAGGAGGGTAGGGAAGTGTGAACAAGATATGTTTTTGCATCCTTTGGAATGATATAAATAAAGTTTCAGTTATCTTTAAAAACGACAACAACAACAGCCTAGCTCCCCATGTCAGGGCCCAGATGCATGTGCAGACAGCCCCCCTGAGGCAAAGAAGGGTTGCAGAGGGTGACGCAGGGCCCAGGAGCAGCCATGACAGCCTGGGACGGCACACCGGACCTAAGGACAGCTGCCTTCAGGAAGGAGCCTGTGGAAACCTGGCAGAGAGGATGACTGCAGGGGACATTTTATAAGCATGGCAGAGGTACCAGCTAGGAGAGCAGATTTGGAGGGAGGCCCCGTGTGATGGCGGCTATGGGGGCTGAGTTGGTGTGGGTTGAGGTTCCCAGTGGGTGAAGGGGCCAGGGCTGAGATCTGCCCCCAGTACCATGCAACTTCTGCTCCCTCAGGTCCTAGGGACACCTTGGGGAATGGGACCAGTTCCTGTGCCCCAAGGGCTCAGAGACAAGTGGGAAAAGATAGACAATGACACTGAACAGTTGGGCGTGGTGCAGCACACCTATAATCCCAGCACTCGGGAGTCTGAGGTAGGGGGATTGTGAGTTCAAGGCCAGCCTGGGCTACATAAAAGACACTGATCAGACCAGCTGACACTGGCTGGCTGCTCCCTGTGTCCTGGATGTAAATTAGCTTATTTAACAGTTCCACTTCCTTTGAGGTCTGAGCGATTAATCTCCCCCTTTGGAAGTGAGGAAAAGTTGATCTGGGAGGTTAAGTCACTTGCCCAAGGCTGCAGAGCTAGTATGTAGTAGAGCTGAGATTCAGGCGGGTGAGGGCTGCCAGGGACCAGGGCAGCAGCAGGTGATGAAGGCACCAGCATGGGGTCCTGTAAAGGCTCTGAGGGTTTGCTGTGGGGAGTGCATGGCAGGGACACTGGGCAAGGTCTGTAGACACATTTGGGTGTCACACCCAGGGTGTGAGCTGAGCGGATGAGTTTGTGCTCTTGGTTCTAGTGGGCAGAGGCCAGGGATGCTGTTCAACATCCTACAAAGCACAGGGCAGTCCCGACACCTAAAAATGACCCAGCCCCAAACACGAATGGTTCTGAGGTTGAGAAATCCTGGGAAGTCTCTGCAAGGGATGCTGGTGAGTCTCAGAAGTGGGATGGTGTTTTCAGACCAAGTAGCCATATGGGGGGTCACTAAACTCTCCCTGAAGCTTGGATAAAGGAGGGCAAGGAAGACCATGTGTCATGCAGAGGATCTGGGACTTTGTCTTGTGGTCAAAGCTAGCTGTCTATGTTGTTTGTTGTTGATTGGTTGTTAGGTGCTGTTGAGTCTGACTTGAGTAGGTAACATTGTTTTCATAGTTTTATGTTGTTGTTGTTAGATGCCACTGAGTAGGGTCCAACTCATAGCAACCCTTTGTACAACCGAATGAAACACTCCCTGACACTGTGCCATGCCCGGCACTATGTCAGTGCTTCTCTGCTATTCATAGGGTTTTCAGTGGCTGATTGATTTGGGAGTGGGCTACCAGGTCCTTCTCCCAATTTTTTTTTTTTTTTTGTGTGTGTGGTACTGGGGATTGAACGCAGCATCTCAGAGCACACAGAGCAAGCACTCTAGTAAATGAGCTGAACCCCAACCCTTTCTTTCCATAGTCTATAGAGTTCAAAAAGTGCAGGGATAAGTCTTCTCCCTCTATTGCTCTGCAGCTGCCCCATTTTCCACTTGGGAGGTAATGGATGTTATCAATGTCTTTTGTGTCCTTCTCTAATAGTTTCTTCTTGGTTTTATTTTATTTGTTAAGCAAACAGCACACAGCAAGATTAAAAGACATAGTTATCAAATCCTGATATAGTCAAAGCTAGGGCATAACTAGGTCAGTCTGGACGCTGATGAGGCAAGCCATAGGCGGAAGGCTGTTGGTGGAGGCCAGCCAGGAGATAGTGAGGGCAGTGGGACAAAGTCAAGGTGCAGGGGAGGAGGGGATGGGCAGGATCTGGGGGAAGGAAGAGTGGTGGACGAGTGTGAAGAATCAAAGGCGCCGGGCGCGGTGGCGCATGCCTGTAATCCCAGCGGCGCGGGAGGCGGAGGCAGGAGGATCGCAAGTTCGAGACCAGAGACAGTCTGCGTAACTTAACGAGACCCTGTCTCAAAAAGTAAAAAAATGGGCTGAGGGCGCAGCGCAGCTCAGTGGTCCAGCACTTGCAGAGCATGCAGGCGCGAGACCCTGGATTCAACCCCCAGTACCACAAAAAAAAAAAA